>CM019826.1:135240124-135607544 GCA_009763385.1 Coix lacryma-jobi var. lacryma-jobi
TAGCTGCGCCGCCGCACCAGCCTCTTCACGCCGCCACGCGTCGACCATCCTTTTTGCGGACCTCCCCCGGTTTTGAGGCCGAAACCGGGAAACCTGGATCGTCCCCGGTTTTGAGGCTGAAACCGGGAAACCTGTCCTTAGGCTGAGTTTTGTGGCCCAAACTCAGAAACCCGCGCGCCCAGGTTTTGAGGCCCAAACCTGGAAACCGTCCATGCCAAGTTTTGAGGCCCAAACTCGGAAACCGGCCACCCCGAGTTTTGAGGCCCAAACTCGGAAACCGTTGAGGGTAGCTTTTTGAGGCTCAGCTACCGAACCCGCGCCGTAGACGGGATGTGGTTCGCACACCCCGAGTTTCAGCACCGATGCCGGAGCATGTCCAGCCTCCACGCCGGGCACAGTGCATTCGCCATCCTTCTCGGCCTCCCGCCAAGTGTCACGACGCCATCACCTTCCTCCCGACTCGGCCGATGCACCGCACATCCCCATGTACTCTTGCTTGTCAATGCCACGTGCCCGCTACCACAGCTGGTCCTTAGGTCTCCCGGTTCGTCGGTCCAAGCTCCACGTCCGCCCTTCACCGCTCCCGGTCCATCGGCACGGCACGTCCCTACTTGACCTTCACCTCACCTTCGACCACTGCCCGAGCTCCGCACCTGCACATCAACACAGCCAAGAGACATGTTGCCCGTTGATCGATCACTCATCACTTAGGAAGGGAACCACAAGGGCACATATCAACCTTGTGTTCGCAATCTCCCCCTTGATGAGTGCATCGTCAACTCATAGTAACTGTAACCAAAATAAAAAGAAGCAGAATTGGGTAGAAGGAGAAAAACTCACTCGAGATGTCCAAAAGCCAGAGAAAAGGCCGAAGAAGAACAACCCGAGATAAGCAAAGCTTGGTCCCCAAAGACATGGGCAACAGTTTGACATGACCAAGCAAGAAATCGGAGCAACAACTCATCAAGGAGCAAAACTCGATCAAAATCAGAGCACAAGACTTGGTTCCCAAAGACATGGACAACGGCTCGACGCAACCAAGTCAGAAATAAGCTAGTCCTCAAGAAGAGGCAGAAAGGGCTCAACACCACTAGCTGAAAGCTCGATACCAAATGAAGACTGCATAAGAAGCAACTACTACTAGTCCCTCAAGATAGAGGCACAGAGGCTCAACACAACCAGCAGTAAGCCCGATACCAATCAAGAACCATCAAAACATGATGAAAACAGCTAGTCCCTCAAGACAGAGGCACAGAGGCTCGACACAACTAGCTGAAATGATCGATATCAAATAAAAATCGACTCAGAGCAGGCAGAAAAACTCCCCCTCACTTAAAGAACTCCCCCTCAGCAAGTGAAGCATAAATTTCAAATTGACATCATCAGAAACATTCTCCCCTTTGGGGGCAAATTGCAATCAAAAGAGAGAGGAAAAAGACTCAAGTAAGTAAAACGGAGCTAGGTCATGCCTATCGGAGTCAAGCAAATGCACAAGAGTTAAAATGCAAGTTAGCAGCTTTAGGTATATACTCGAAAGAGTGAAAGAATGCTCTAAAGAGTGCTGATCCGACTATAAAGCAACATGCAAAAGTGCTAGCAAAGGCTCAAACTGATCACCGAATACAAGATATGAATGCATAAGCGAAGTGAGTAGTTTTAAGTCGTTCAGAAGGAAGTTTTACCATCAAAAATAGCACTGAACATGTAGAGACTGGAAGTCAAGCAAGTGCTAAACATATATACAAGGTGAACTACCCCTAGCAAGGTTCAATCATCATGCTATAGAGTGAAACATAGACTTGTGTTTTCAGATTTTATCGGAGAATTTGCAGCGGTTATTAACATAAGTTTAAATTTAGCATGTGATTGCGAGAGGTTGAAAGCTTGTCATTGCCTGACTTTTCAACCGTGCTAAGCCTATGCATATGCAATCAGAAGCTTAAAGCATCGGTTTCGGTCTTACACTACACGGCTCAAGTTTAACTCAAAGTGCTATGAGAAACAGTCTCAATACCGTGATGTGCTGACAGAGCAATCCCATCTCGATCTTTTCAAAACACTAACACTTGGTTCATTTTAAGCAGAATATGAACAATCTAAGCAAGTGAAAAACTCAGAACTAGAGACATAGCAACCTAGCATATATGAAATAGCTCAAGTGACCTCAACACATCCTACACATGCTATTTGCCAATCCCAATGGTGAACATGTATCAAATTTTAAGTTCATTAAGCATGTTCATCATTCTGAAAAATACAGCTTAGCTCACAACATGTATCAGTGATCAAGGAGAGCCTAAGCTATAAGCATCATCATATATCATCGAAGCATACACTAATCAGAGCATAAGTTCATTCTCAAGATTATAGACATGAAGCTTAAAAATGCAAGATGCACATATGATGAAGTCAGAATCGGAGCCAAAACAAAACTAAAAAGACTCAAGACCCAAAAACAAAAAGGATCAGAAAGTCAGTCTATGGTACATCAAGCAAAATGCTCCCCCATCTAAAAGGGGAAACACACACCAAGTTCACCTCTCAACCTAGCAAAAGTTGAGAGATCCAAAGGCTTGGTGAAAATATCTGCAACCTGGTTATGGGTGTCTACATGCCTAAGATCAATGTCGCCTTTCTCATAGTGATCACGAAGAAAGTGAAAGCAAACATCGATGTGTTTGGTCTTGGAGTGAAGAACAGGGTTCTTTGCTACACTAATGGCAGAAGTGCTGTCACAAAGCAAAGGGACCCGACTGAAATCTAGACCAAAATCACGCAATGTAGCAACCATCCATAAAAGCTGCGAAGCACAAGAAGCAGCGGCAACATACTCGGCTTCAGTAGTAGACTGGGCTACGTTCGACTGTTTGCGAGAAGACCATGAAACCAAAGAAGAGCCAAGAAACTGACAAGTCCCAGAAGTAGACTTGCGCTCAAGCCGACAGCCGGCAAAATCCGCATCAGAGTAACCACAAAGCGAAAGAGTCGAAGAAGAAGAGTACCAAAGTCCAAACTCAGGAGTGTATCGGAGGTACCTCATGATGCGCTTGACCGCTTGCTTGTGGGAAGTCCGAGGGGATGCCTGAAAACGAGCGCACAGACACACAGAAAACTGTATATCCGGCCTCATTGCCGTCAGGTACAGAAGCGAGCCGATCATGCTCATGTACTCCTTCTGGTCAACCGGCTCTCCGTCCTGGTCCGCATCCATCGCAGCAGTCATCGGCATGGGCGTCGTAAGAGGCTTGGCCTCGCCCATGTCGAATTTCTTCAGGATGTCCTTCGTGTATTTTCCTTGATGCACGAACATCCCGTCTCGAGTTTGCTTAATTTGCAACCCGAGGAAAAATGTCAACTCGCCCATCATACTCATCTCGAACTCCCTGCTCATAGTATCTGAAAACTTGGCAACAAGCGCGTGAGAGGAGCCACCAAAGATGATGTCATCCACGTAAATCTGGACTAACAGGGTATCGTTGCCTTGCTTGAGGAGAAACAAAGTTCTATCGACCCGTCCCATTTTAAAACCCTTGGAGAGTAAAAAGGTTTTCAAACGATCATACCATGCTCTCGGGGCTTGTTTCAAACCATACAAAGCTTTTGAAAGTTTATAAACATGGTTTGGAAACTTGGGATCCTCGAAACCCGGGGGTTGCCTAACATAAACCTCTTCCTCTATGTACCCATTTAAGAAGGCACTCTTGACATCCATCTGATAAAGCTTAAAACCCTTCGAAGCAACAAAGGCTAGAAGGATTCTAATGGCTTCTAAACGGGCTACAGGGGAAAAGGTTTCCTCATAGTCTATCCCCTCTTTCTGGCAGAAACCCTGGGCTACTAGCCTAGCCTTGTTCCTCACCACCATCCCATCCTCACCCTCTTTGTTTTTGAAAACCCATTTGGTACCTATAGGGTGGCATTCTGGTGGAGGTGGAACTAGGGTCCAAACTTGGTTTCACTCAAAGTTTTCTAGCTCCTCATGCATGACATTGACCCAGTTAGGATCAGAAAGTGCGTGTCCAACATCTTTGGGCTCAAAAGAAGCAATGAATGCAGAATGAGCAAAGTGAGAGATTTCATACGCTCGCGACCGTGTGACTCACTGGTCGATGCCACCGATCATTTGCCGCGAGGGGTGAACTTGCTGAACGCTCTGGGGCGCTTGCCTCGCCGAAGTCGCCTCCCCCTCGCCAGATGCTGTCGCTCCCTCAGGTGCAGCAGGTGCTCGCTGTGGAGTTGGCTCTAGAGGACCCCAAGAAGAAGATGTCGTGGGATAGAGTCCTCGAGCTGAAGTAGTCGTCGCAGGGTCGACGGGGGCAGCCAGTGGAGTTGGCTCGGGATCACCCCAATCGGCATTCTCCTGCTCCTCATCCACAAAGATGGTCTCTCCCAGCTCCTGTTCTCCTGCAACATCAAAAGCAGAAGAAACACAAGGCATAGTTTCATTGAATGTGACCTCGCAGGTCTCCACTATCCGGTTAGTCTCAAGGTTGAGAACTCGATAAGCGTGCGAATGCGATGCATAACCAAGAAACACGCCATCAGCAGAGCAAGATTCAAATTTGTCCAAATTGCCTTGCTTCAGGATAAAACACTTACACCCAAACACCCAAAAATGAGACACCTTGGGTACCCGTCCAAAACGCAACTCATAAGATGTTTTCTTCATGAAAGCCCGAAGAAAGATGCAATTTGAAACATGGCAAGCGGTGTTGATTGCCTCGGCCCAAAAACGCCTAGGAGTCCTATGCTCATCGAGCATCGTCCTGGCCATCTCAACAAGGGTCCGGTTCTTGCGCTCAACAACACCGTTCTGCTGGGGGACATAAGGAGAAGAAAACTGATGCTCGATTCCATTAGAAGAACATAAAGAAGCAAACTAAGAATTATCAAACTCAGTACCATTATCGCTACGAATAGCTCTAATAGTATTAGGGGGAAACTTAGTTTTCAACATCAGAATCAAATCGCGAGCAAAAAGAAAAACTTCATCCTTACCCTCCATAAAGAACACCCAAGAGTACCTCGAAAAATCGTCAACGATCACTAGAACGTACCACTTCCCACTTGCTGAGCAAACCCGAGCTGGACCAACTGTGTCCATGTGTAAAATCTCGCCGGGTCACTTTGTCATCACCTGATTAACAGGTGGGTGAGAAGCAGCAACCATCTTCCCATGACGACAAGGATGGCAAACAAGGTCCTTCTGAAACTTAAGCTTGGGCAATCCTTGGATTAGGCCAAGTGAGCTAAGTCTTGCAAGCAAGTCAAAACTCAAGTGACCGAGCCTCCTATGCCACTTCCACAAATCAGAAGAAGGACCAGCCATCAAACATCTAGCAGAGCCGAAAGAACGAGAAAAATCAGCTCTGAAAACGCGGCCAAAAGGGACGATCCGACACACAAGATCTCCCCGAGGGTCTAAAACACGACTCAGACCCTTCTTAAAACGCACTTCACAATCATCCTCAAGAAGTTGCAAAACAGAAAGCAAATTGTAATGTGTTGACACTGGTTATCTATCACAATTAAGGGATAAATAAATATGAAAAGGGCAAGAATTTGATCACAAACAAAGGTTTAGGGTTTCAACTGACAATATTTCACGAGTTTTGGTGAACTATGATTCTGCAGGGACTAAACCAGGAAATCAGCACTAATAGCTTCCCATAGAAGGAAACCGATGGGAGATAACGCAACCACCACGTCAGGATTATTCTAGAAGACTCCAGAGGACGAAAGAAGACACCAGGAGGTCAACCACCGCGAGAGGCCGACTGGTGGGACCTATCGGTCCCACCAGGTGACCGACTGGTCCCCCCAGGGCCCGCTGGCTTCCGTCTTCTGCAAGCTATCTCCACCGACCTCTAGGATGCATCTCGGTCGTACCTTAAGTCAGTTTGATCCAAGGGCCACGGTTGATCCCTCAGGGCTATATAACCAGACCCCAGACCCCCCTCTCCATCATCATCAGATCTCAAGTCATTAGAAGGGCAGGAGGATCAATCAGAAACCCTAATTTCCTTAGAGCCACATCAACTTAGGCATAGCTAGATAGAATTAGAATTAGAAGAGGCAAGCTTCGCTTGGATTCCGGATCTAGTCGCGAGAAGGCTCGGTAAACCCAAGATCTTCACTCTTGTATCAACATTATGGATCTAATTATGTTTCTAGTTCATAATTGTTCTTCAATGTTCTTCATTGTTCATGTTCTAGTTCATCTTCTAGTTCTAGTTCATTGTCTAGTTCATCTTCTAGTTCTTAATATAGTTCTAGTTCGTGTTCTAGTTCATACTCTAGTTCATCTATGTGTTCTAGTTCATCATACTGTTCATCATTGTGTGCTAGTTCATAGTCTAGTTCATAATAGTTTAGATATAATTGATATGACTAAGACATTAATTACTATATTCTTAATTATACTGCTTGTAGTATGCTTTGATTATATATTTGGCATAGATAGATTATTATCATGTTTATACTCATGCTCGTATAGCGCTCATCTTAATGTACATCGGGTGGGTGATAAATGCTGTGTAGGTGTGGTGCCTATACACTATTTATCTGCGAGTGCGTCCTATGTTCTGGATAGAGTGGTAGATCGCGGGTGTGACAGGCCTGTTGAGTCCTTTGTATTCCACCTCCCGAATGTAGTGTTCAGTATGGCTCAGTTAACTCATGGTTTAGGGGTTACTCTGTTTGGCACCTTTACTATGGAGTTGCCTCTTGAATATGAATATGGGATAACCTAGCCAATGATTGTCAAATATAATTGCACTAATCAATGTATATTATGACTTATAATTAGAATAACTTAGGAATACTTCTTTATAATGTCTATTCTAATCCGCATGCCTTGTCTAAGTTGAAATGCTCTAAGGACTATCATAGATTAATCTTTTATCTTTTATAGTGTACCTCATTATTGTGACTGATCCCTGTTTAGGATAAAGGAGTGTGTTCTTACTTTGTTCTCAATTCTCCTATCACATGTGTAGAGTAGCTCTTGTCCTTATTTATCTCACTTCATTCCTAGTGCTAAATATAAATAACGATACTTGGAATATCTCTGGGTAAAATGCTGCTACAACGGGTGTATTTATCTGTGCGCTTGCGGGTAAATATTTATCTTTAGAGTCAGTGCTATGATATAATCACATTGCTAGTTTCATGTTGGGGATGACAACCTGACGTTAAGTGATGCTAGTAGTGTCCCGTACACTCTTTAGTGCCTTCACTAGATTATTATTTTATGTGGTTCATTCTTAGAGTGATTCCATTAAGGAGTGTCAACAAGCATTTTTGGCGCCGTGGCCGTGGAATGAATGAGTAAATAAGGACGGTAGCTAGAATACATTTTCAACATCTAGGAGAACTCTTACACATGTGATAATTGAGATATATTCACCCTTTATCCAAACAGGCCCACCCTGGCTTTTGTATAGTTTTTGATCTTATGCAGGGTGAGGTGTATGACTGGTTTTGAACTTCCGACAAACTACGTTGCGGGTCCAGAGGCTTTGCTCAAGCCTCAAGATCCATTCAACCACTTTGTTAGGAATCAACCAGATAAGGTATAGACAATTGTTGTCACTTTGACTTTCCGACAAACTCCCACAAGGATCGAAGAAGGTCAACGTTACAAGTTTTCAAGCACGTGACGAGTGACGACACCAAACGTTGTACCACTCACAATTTCATTGTGAGTCATGGTAAGTTTAATCGAGAAATCTCTCAATATCAAAACGGGGAAGTCAAGAGATGAACTCACACTGGGATGAAGCAAGGCATAGGACGTGCTCCAACAACTTCACACAAAAGACATGGCTCATTCATCACTGAACTGTAAGTATCAAAGAATATTCACTTTGTCTTTTGCTATAAGCTACCTTTGCCTTGAGCCATGAAACAATACAGCCACCAAGTTGTCTATGAACTATGATGAATCATGTCTATGCTAAAACAATTCCAAATCCATCTACCCATTAGCATAGATAAGGATTATAAATTTAGCAGTGGACAACCTGTATTTCAACTTTAAATATTCCCTCGGGTATGTGTCCATTAAAGAAAGGTCTTGCTCAACAAAACTAAAACTGCGAGCCCTCGCCGAGAGGTCAATCGGTAGTTATCTTATGACTTTTTAAATTTAGAATCTTGTCTTAATTTACAATAAAATTAAAATATATATATATATATATATATATATATATATGTTCTTAGGACTAGTTCCCTTCGGGTATTCTTGTCACTAACCACTGCAGGGTGAACACTGTCCGAGAACATGGGAGTTGCAAATACAACGCAAGGGATGCTTCAACATTCACACTTGCCTTTGTCTAAGTGTGGGGAGGATGGCTAGCTCTTCCAAAAATTCTACAACCATGCTCATCCTCCCAATCAAGAAGCTGTCAACATCCCAACACACTGGTTTGCAATCTCTCTACTCACTGTTACTTTGTCTCTTTAAGTTTGAATGATTTCACAAATTCCATGCTTGAAAATCAAACTTAAGATACAAAATAAAATTAATCCTTTAGAGAAGAAGTAGTGGTGAACGATGAAGGAAAATAAAATATGGGATACAAGTTCTATGCTAATTAAAATGCCAAGATTAACTTCTCTGTAGCATAGAAAGTGACTTTAGCTCTATGACAACACTACCCCTGTCATTACTCGTATATCCCTTCGGGTATGTGTTGTCCACTAATGCTTTCAGGAATAAAATAATAAGTGGAGCAATAAGTCCAAACATAATTCATGAGGAGAGAGAAAAACGATAGCTTAGAGGTTGAGGAAGATAAAGTGCAACACGGGAGACAAGATGTTCAGGAACAAGCTCAAGATACAAGGAGAAGCTTCAAACAAAAGGAAGGGGTCATGATAGATCATCTATCCCTCATCACATGGCGCCACTGCGTTTCAATGATGAAGGTAATATTTTAAGGTAAGTGATCATTCTCTACAAAAGATTTCCCTTGGTCTTGCTCTGCACTTAAATCAAAAGAATCAAAATATTTGAGTTACAACTTTAAATGTTTAATCTATAAAACTCAACATGCTTTGTTCTTTGAGTATCACTCTTTTAACCACTTAGTCTTGAACAACTCAACCCTCATTGTCAAATTCATGCTCACTCTTCTGATTTCATCACCCATGTTTTAAAAGTGAAACAATGCACAAAATACCAATCTTATCATATTAAATGTGCCTAAGGCTAGAGTAGAGTAAATGAAGTTTTGGTTCTTTTGGTGTTTTCTCACTAGTAGAACTTATGCACTTGATCTCTGCCTTAGTTTTGCGAGTAGGACACACTGTACAAAGAGTGGTCTCCCAAAGTTTTATGAATTCTAGAGGATGTTGCTAGCTTACAGTATTAATGCTTCACTTTAAAATGTTAGTTTGACATTTACCTCCTATTTTCTTGATACATATGTGATAAAACAATTATTGTACCATCATTGAGTCACATACATAAATGGAAATCCAAAACTCTGTTGCTTTGTGCTTAAAATAAATAAATCAAGACTCTAAAATAATTAAGGTGTAGTTATTCACTAACCCTTAATCTATTCCACGAGCTTTGTTGTCTATCTGAGTTTCAACGGAAGATAGGAATTCCACTATGATGCCGACGAAGTCTTCGTCCACTCAAGAGCCAATCATCAATGGTTATAGCTCAAGAGAAGTGATGAACATCTACGCTGTCAAGGATTCAAAGTAAATGATCATGCCAACACCCATTAAAGAATATGAAGAGCAGTGAACCAAAGGAGACAAGTCCACCGGCCACTTGAAGAAGAAAGAGAGTTCTACTGAAGTATAACTAAGGTCTTCACCACGAGGATCTGCTGACGCACCCAAGGAAGAATAAAGAGCGTGCAAGAAGTCTTGTTCGATAGACTATAAACATCGAATCCTCGCCGGAAGGTAACTCGGTAGTTATCCATATTTCTTTAGCAATAAATTAAGTACTGCATAATCATATCATTTTACTTATAGATGCATATTTACTTTTTAGCAAATTATATCTGCATTAGAAAAGAAAATAAAAATATGAAAAAAACTTTAAGCCCCATGAGAACAGTTTAGTGGTGTGTTAAAACCCATAAATGTATTCTCTGTGGAGGCATAAAAAAATAATAATACATCTACATATTAATTTCTGCATTGCATTAGAAAAGGAAATAAAAAAATATTGCATTTGTTACACTACATCATAAACCATGAAGCCCCATGTGAATAATTCTATTGTGTGTAAAAACCCACAGGAATATTCACCGTGGTGGCATAAAAAATATAATAATAATAGTATAATAATACTAAAAATAAATATGCATACATTCATCCTGTTGTATTTTTCTCTTGCATCATAAAAAAATATTAAAATATTGAGAAAGAGATCTTACTAAAATTTTAGACAACTAAGGCTTGAGTGGCCAACCGCTAATGCTTAATTTGTTCCACAAGTTTTGTTGTCTATTTGAGTTTCACAGGATTTGAAAGGCCAAGAAAAGCTGACGAACAAGTGAATGCTCCATCCACTGTTGGAGCACTGTCTCAACAAACATCAACATCAATCAAAGCTCTAATAGAGGAAGGACATATCCACGGCCAGTCTGCTACATTGCAAAGTGACTACGTCAACATTCAGTTTGGGGGAAGGCACCCCCATGTATCCACGTAAGTATCTTTATCCTCTTAAGTTTTTCATTCTACAAATAAATTCAAAACACCAAAAATATGTGAGCACATGAAGGCTCACCATTAAATCTAAAAAGAGACACTGTAGAGAACTGCTGAATTTCTGCTTAGTGGAAAGGAAGAACATAAATGATCTTAAGAGCTTTAGACAACTAGATAAAGGGAAAGAATATTTATCACTAACACTTAATCAAGTTCCACTAGTTGTGTTGTCTATTTTTAAGTTCAGCAGGAAATAAAGAACAGATGGACTTAAGCCACTGCTGATGGTTTACTCATCTTCTGGGGAAAATATCACGTCAAGATCCAGCTTGGGGGAGAGCACCCTCAGTTATCACGATAAGTATCGTACCACGACTATTTTTATTTACTATTATTAGTTCGTTTTACCTAGATCCAGGTCAATATATATATAAAAACCCATAAAAATTTGAATAACTATTATAAAACCAAATAAATATAGTATATAATGAATAAATGCCTAAGTTGATATGAACTTAATTTTACTCATGATGAAAATGACGAATAGTTGCTCTGTCGTAACCCCTCTTAAGTACCTATTGTTCAAACTTAAATTTTCTTGAGTTTTAGACAAAGTTATTCTGAATAAACTTTGAACCTAAAACCTGTGGATGGCAAATGCTTGATCTTAAGTCTAGATAATTGTGAGATATGATATAAAAAGGTTTGAGCTGTTGTTTATCTAATTCCTAGAGATACTAGAATTCTGGAGATTTACATTTTCAAAAGTTTAAAAACACATGATGAGATCCTGTATGACATCACATGAATTCCTACCCAGAGCCATTAATACGATCTTAAGATAAGGCTACTTGCTTTGTTCTAAGTTTTTAGTTATGGTTGAGAAATTTATCATGCTCTAGAAATCAAGAACGTTTTATTAAAAGATTCACTCTTCCGAGGTAGTATTGTGTTAGAGGCATGGGACTATGCAAAAGTATAAAAAGGAGGAAATAAAAAGGGACAAGTGTCCGACTACCTCAAAAGAAAAAAAAGAGAAGGAAAAGCATTGTGATAAAAATATGAAAGAGAAAAAGAAAGATAGCCCATGGTCCCTCTAATTACAATATGCCAGCAAGAGATGACAAATTTCAAAAGTTCTAAGTTCTTGATCTATGAGTATGACATCTTTATCCCTAGCTTTGAACTTTGACTTGGTAAGATATGCTTTTTACTTCTTAAAGCTCCAGATATATATTCATAGAAAAGAAGGAAAATGCATCAGTAAGGAATCATAAAATATAAAAGAGCGATTTGAGAGTGTCTTACAGTAGAATCTCTGATTTTCATTTTAAAAATATATAAAAACTCCAGAATGAAGGTTGATCAAAGAGTTGGAGATATAGTGCTTAACTTGATTGTTCTATCTTTCAATTGTTTAAAGATTCAGGTGAAGGCAAAAGCTCCATAGTTAAAGGTAATATGAGAAAGTCAGAATAGTTAACTCTAATCCAAGGGAAGATTTTTTGTTTGAACATATGTACCATTGAGATGTGAAAGCATAGTAGCAATTCTTGATTCATCATGACTATTTGCTAAGGGACTAGCAAAAGGTAAGCTTGGGGGAATTGTTGACACTGGTTATCTATCATAATTAAGGGATAAATAAATATGAAAAGGGCAAGAATTTGATCACAAACAAAGGTTTAGGGTTTCAACTGACAATATTCCACGAGTTTTGGTGAACTATGATTCTGCAGGGACTAAACCAGGAAATCAGCACTAATAGCTTCCCATAGAAGGAAACCGACGGGAGATCATGCAACCACCACGTCAGGATTATTCTAGAAGACTCCAGAGGACGAAAGAAGACACCAGGAGGTCGACCACCGTGAGAGGCCGACTGGTGGGACCGACCGGTACCACCAGGTGACCGACCGGTCCCCCCTATGGCCCGCTGGCTTCCGTCTTCTGCAAGCTATCTCCACTGACCTCTAGGATGCATCTCGGCCGTACCTTAAGTCGGTTTGATCCAAGGGCCACAGTTGATCCCTCAGGGCTATATAACCAGACCCCAGACCCCCCCTCTCCATCATCATCAGATCTCAAGTCATTAGAAGAGCAGGAGGATCAATCAGAAACCCTAATTTCCTTAGAGCCACATCAACTTAGGCATAGCTAGATAGAATTAGAATTAGAAGAGGCAAGCTTCGCTTGGATTTCGGATCTAGTCGCGAGAAGGCTCGGTAAACCCAAGATCTTCTCTCTTGTATCAACATTATGGATCTAATTATGTTTCTAGTTCATAATTGTTCTTCTAGTTCTTCAATGTTCTTCATTGTTCATGTTATAGTTCATCTTCTAGTTCTAGTTCATTGTCTAGTTCATCTTCTAGTTCTTAATCTAGTTCTAGTTCGTGTTCTAGTTCATACTCTAGTTCATCTATGTGTTCTAGTTCATCATACTGTTCATCATTGTGTGCTAGTTTATAATAGTTTAGATATAATTGATATGACTAAGACATTAATTACTATATTCTTAATTATACTGCTTGTAGTATGCTTTGATTATATATTTGGCATAGATAGATTATCATCATGTTTATACTCATGTTCGTATAGCGCTCATCTTAATGTACATCGGGTGGGTGATAAATGCTGTGTAGGTGTGGTGCCTATACACTATTTATCTGCGAATGCGTCCTATGTTCCGGATAGAGTGGTAGATCGCGGGTGTGACAGGCCTGTTGAGTCCTTTGTATTCCACCTCCCGAATGTAGTGTTCAGTATGGCTCAGTTAACTCATGGTTTAGGGGTTACTCTGTTTGGCACCTTTACTATGGAGTTGCCTCTTGAATATGAATATGGGATAACCTAGCAAATGATTGCCAAATATAATTGCACTAATCAATGTATATTATGACTTATAATTAGAATAACTTAGGAATACTTCTTTATAATGTCTATTCTAATCTGCATGCCTTGTCTAAGTTGAAATGCTCTAAGGACTATCATAGATTAATCTTTTATCTTTTATAGTGTACCTCATTATTGTGACTGATCCCTGTTTAGGATAAAGGAGTGTGTTCTTACTTTGTTCTCAATTCTCCTATCACATGCGTAGAGTAGCTCTTGTCCTTATTTATCTCACTTCATTCCTAGTGCTAAATATAAATAACGATACTTGGAATATCTCTGGGTAAAATGCTGCTACAACGGGTGTATTTATCTGTGCGCTTGCGGGTAAATATTTATCTTTAGAGTCAGTGCTATGATATAATCACATTGCTAGTTTCATGTTGGGGATGACAACCTGACATTAAGTGATGCTAGTAGTGTCCCGTACACTCTTTAGTGCCTTCACTAGATTATTATTTTATGTGGTTCATTCTTAGAGTGATTCCATTAAGGAGTGTCAACATAATGCTAGTTAGAAACCAAAGCAACATCCTTAAGAACAAAGTTCTCATTGAGCCGAATAGCTCCATGAGAGACAACCTTACCTCTACTATTGTCCCTGAAAGTGATGTACTCCTTGTGCATCACGGGGCTAAGGCTGGAGAACCATTCCTTCTTTCCGGTCATGTGGCGCGAACACCTGGAATCCATGAGCCACATGTTCTCCAACCGAAGTTCCTGCATCAATAGAAAGGCAGGAAGTGAGCGTATGGCACAACACTGGGGTTAGTATACTGAGAAGGATACCAGTGTTGTGTCATAGGCCCAGAAAAAGTGTTAGGAGCAACACCAAACTGTCCTCGTCCCATGGGTGGATAGCTATCACCACCAAACTGAAACGGTGGTCCGCTATGGAACGGAAAACCTCCAAACTGACCACTATGTCCCATCTGATCAAAGCGATCACCATCATACTGAAAAGCTGGTCCGCTATGGGACTGAGCAGCAAAGCATCTTACACCCAGCTCACGATCGTATTGAGGACGACCGGAACCGCGACGGGCACGACCACCACCCCGTGGTCTAGCTGCCTGGGGCCTAGCTACCTGAGGGGGTGCACCTCCAGGCCTAGCGCCCTGCCTCTGAACTCCCCGACCTTGCACACCATGGAGAGAGTGGTGCCTGGCCTGGTTGTTCAGCTCCAACTCCTTCCTAGCGTCTCTCTTCCTCCGAAAGCAAAACTCAGCTAGGTGACCCTCACGGTGACAGTACTCGCACTCAAACCTCACTACTCTCTTGGGTTGTTGGTTCCTAGGGTTGCGAGGGTTGTTCACTCTGACTGGCTGCTTGCCTCTCGGAAGGGGATCACTAGAGACGTCCGGAAGGGTGTCAAGTGTGTTCCTAAGATGGTTAGGTTTGGAAACCCACACTTGCTTGCGAGGTGGAGCCTTGGGAGGTTCATCAAGGATGCCATCCTTAGTGATAGGCTTGGGAGGCTCAGGTGGGGTGATCTTGGTAAGCTTAGGGATAACGGATGGCTTCTCACTAGGGTCCACTCCACTAAACTCACCGATCTTCCCAAAGCTACTAGTGCCCTTCCCACCTGAAGCAAAGCCTACTCCCGAGCAATCAGTTCCCCTCTTGAATTGACTGATCATCATGCCCAACTGCGGCTCACTGCATGACACCCAACTCAGGATGGACCGGAGGTATGTGTTTTCCTCCCCGGTTTGCATCCTGTCATGCCGACAGTTGGCAATCTCAAGCTCCAACCCCACGCATCGCTCACATGGAGCGGACAAGGTGCTAACTGAGCTGGCCTTCATGGCTTCAGCAAGCTTGGCATTAACTTCTTCCAACTCAGTTCGCAAGCTAGGACAAAGCTTGCACGCACCCAGCAAAGAAGGCCTCGCCTTCACTTCCTCTAGCTCCTTCTTCATGGGAGCACACTCACGACACTCACCCACCAAGTCTAGCCTACTCTTTAGCTCATCGTACACCTCGATCAAGGAGGCATACTTGGTTTGTAAGGTGGAAAAGTTTGCCATGTGTGTGGTGCACTCATCGCACTCCTCCTCATCGGTCACCCTCACTTCGGACTTAGCAAACTCAAGCTCCTTAAGCGCCTCTTTCATCTTGGCCTTAAACTCACCGCGCTCTTGGAGAACCTCCTTGAGTCTCTTCTCCAAAGCAAGGACTAACTCCGCAAAACTATCGCGCTCATCAGTGAGACGATCGACAAGAGAGGAATTTGATACCTCGAAGGCATTGTCGTCGTCGTCGCTGTTGGCGTCATCGGTGTTCTTCGCCTGGCACTTGGAGTCCTCTTCGTCCAGGGCCATGGTGCACATGCCCTTGGAAGAGTTGCCGAAGAAGCAGAGTCCGTTGAAGCGGTCTTCAGTCTTGTGCTCGGACCCATCATTGCTGGAGTCGCTGTCGGAGGACTTGTCGGTGTCGCCCTTGCCGGCGAAGAGCACACGCCGGCCGGCGTCAAAAGCCCTCTCCAAGTCCTCTCGGCGAAAGCTATCCTTGTTCTTCTTCTCGGTCTTGTACTCTGGCTTGCCTTTGCGCCTGAAGTTGTGATTCTTGCCGGAAGACTTCTTGTTGTTCTTGGGACAGTTTGCCATGAAGTGGTCTAGATCACCACACTTGTAGCAGCCCTCGCGTGCGCCACCACGCTGGCGATTCAGACGGTTGTTGTGAAACCGCGAGAACCGGGTGATGGCGAGGGCGAGCTCATCGTCTTCAAGCGCCTCCAACTGCTCCTCCGTGACTGTATGCAAAGAAGACAAAGCAACAAGAGGTGAAACGTTAGCAGAGAAAGTCGATCCACCCGTGCCTGAGACCAAAGCCATGGAATGTGAAGATGGGTTCTTCAGCTTGGCCTGAGTCAGGTGATCGATCTCGGTGGACTTGAGCTTGCTGAACAGCTCATCCATGGTGAGGGTGTCGTAAGCAGGAGACTCAATGATGGTCGACACCTTCACCTCCCATACCCTCCGATCCAGGGCGTATAGCAACTTGAGAGCCCTCTCATGATCATCATAGGGTAGATTGGCCCGATTGGCACGCATCTTGTTCACAATCATTTGAAAACAAGCGAACATGACGTCAATCGTCTCTCCCTCCAACTGAACAAAGTTCTCGTACTCTCGCTTGTAGGTCTCGAAGAGTCTGGTCTTGACCTGAGCAGTCCCCTTGTGATAGCTCTGAAGCTTCACCCAGATCTCTCGTGTCGTCTCAAGCTCAGAGACACGCTCGAACTCAGGAAGGGAGATGCTAGCCAAAAGAGCATTACGAGCCTTGGAGTTGGCCTCATGCTGGTCAATCTGGATCTGACCCACACAAGCCATAAGGACTACGTACTCAGCATTCTCACATATTTCCCAGACAGAAGATCCGATGCTGTTGAGATAAGCACGCATCCGTATCTTCCAGTAGGCATAGTTCGTTCCATCGAACCAAGGAGCCTTGCCGTTCCCTCATTCCATGTCGCCCTTAGGATCCGAAACCGATTAAGGTAAGGAAGATCCTTAACCGGCTCTGATACCAATTGAATGACCGGATTAGCGACCAGAGGGGGGTGAATGGGAGCCTCAAATTCAATTTGTGAATAGAGTGGCCCTTGTCCCAGAAAATCACCCCAAAAGCAAAGACTCGAGACGACCGGAGAGTTCACAACCTACAAGTAGATGGATACCCTAGGAGATGTCCTAGTGGTACAGCGGAACCCCCGGAGAAACAACAAAGCCAACTGCCAAAACCTCGGAGCAAAACTGCATAATTAGCAGGATCGCGGACTGTTGGGTATTTTAAACGCACACAGGAAAATACGCAAGCGCACGAATACCGATGTAGCTTTCACCCAAGAGTATTCCAGGGTATCGATTTCCACGGGGAACGTGAAGTGTACTAGAAGAATCAAGAACGTCCAAGAAAAGAATGGTAAAATGGGTAGAGAGAGATTTAGGGTTTTCTAAGCAGGTCTATCTAATTAAAGGCTTACTAAACTTTACTTACTTTGGGACATCAGAACACTAGCCACAGAAAGGGATGAGAAAGGGGCTAGGAAGCTCCGACTACGGTCCTACAAACACCAACCCGAACGTGGTGGATTACGTCGGCCGTCAGGGCTGTCACCACCTTAGACTACCACAACTATCCGTGGGGCTGGGTGCAAACTCAGGTAAACCCTAGTCTAGACACCACGTCTACACTAACGCCTACTACTCTAATTACCTCGAATAATTAGAGCACTCGATACGAGCGGAGATCCAGTAAATAAAATAAAGCAAGAACTGAAATTAAATATAATACTTGGAAATAGTAAATGAAGAACCTGGAGATTACTTGAAGACGAACTAGATGTTGCACCAATACAATGTCGAGGAAGATCCGACAGTTCCAGCTCCTCCTCAGTTCTCTCCTTTTCCTTTCTCTAATCCGATCTCTAATTACAACTAGATGAACTAGACAACTAGAACTAGATCTAATTCTAGATGAACTAGAAGAGATTCATCTAGAGGGACCTCTACTTCTAATTGAAACCCTAGTTTCTGATGTGGAGATGAATAATGAAGATGTAGATGTCTGGAGAGGGGGGTCTGGGGTTGCTTATATAGCCCGAGGTGGAGTAGGGGGCAAGGAATCGCCATGTCATCGATACGCGTCACGTTTATCGCCCACCGTTGGATCAAACCGACTTCAGGGACGGTGGAGATGCATCCTAGGAGGCGGTGGAAGAAGGTTCCAGAAGGCGGAGGCAAAATGGCCTCTATGGCCGACCGGTCGGTCCCGGGGTGGGACCGGTCGGTCTGGCCCAGTGGGCCCACGTGGTGGCCCGCCTCGTGGTGTCTTCTGGTGTCTTCTAGATCCTTCTTTTGCAGATTTCGCTTCAAAATTAATATCTTTTCATCCGGGACTCCAAATATAGCAAAAGACATGTCCGTTTTGATCGTCTCGACGAGCTCTTCGCAATGGTGCACTCCAATTCATCACTTGAGATGCTTTTATATGGTAAAAACATGGATGTCCTACAAAACAAGTGATAGTACCAAAACTCGTGGAACTTGTTAGTTTCAAACCCTACAACTATGCTTTGTGATTCATTTAGTGTCATTTCATGCAATAGTTGATGGTTAATTATGAGCATTAGTGAGCGTCAACAAGTTCCCCCAAGCTTACCCTTTGCTAGTCCCTTAGCAAAGTCAAACCCAAAAGTGGATCAGGAGTTGCTACTATATCTTCACTTCCAACAAATACACTAGCATTCAAACAAAAGTTCTCGAAAAGATATCATATTATTCATCATGGGGCTTAGTACTTTACCTTGAATCATGAGTAATTGAAAGATAGAATGATCAAACCAAGCACTATGTCTCTAGTTCTTTCACTTCACCTTTATCCCGGAGTTTTTATGAATTTTCAAAAGCTTAAAAACATATGTTGTCAAATTAAACAATGGATACAAAGAGAAAGTCAACCACACCATTGAATCAAGAAGTGCATGTGTAGGGAAAATGGAGTCGGATGCTCTTGTAAATATATCACTCTCTTCTGTCTATCAGAGACACATGGCAATCAGGCTAATTCTACTGACGGGCACATGCCCATTTGTTTTTTTTTCTGATATTCATTTTTTTCATCATTTTTTCGAGGTTCCGGACACTTGTCCCTTTTTATTTCCTCGGGATCTTTCTTTTTGAGGTTTCGGACACTTGTCCCTTTCTATTTCCTCAGATTTTTTTTTCTTTTTTTCAATAGCCACATGCTTCCAACAAACTTTTGAGAGGATAGGAACAGATAATCATGAGCATTTATGAGGAAAATGGATAGAATGTGTAAGTGATCTCAATTCAATAGTATGATAACTTCTCATAGGGTCAACAAAGCTTAATTTAACTCAATGCAATTATTAGTCATATTTATATTGAGAAATCTCTGGAACTCTAGTGTTGTTTAGAACAAGATAGTAGTAGCTCAGATCATCACATGTCATATCAATTACCTAAACTCTGGATCAAGCATTTGCCACCCATGCATTTAATTTCATTTTAAGCATCATTATTAATTAGGAGAACTCATGCTTTGAAGGCTAGGTACTTGAAAGAAATTAGATAGAGCAACTATTCATCATTTCCATGTAAAAGATCAGAGAGAGAGTTCTTCTTTTATTATTAACTTCTTAAAACAAACTTAACACACTATTTATTTAACCTAACACACATAACTAAGATAGTGAATAAGACATACCTGGATCACGAAGATAAAGGTGGTGCGACTCCCCCAAGCTGGTTCAATTAATAGCGTTGAGCCTTCATGTGCCCATATATATTTTTTTCTTTTTATTTAATGGTGATCCCTCATGTGCCCACATTTTTTTTATTTTGTTTTATATTTATTTTCTTTTATGTATAGAAGGAAAACTTAAGATGATAAGGATACTTACCTGGATACACGGGAGGGTGCCTCCCCCAAGCTGGATGTTGACGTAGTCGTTTGATCTTGTAATGCAGCGGACTGGCAGTGAAAATGTTCTTCCTCTATCGGAGCCCTGGTTGATGTTGATGGTTGTTGAAACATTGTTCCGACAGTGGATGGAATATCCACTTGCTTGTCAGCTTGTCTTGCCCTCTCAAATCCTGTGAAACTCAAATAGACAACAAAACTTGTGGAACCAATTAGATGTTAGGCTTATAAACATTGGTTGTCTAGAGTTATTAGGATGATTGATTTTAGATAGGATCATTAAATTGCAAGAATTCAATCAAGTCTACTTCTTTTTCCACATTTTTAGGTTCAAGAAAAACTTTTAAGCGTTGGCCATTTACCTTAAATGTGTTACCTGTATCATCTTGGATGGTAATGGCTCCATGAATTGAAGTGTCGACGACCTTAAAAGGTCCTTCCCACTTACTCCGAAGTTTTCCATGCCCAAAGAGCTTAACTCTTGAATTGAACAGCAGAACCTTATCCCTGGGCTTAAACTCTTTATGCTTGATTCTCTTATCATGCCATCTCTTTGTTCTCTCTTTGTAGATCTTGGCATTATGGTAAGCTTTTTCACGCCATTCTTCTAGCTCTGAGAGTTGCATCTTTCTTTTTGTCCCTGCAGCTTCAAAGTCCATGTTCCATCATTTCATGGCCCAATGAGCTTTGAACTCAAGCTCGACAGGTAGATGACATGTTTTCCCATATACAAGCTGATAAGGCGACATGCCTATGGGTGTTTTGTATGCAGTTCGATATGCCCAGAGTGCATCAGGGAGTTTGTCCTTCCATCCCTTCCCCATTTCATCAACGGTCTTTTGTAGAATATTCTTGATTTGTTTGTTAGATGTTTCTGCTTGACCGCTAGTTTGGGGATGGTATGCTGTAGCAATGTTGTGATGAATTCCATAATCTGCCAGGTACTTCCGAAAGACCTTATCTATGAAGTGTGATCCTCCATCACTTATGACCATCCGGGGTGTACCAAATCGAGGAAATATTACTTCATGGAACATTCTCTTGGCATGTTTTGAATCAGCATTTCTGCACGGTATTGCTTCTACCCATTTGGACACATAGTCTACGGCTACCAAGATATACTCGCAATTCCCAGACATAGGAAATGGCCCCATGAAATCAATCCCCCACACATCAAAAAGTTCAATTTGAAGATTGTTTGTGAGAGGCATTGCATCTCGGGCGTTGATATTCCCATGTTTTTGGCACCTATGGCATCTCCTAACAAACTCCTTTGTATCTTGATACATCATTGGCCAGAAGAAACCACTTTGCCAGATCTTGGCATGTGTCCGGAATGCTCCATAGTGTCCTCCATATGGCGAGGCATGACATCTTTCCATAATTTGAGTAGCCTCGGCCATAGGAACACACCTTCTCAACAATCCATCGGCGCAGACTCAAAAAAGATATGGCTCATCCCATAGGTGAAAGCGGCTCTCATGAATTAATTTTCTTTTGTTCGCACCAGGTGGGACATAGCCTTTTACTATAAAGTTCACGATGTCTGCGTACCATGGATCAGAGGTTGTTACCTTGAGCAGGGTATCATCCCTTAGGTAGTCACTGATGGGTACCTCATGTGTTTCTTTATACTGAAGCCTAGACAAGTGGTCAGCTACCGAGTTCTCTACTCCCTTTTTATCTATTATTTCTATGTCAAACTCTTGGAGTAGAAGAATCCATCGGATTAACTGAGGCTTAGCATCTTTCTTCGTGAGGAGGTACTTAAGAGCTGCATGATCGGTGTAGATAATTACCTTTGCCCCCACTAAGTAAGATCTCAACTTGTCTATAGCAAAGACAACAGCCAACAACTCTTTTTCTGTTGTAGCATAGTTGAGCTATGGTCCAGACAAGGTTTTGCTAGCGTAGGATATAGCATAGTGCTTCTTATCCTTGGTTTGGCCCAAAACAGCCCCAACCGCAAAGTCGCTAGCGTCACACATGATCTCGAATGGAAGCTTCCAATCAGGTGGTTGAATAATTGGAGCTGAGATGAGTGCCTTTTTAAGGATTTGAAAGGCTGCATGGCACTCATCATTAATGATGAAGGGCGTATCCTTAGCTAGGAGACTAGTTAGGGGTCTAGCAATTTGAGAAAAGTCTTTAATGAATCGCCTATAAAACCCTGCATGTCCCAGAAAGCTTCGGATTCCCTTCACATTCGTGGTAGGTGGAAGTTGTTCAATAACTTTGATCTTTGCTTTATCCACTTCTATCTCATGTTCGGACACCCTATGTCCTAGCACTATTCCTTCCCGAACCATAAAATGGCATTTCTCCCAGTTCAGGACTAAGTGCTTTTCTTCACACCTTTGTAAGACTTTATCTAAATTCTCCAAACATTCATCGAAGGTTTTTCCATAGATAGTAAAATCATCCATGAATACCTCCATTATTTTCTCGATCATGTCAGAGAAGATAGACATCATGCACCGTTGGAAAGAAGCTGGAGCATTGCACAACCCGAACGACATCTGTCGGTATGCATAAGTTCCATATGGGCATGTGAATGTAGTCTTACTTTGGTCATCAGGGTGGATTGGGATTTGATGATACCCGGAATACCCATCAAGGAAACAAAAGAAGGAATGATTCGCGAGACGTTCTAACATCTCGTCAATGAATGGTAAAGGAAAGTGGTCCTTCTTAGTGGCCTTGTTTAGTTTCCGGTAGTCAATGCACATCCGCCACCCAGTGACAGTTCGTTGAGGGATGAGTTTGTTCTTCTCATTCCTAATGACTGTCATACCTCCCTTCTTTGGCACTACTTGGACAGGGCTCACCCACTCACTATGTGGCACAGGATAAATAATCCCAGCGTGCAAAAGTTTGAGGACCTCTTTCTTAACAACCTCTCACATAGCGTTGTTAAGTCTCCGTTGCGGCTCCCTTGAAGGTGTGCAGTTAGGATCGGTAGGGATGCGATGAGTACAGAGAGCAGGACTGACGCCCGTGAGGTCTTCGAGTGAGTAGCCTATAGCAGTTCTATGTCTTTCTAAAATGGTGACAAGCCTTTGGGTTTCATCATTTGTGAGTTTGTCACTAATGATCATTGGAGTTTCTTGGTTATTATGGAGGAAGACATATTTTAGCCCTAGAGGGAGAGGTTTTAGCTCTATTGAGGGAGGTGGAGGCTCCTCATATTTGTCTAGCTTGATAGGCTCTGCTAACTCTTCCTCTTCTTGAACAAAGTGTTCATCGTCGAAGGTTGGTTGAGCCATCTCTTCTAGGGATGCCATTAAGACTTCCTCAATGGAGTCTTGCTCAAGCTGAGGTTCTACCATAGTGTTTATAGAATGAGCAAGAGGTACACTTATAGTAGATTCCCCAACCTTAAAGTCTAAACATCCTTGTTGTTCCTTTTGTAATAGCCTCATGATTGGTCTGCCAATCAGAAGAGGAATCTCTGGGGTGTCTTAAATATGAAAATCCAGACAAATCCCAGAGTCATCCATAGTGATAGGAACAACCCTTAAGACCCCAAAACTTTCAAGAATAGATCCTGATGAGCTTTGTAAAAGTTTTCGTGATGGGGTTAAGGTTGCGTCGGGAAAAAGAATGTCGGCCATAGCCTTCGAAATAAAGTTTATCCCGACGAAAGGATTGTAGTAGACTGAAATAGCATGCCCTCTAATTTGGCACAAATGAATGGTGGAAGGAGTGGTAACACGTGCTACCTCTAGAGATAACTCCACTTCATTCAACCACTCATAACTCATGACCGATGAGAGGCTTTTGATGTGTTCAGTGGAAACTGGCTCTTCATATGGTTCAGGAGGAGTGGTATGTGCCTGAGGTCTTGCTTGAATAGGAGAATTCGAGGTGTTTCCATAATCTTCAAAGATATCTTCCTCGAATTGGAAGGGAAGCTCTAAAGGTGATGATTTATCATCCTCTAGTTGGGTTTGTGTTCCCTTATTAGGAGGGTTTTCGATGACCAAATTATGAGAATGATCTATTGAAGTTTCTAATTTGGTTACTTGTGCCTCCTCTATTAGTTCATCATTTGGTTCGGGGCTGGGCTCGACTTCTTCTTCGGGGAATTCATCATAAACGCCAGTGTAAGGAGTGTTTTCAAGGATTTTTTCAAGGATGGCTTTTCCTTCGCTAATGGTTTTATGAGTGAATGATCCTCCCGAAGAGGTATCAAGAAAAAGGGCAACTTCTTTGCTAAGACCATAATGAAAGTGTTGTAAAATAACGTCTTCAGGCAAAGAGAGATTTGGGCCAGTGTTGACAAGGCTCATAAATCTAGCCCAAGCTGCTCCTATAGACTCCTTCTCTTTTTGTTGAAAGGTAAGAACTTCTATTCGAAGGGCAGTGATTCGAGAAAGAGGGAAGAAAGCAAGACAAAATTTGTCTCGAAGTTCATCCCAATTTCCATCTACTCCTCTTACGTTATGAGCATACCATTGTTTCGCTCTTCCAAAAAGGGAGAACGGAAACAATTTCCATTTAATGGTCTCTTGTGTCATGCCTGCAATAGACAAGCAAGAACACAATTGCTCAAATTCCTGAAGGTGGGTGTGAGGGTTTTCATCATCTAGCACAGAGAAGGGTTGCTCCTGAACCATGGCTATAAAGCCGGGACGAAATTGGTAGCCATCAGTAAGTATAAGATGTGATGATGGTGGTGGCTCCAACAATTCGCCCTTTGGAGCGGAGTATTTATAGATAGGAGTGGAATTCATGTGGTAAGAAGTGTGGTGGTGAGGTAAAGGTGGTGGTAAAAGATAAAGGTGGTAAAAGAAAAGAAACACGGACGACTTGGTTCAAAACTAGAACAGTTGTCGTTCCCCGGCAACAGCGCCAGAAAGCTTGTTGGGTATTTTAAACACACACAGAAAAATCCGCAAGCGCACAGATACCGATGTAGCTTTCACCCAAGAGTATTCCAGGGTATCGATTTCCACGGGGAACGTGAAGTGTACTAGAAGAATCAAGAACGTCCAAGAAAAGAATGGTAAAATGGGTAGAGAGAGATTTAGGGTTTTCTAAGCAGGTCTATCTAATTAAAGGCTTACTAAACTTTACTTACTTTGGGACATCAGAACACTAGCCACAGAAAGGGATGAGAAAGGGGCTAGGAAGCTCCGACTACGGTCCTACAAACACCAACCCGAACGTGGTGGACTACGTCGGCCGTTAGGGCTATCACCACCTGGGGCTACCACAACTATCCGTGGGGCTGGGTGCAAACTCAGGTAAACCCTAGTCTAGACACCAAGTCTACACTAACGCCTACTACTCTAATTACCTCGAATAATTAGAGCACTCGATACGAGCGGAGATCCAGTAAATAAAATAAAGCAAGAACTGAAATTAAATATAATACTTAGAAATAGTAAATGAAGAACCTGGAGATTACTTGAAGACGAACTAGATGTTGCACCAATACAATGTCGAGGAAGATCCGACAGATCCGGCTCCTCCTCAGTTCTCTCCTTTTCCTCTCTCTAATCCGATCTCTAATTACAACTAGATGAACTAGACAACTAGAACTAGAACTAGATCTAATTCTAGATGAACTAGAAGAGATTCATCTAGAGGGACCTCTACTTCTAATTGAAACCCTAGTTTCTGATGTGGAGATGAATAATGAAGATGGAGATGCCTGGAGAGGGGGGTCTGGGGTTGCTTATATAGCCCGAGGTGGAGTAGGGGGCAAGGAATCGCCATGTCATCGATCCGCGTCACATTTATCGCCCACCGTTGGATCAAACCGACTTCAGGGACGGTGGAGATGCATCCTAGGAGGCGGTGGAAGATGGTTCTAGAAGGCGGAGGCGAAACGGCCTCTATGACCGACCGGTCGGTCCCAGGGTGGGACCGGTCGGTCTGGCCCAGTGGGCCCACGTGGTGGCCTGCCTCGTGGTGTCTTCTAGTGTCTTCTAGATCCTTCTTTTGCAGATTTTGCTTCAAAATTAATATCTTTTCATCCGGGACTCCGAATATAGCAAATGACATGTCCATTTCGATCGTCTCTACGAGCTCTTCGCAATGGTGCACTCCAATTCATCACTTGAGATGCTTTTATATGGTAAAACATGGATGTCCTACAAAACAAGTGAGAGTACCAAAACTCGTGGAACTTGTTAGTTTCAAACCCTACAACTATGCTTTGTGATTCATTTAGTGTCATTTCATGCAATAGTTGATGGTTAATTATGAGCATTAGTGAGCGTCAACACGGACTATCCGGGGTCAGGGTCCCGGACTGTCGGCCGTTGAAGCCCGGACTGTCCGCGACTGGAAGTCGGACTGTCCGCCGGCCAAAACGCAGAAACAGAACAGAGCTGCAAGTGTGCTGGACAGGTCCCGGACTGTCTGCGGGTTTGTACCGCGGACTGTCCGCCGTTCACTCGACGGTGAACAGTCAGGGGACTGCGCCTGACTGATCTGTCCGAGACTCGATGCACGGACTGTCCGCCGTCAGGGTCGCGGACTGTCCGCCAACACCCAGAAAGCACAAAGATGCTCGGGTTCAAACCAAATTCGAATCAAACTCAACCAAATCGAAGAGGACTTCGATCAAACTCCTCCCAGGTGTTCCTCTATGTATTGGGGGTGCTAATCCTAAGAAATCATTGCACCAAACAAAGTCAATCAAGAGAAATTTGTGGATCACCGTAAAGGGGGAAGAACAAAGAACGAACACGAAATCGACCCGATCTATGGATTCCTGAGGTTGGGGGAGAAATCCTTCGATGGAGAGAAGGGGCTCACGACCAAGAATGAATTGATTCAAGTGGAATCGAAAATCATCTCGCGGAGAGGAAGAACGAGGCAAGTCTCCGAAGATGAAAAACCAAAACGTGAAGAACACAAAACACGATTTGATTTCAGCCGGAATTCCTCCACACGAGGAGACAACGAGAATACGGTCTCGTTTCCTCAAAAGATCCAAATACACAGAGGTATGATTCCCGTCTCTGCAGATCCCTTGCAGCGAGGTATGATTAGAACCTAAGCAGAGGGCTAGAGAGAGAGAGAGCTCAGGAACAAATGACTGCAAGGATGGGGAGAGAGGAGGGGTGCCTCTCTTTTTTATAGCCTAAAACAATAATCCCCTTCTACTCCTAGATACAAGAGCGAAGCGGCCAACCCTAGGGGTATCCCGGTCCAACTCTGCTGATTGCCGATCCGACTGCCACGCGCCCATATCATCCTTAGCTTCGCCTCGACGAAGCCTCAGGATGCCGCCACGTGCCGCCCCATCGACCGCCGCGCCTACCTTGCGAATAGCTGCGCCGCCGCGCCAGCCTCTTCACGCCGCCACGCGTCGACCGTCCTTTTTGCGGACCTCCCTCGGTTTTGAGGCCGAAACCGGGAAACCTGGGCCTTCCCCCGGTTTTGAGGCTGAAACCGGGAAACCTGTCCTCAGGCTGAGTTTTGTGGCCCAAACTCAGAAACCCGCGCGCCCAGGTTTTGAGGCCCAAACCTGGAAACCGTCCATGCCGAGTTTTGAGGCCCAAACTCGGAAACCGGCCACCCCGAGTTTTGAGGCCCAAACTCGGAAACCGTCGAGGGTAGCTTTTTAAGGCTCAGCTACCGAACCTGCGCCGTAGACGGGATGTGGTTCGCACACCCCGAGTTTCAGCACCGATGCCGGAGCATGTCCAGCCTCCACGCCGGGCGCAGTGCATTCGCCATCCTTCTCGGCCTCCCGCCAAGTGTCACGACGCCATCACCTTCCTCCCGACTCGGCCGATGCACCGCACATCCCCATGTATTCTTGCTTATCAACGCCACGTGCCAGCTACCACAGCTGGTCCTCAGGTCTCCCGGTTCGTCGGTCCAAGCTCCACGTCCGCCCTTCACCGCTCCCGGTCCATCGGCGCGGCACGTCCCTACTTGACCTTCACCTCACCTTCGACCACTGCCCGAGCTCCGCACCTGCACATCAACACAGCCAAGAGACATGTTGCCCGTTGATCGATCACTCATCACTTAGGAAGGGAACCACAAGGGCACATA
The DNA here is from genome assembly GCA_009763385.1 of Coix lacryma-jobi var. lacryma-jobi. Classification (NCBI taxonomy): domain Eukaryota; kingdom Viridiplantae; phylum Streptophyta; class Magnoliopsida; order Poales; family Poaceae; genus Coix; species Coix lacryma-jobi. Next base: position 135,268,177 of record CM019826.1, read on the forward strand.
TCAACCTTGTGTTCGCAAAGTGACTTGTGATCTATCCAATAAATGTCACTTATATGGCAGATTATGTCATCTTAGTAGCTCATGATCATTCAATATCAAGCTTCAACTCAATTTAATTGCAAGCCTTCAAATATTCCAATAAATCACCACAACAAGAATGTGACACTTGTATGTTGTAGCACACTTGGACTTCACTTCACTTGACTTGGCATTGGGATGAGAATAGCAATAAGCTTCATTACTTGATTCAATCACATGATGATCAATATGGAACAAATTGAATCAAGCCTCCAATGCCATGGTACCTACACACATTCATCCACCTTTTGATGGTACCCAAACTAGTTTGGGTCCTCTCAAGTTAGGTGCAACATACTTAGGCAATGCCTTAGTATGAGTAGCGGGATGTTTTGCAATAGCAACCAATGTGGTACCATTGTCATCCTTTCTAAGCACAATATTATCATCAATTGAAATAGGCTTAGAAGTCATACCTAGGGGACATGAATTAGCCATGTGTCCCCTTTCCCGGCATGAGTAGCAAACTCTCTTTGATTGAGCCTTCTCTTCCTTGCTCAAATGTTGCTTCTCATTGCCTTGCCTCTCATGAGTTGCTTGAGCCTTCTTCTCAAGCTTGTTAGGACACTTCGAGGCAAAGTGTCCCATATCACCACACTTGTAGCACTTGATGTGAGTCAAATCTTTCTTCTCATCTTGATTCTTGCTCATCATCATCTTAGCATCTTGGATATGAGTTGGATGCCTTGTTCTTCCACCCCATCTTGTTTTCTTCTTCATCATCAAGTCACCATCATGATGGTTGTTCTTGATTTGAACTTGGGGCTTCTTTTCTTGCTCAACTTGTGGCTTTGGTTGAGGCTCATCTTGTTGCTTCACCAATTGCTTCGTTGGGCACATAGAGGTGAGATGTCCTCTAGTGCGGCACTTGAAGCATTTGACATGCTTGAGCTTCTCTTATTCCTTCTTCAACTTGAGCTTTTCTCCATTGGGGCAAGCATTTGCAAGATGTCCCATCTCATGGCATTTGAAGCACATGAAATGAGCTAGCTTCTTTTGTTCTTGCTTCTTCATCTTCTTCAATCTCTTTATCTCCCCCTTGGACATGCTTTTGTTGAAACCAATGCCACTCTTGTCACCGTAGCTCTTTTGATTCTTCATCATAAGCTCGAAGGTGACTTTGGAATTGTAGCACCTCTCTAATTTGTTGCTCAAATTCTTCACTTCACTTTTGAGCTCATTGTTCTTCTTCAAAAGGTTAGTCTCACAAGACAAAGAAGTAGAACAAGCATCTATATGTGAAGAACATGGCATAGCTAATAAATCATCACAAGAGGTGGATACATGCTTCTTGCCTACATCACATGGGTTAGCAACATTTTGCAATTGATCATTTGATCCATGTGATGAGCTCTCAATGTTTTTAAGTTCCTTTGAAAAAGCTTTAATGAGAAAGCCATATTTTTCAACTAACTCATCATGTGAAGCTTTAAGAACATCAAGTAAGTGCTTATGTTCTTCACATGAGTTCTTGAGAAATGAGTTTTCATTTGCCAAATTAATTGTTTTAGTTTTCTCATTTTCTAAAGACATGGTCATGCTAGCAACTCTACTAACAAGCTCATCATATGAATCAACATGATCAACCACATTAGCATTAGATACCTTGGTGTCACCTTGTGACATGAAGCAATGTGGTGATGGGCTTGTAGTAGTATCACAATCATCAACCGAGCATGAACCATCAACATCATCAAGTGTGCTTGGAGTAGAATCATTACTTGCAACACTTGAATCATCACCATCAACCTTGTCAAGTGAGCTTGTTGTAGATCGATCAACATCATCATCATCACTTGACCATGAGGTGGAGCAATCTTCCACAACTACCAAGTTGTGGTCATGCTCAACATCCTCATGTGCCACCACCTTGGTCTCATCCTCCGTGAACTTGCCATCATCCCATGTAGATGAGTCACCGAAGGTGTGCTTGATGGATTCCCACATCTCATGGGCGGTCCCTTTGGAGTTTATCTTGTAAAACAACTCAAAACTCAATGCATCAATTAGATAACAATAAGCATTTGCATCAAGTTCAAAGAGATCCTTTTGAGCTTTGGTGAGATTTCTATGGTCCAAAACATGAGTGAGACCACTAGTGACAATCCACCAAAACTTTGGCCCCTTTGCACGAAAATGATCAAGCATATGGTGTTTCCATTGTGCAAAGTGTGTGCCATCAAAAATATGTGTATCACACACATCATCTAGCCCACTAGACGCCATCCTCTCGGGTCGGTGAAGACCACAAATGAGAGACCTAGCTCTGATACCAATTGAAGGGTCGAGATGGCGGACTAGAGGGGGGGTGAATAGTCCTTTCTAAAATTAATCGTACCGGCTAACCGAAACAAATGTGGAATTAACAACTATCGGTCTAGCCAAGACTACACCCCTCTATCTATACTCTCAAGCACCTTATAAAAGATCCTAAACAAAGCAAATAAGGTGTCGGGCTAGCTAGAGCTCACCTACACAATTCTAGCTTACAAGGTTACACAAACCTAAGCAACTAGTACTCAATCAACCGGGGAGCTCCTGCACATGCCACTAAGCAAAAGCACAAAGCCTAAGCTCACTAGCAATGCTCAATAACAAGGCTACACAAGCCGAATTAGAGAGCTCAACTTAGCTACACAAACTAAGCAATGTGACTAGCAAGACTACAAGTCAACTAGTCATTCATGGGATCAACTCTATGCTACACAAGCAAAGAATGTAACTAGCAAGCTACACAAGCTAACTAGAAGCACAAGAACAATCTACACTAGCACAAGTATATGAACAAGTAAATACAAGCTAGTGAATGGAGTTTGCAAACCACCGAGAAGATGAACACGAAGTTGACACGGTGATTTTTCTCCCGAGGTTCACTTGGTTGCCACCAAGCTAGTCCCCGTTGTGTCGACCACACACTTTGGTAGTTCGGCGGCAAATAGGCACCACACCTAGCTCGACACTCGAGTGCCGAAAGAACTCACCCACAAGTGAGGGTAACTCAATGACATGCTCTACTAGAGTTGCTCTTCACAATCCCCGCGGGGCGAGCACAATGCCCCTCACAATCCTTCTCCGGAGCCACGCACAATCTTCACGCAGGCTTCATGACGGAGACTCGATCACCAAGCCGTCTAGGAGGTGGCAACCTCCAAGAGTAACAAGCACCACCGGCTTGCAACACGATCACCTAGTGCCACTCGATGCAATCTCTCAATGCAACGCACTAGCAATCACTCACTCGCAACGATTCATGCACTAGCAAGCACAAGCGAGTTAGAGGGCTTCCTAGCACTCCCCAAGCATGGACACCAAGTCCCAAGGGTGCTAAGCACCAGCCAAGGCCGGCCACCATCTCCTTTTATATCCCCAAGGGCTCAACTAGTCGTTACCCCCTTCACTGGGCACTTTTCGTACTGACCGGACTCACTACAGGGTGACCGGACGCGTCCTGTCACTAGAGTCCGATCGTTCGTCCCCAACGGCTAGTTTTCGCGCGCGTTCAGCCTTCTACTGACCGGACGCGTCAGGTCATAATGACCGGACGCGCCTATGCCTGAGTCCGGTCGCAAACAGAGAGGTTTCGGGGCTGTTTTTCAGTGACCGGACGTGTCCGGTCACTACTAACCGGACTCTACCGAGCGTCCGGTCAATACACCTCAAATCAGCACTCAAAATGCACTGACCGGACTCATGTGACCGGACTCACTCTACTGACCGGTCAGTGAGTCCGGTCACTGACCTTTCAGTGCTCAAACGACTATAACTCTTAGCCCCGAACTCCGATTTCGATGATCTTGGACATTTTGGAAAGCTAACTCAGAGGGCTACACAACCCACATAGAGACCTAATGCATATCACAAAGGATTAGTACATAATTCCAATTCAAGAGCCATCCTAGAGTCTGGAACACACCGAAAAGCCTCCTTCTCTTCTCCGAGTTGATCCAATTCAACTCCAACACCTTCTCCTTTGCAAATGTGCCAACACCACCAAGTGTATACCACCTTGTGCATGTGTGTTAGCATTTTCACAATCATTTTTCAAAGGATTAGCACTTGCACTCACCACGCCACTCGATCCTAGCAACATCGCAATGTTAGATCACTCAAGTGGCACTAGATGACTGATATGCAAACAAGTTTGCTCCTCTTGATAGTACGGCCATCTATCCTAAACCCGGTCATAAACTTCTCTACACACCTATGACCGGTGAAATGAAATGCCCTACAAGTATACCTTTGCCTTGCGCATTCCATGTCATCTCCTCCGGTGTTGATGCAACACATGCACCAACCTCTTCATCAAATGATATGATCCACTTCATATCATCACATGGCCTCCATGGTCCATCGATTTTGACTTCACTTGCTCTTCACCATTGCTTTGGTCCTTTGGCACCAAGTCTTTGCTCAAGCCTCCCGACACTCGGTACCAATGGCTTCAAAGCCTCCAACTTGCCCTTCACCTTCGCAATCGGTCCATCAAGCAAGGTCTTGTCTTGATCTTCACCATCTTAGCCACATGACTCCATGTCATGTCTCATATGCAATAAGCTCCTTCATTGCTCATTCACATGTGAACTAATTTCCTGTGTATCTCACATAAGCACATATTAGTTCACCTAGGTTGTCACTCAATTACCAAAACCAAACAAGGACCTTTCAACAGAGCATAATCACATTCTAAAGATTATATACATGAAGCTCAGAAATGCAAAAATGCATGATGAAATGCAAAAACTAACCTTCCCAAAAACAAAAAACAAAATGAAAGAAAGAGAGTCAGTCTATGATACAATAGACAAAATGTTTCCCCCATCTAAAAGGGGAAACACACACCAAGCTCACCTCTCAACCTAGCAAAAGTTGATTGGTCCAAAGGCTTGGTGAAAATATTTGTGAATTGAAGATGAGTATCGACATGGTGAAGGTCGATATCACCCTTCTCATAATGGTCTCGCAAGAAATGAAAGCGCACATCAATGTATTTGGTATTAGAGTGCAGCACGGAGTTCTTAGCAACGCTAATAGCACTCGTGCTGTCACAAAGCAAAGGAACGCGAGAAAAGCTCAGACCAAAATCACGCAAAGAGGCCATCATCCATAACAACTGAGAACAACAGCCAGCCGCAGCAACATATTCAGCCTCTATGGTAGACGGAGCGACACTAGACTACTTGCGAGAAGACCAAGATACAAGAGAAGAACCAATAAACTGACAAGTCCCAAAAGTGGACTTGCGATCAAGTTGGCAACCAGCAAAATCAGCATCAGAATAACCGCAAAGGGAGAGAGTGGAGGAAGCAGAATACCAAATCCCAAACTCAGGTGTGAACCATAAGTACCTCATAATATGCTTGACCGCCTGACGGTGAGAGGTGCGCGACGACGACTGAAATCGCGCGCAAAGACACACCGCGAACTGGATGTCCGGGCGTGTCGCCGTCAGGTACAGCAGCGACCCGATCATACTTCAGTACTCCTTCTGGTCCACATCTTCTCCATCCTTGTACGCATCCAGGGCCATCGTGGTCGACATGGGTGTTGGAAGAGGCTTGGCCTCACCCATATCGAACTTCTTCAGAATGTCCCGGGTGTACTTGCCCTGGTGCATAAACGTCCCCTCTCGGGATTGCTTGATTTGCAATCCGAGAAAGAATGTCAACTCGCCCATCATGCTCATCTCAAACTCCCTGCTCATTGTATCTGTAAACTTGGCAACCAAAGCATGAGAAGAACCACCAAAAATGATATCATCCACATAAATCTGGACCATTAGAGTGTCATTGCCTTGCTTGAGGAGAAAAAGCGTTTTATCCACACATCCCATTTTAAAACCCTTAGCAAGCAAAAAGGTTTTCAACCTATCATACCAGGCTCTAGGGGCTTGTTTCAAACCATACAAAGCTTTGTGAAGTTTAAAAACATGGTTTGGAAACCTGGGATTTTCAAAACCGGGGGGTTGTTTGACATACACCTCTTCTTCTATGTAGCCGTTTAAGAAGGCACTCTTGACATCCATTTGAAAAAGTTTAAACCCTTTGGATGCAGCAAAAGTGAAGAGTATCCTAATTGCCTCCAAACGTGCTACAGGAGCAAAAGTCTCCTCATAGTCTATCCCCTCCTTCTGACTATACTCCTGGGCTACAAGTCTGGCCTTGTTTCTCACAACGTGGCCATCCTCTCCTTGTTTGTTTTTGAAAACCCATTTTGTACCAATAGGGTGACACTCAGGAGGAAGAGGAACAAGAACCCAAACTTGATTTCTTTCAAAATTGTCTGACTCCTCATGCATGGCATTGACCCAATCCGTATCAGATAAAGCATGTCCAACATCTCGGGGTTCAAAATCAGCAACAAATGCCGAATGAGCAAACTGAGAGGTTTGTTGTGACCTTGACCGAGTGACCCGTTCGCCGATGCTGCCGATCATCTGTTGAGGCGGGTGTTGACGCTGAATGTGTCATGGCGCCTCCTGAGCTGAGGAAATCTCCCCCTCAATAGCAGCTGGTGCCTCCTCGGGTACAAAAGGTACCGCTCGAGGTGGCGGATCCCACGGCCCCCAAGTAGTCGACGAAGAGGGGTTGGGGCCGTGAGTCGTCGTAGTAGAAGCCGACACTTGCGGCACAGCAGGTGGAGGTGGTGCTGAATCATCCATCCCTTCAGCACCCTCGTCCTCGTCATCAAAAAGAGGCTCACCAACCTCATGATCACCTGCACGCTCAAAACGAGAAGAAGGACAAACCATGGTCTCGTCGAAGGTGACATCGGATGTCTCTATGACTCGGTTAGTATCAAGGTTAAGTACACGATATGCACGAGTATGAGTGCCATAACCCAAAAATACACCGTCAGAAGAGCGAGACTCAAATTTGTCCAGGTTGCCTTTCTTGAGTATAAAACAGTGGCAACCAAAAACTCTAAAATAACTCACTTTGGGTTGTTTTCCAAAACGCAACTCATAAGAAGTCTTTTTCAAGAAAGCTCGGAGAAAAATGTGATTGGAAATATAGCATGCAGTGTTCATAGCTTCGGCCCAATATCGCCTAGAAGTCCTATGCTCATCGAGCATCGTCCTGGCCATCTCTACAAGGGTCCGATTCTTCCTCTCTACAACACCATTTTGTGGCGGTGTGTAGGGAGAAGAAAACTGATGCTCTAAACCCAAAGAGTTACAAAACTTCTCAAAGTCCGAATTCTTGAATTCGGAACCATTATCACTACGAATAGCTCGCATCGAGTTCAAAGGGAACTCGTTCTGAAGACGCAAAATCAGATTGCGAGCAAACGTGAAAGTCTCAGTTTTCTCAGCTAAAAAGAAAACCCATGAATATCTCGAAAAGTCGTCAACAACAACAATAACATACCACTTCCCACCAATTGAGCTCACCCGAGCCGGACCAACACGGTCCATATGCAAAAGCTCTCCAGGGCGCTTAGTCATGACTTGGTTCACAGGATGGTGGGGAGCGACAACCATCTTCCCATGTCTACAAGAATGGCAAACAAGATCCTTCTCCATACTCAACTTGGGCAATCCTCGGATTAGGCCAAGTGAGCTAAGCCTTGCAAGCAAGTTGAAGCTCAAATGTCCAAGTCTCCTATGCCACTTCCAAAGATCAGAGGAGGAAGGACCAGCCAAAAGACAACGAGAAATGCCAAAAGACTCCGAGAAGTTCGCACAAAAGACTTTCCCAAAGGGCGAAATCAAACATACAAGATTGCCCTGAGGATCCAAAATACGACTGAGATTCGGCTTAAAACGAATCTCATAGTCATCATCAAAAAGTTGCGAAACAGAAATAAGGTTAAAATGTAAGTTAGAAACAAGAGCAACATCGCGCAACACAAATTGCTCATTAACTCGCACAGACCCACGAGACAACACCTTACCTTTGCTATTGTCGCCGAAGGTGATAAACTCCTTTCCGGCAACTGGACTAAGACTGGAGAACCACTTGGCGTTTCTGGTCATATGCCTCGAGCACCCGGAATCCACCAACCAAATGTTCTCCAATCATTTTACCTACATCAATAAAAAGACATAAGGTGAGCATACGGTCCAACACTGGGGTGAGTAAAATGGGAATTATACCAGTGTTGGGCCGGCTGCTCAAAAGAACGATTAGTAGAAAAACCATTCCTAGCACGTCTATGGGGAAAGCGATCACCACGCTGAGGAAAACGTGGTCCGCTAGGGAAAGAGCGCTCATCGCGATAGTCAAAACGCGGTGGGGGTAACGCTCAACAACAAAGCCACCGCCACGGGGTCCATAGCCCACAAATGCAGGCTCCCGCCGGGCACGTCCTCCTTGCGGCCTAGGCCTAGGAACTTGAGGCATTGGACCTTTAGGCCTAGCTGCTCTCCTCTGAACATTCGGCACATGTACATCATGGAAAGAATGGTACATGTCTGCATTGTTCATCTCCCTTGCACGGCGCTCCTCTCTCTTGCGCCGAAAGCAGAACTCCCTCAAGTGTCCATCTCTCCCACAGTGCTCACAATGATACCTCACCGCTCTCATAGGGGGTTGTTGGTACTCATGGTAGTGGGTATGGATCACTTGGCTCTTTTGTGGCATGAGCTCCTCATGGATTGGTGGCATAGTGTCTAGTTTGTTCCTGAGGTGGTTTGGTTTTGGAGCCCATGTCTGTTTCTTGGGTGGAGCTCTCGGAGGTTCAACAAACACCCCATCCTTGGTGTTAGGCTTGAGAGGCTCTTTGGGTGGTATTTTGGTAAGCTTGGGAGTAGTGGTGAAGTTTGGCTTCTCACACGGGTTCAGACCACTCGACTCTTCAATCTTGCCAAAAGATGAAGCGCACTCAACACCCTGAGCAAAGCCTACACCAGGACCTCCAGCAGCACGCTTAAACTGGGCAATCATCATCCCAAGCTGCGGCTCACCACAGGACACCCATGACAAGATGGTCCGAAGGTATGTGTTTTCTTCCTCGGTTTCCATCTTGTCATGCTTCACGTTCGCAATCTCCATCTCCAAACCCTCACACAGAACACACCTAGTCACACAAGTGCTACCCGAGCTGGCCTTCTCAAGAGACACAATCTTGGCATTCTTCTCTGCCAACTCGGATTGCAAGCCTGCACAGGATTTGCACGCACCCAACAACACGGGTCTTGCCCGGAGCTCATCCACCTCTCCAACCAACGCAACATACTTACCTCTCAAAGTGAGAAGGTCATTCATGTGCGTGGTGCACATCTCGCACTCACCATCCTCAGAGACAACTACGGTGGACTTGGCAAACTCAAGTTCCTTCACCGTATCCTCCCACTTCTGCCTAAACTCCTTCCGCTCTCTAGCAGCACGCCTAAGCAACTTATATTGACTAAAAAGGGCGGCAGTAAGTTTCTCGACCTCAGCAGAAAGCTCGTGGGGGGTCTGAGATACCTGGGAGGTGTCGTCATCGTTCTGAGGGATCTCCTCCAGCTGGCTGTCGACCTCCTTGCCGAGGGCCATGGTGCAAAAGCCCTCGTTGTCGGCGAAGAAGCAGAAGCCGTTCAGGTTGTCCTCGATCTTCATCTTCTTCTCGGACTTGTCGTCGCTTGAAACAACGGTGTCGTCATCCGAGTTGTCGACGTCGCTGAGCGTGGCGAATAAAGCACGCTGCTCAGCCTGGGCCTTCTCAAAGTACTTCTTCTTGATGTACTCCTTGTTGAAGCCGCCCTTCCGCTTGTGCTTCGCGGGGACGTACTTCTCCTTGCGCTTGCTGAAGTCGTACTTGTGCCCATGATCGCCCTTCCCAAATGCTTGCTTGTTCTTCTTGGGACAGTTAGCGATGAAGTGATCGGGGTCACCGCACTCGAAACATCCCGAGCGTCCTCCTTCGCGGTGACGGTTCATGCGGTTGTTGTGGAACTGCGAGAACTGGTTGGCAAGCAAAGCCAACTCGTCATCCCCCATGAACTTTAGCTGCTCCTCTATGACAGAAAGGAGAGAAGAAAGTGCAAATCCTCCAGAGGGGTTAGCAGAAGAGCCAGAAAGCAAAGCCATCGACAGGCCAGAAGGATTCTCATAAGAAGCCCTCGCCATGACATCAATCTCACTGGACTTGAGCTTACTAAAAAGCTCGTCGCATGTGAGGGTCTCATAGTTAGGCGATTCGATGATCGCCTGGACTTTTGAGTCCCACACCGACCGATCGAGAGTATGCAAAAGCTTCAAAGCCCTCTCATGATCGTCGAAAGGCAACAGCTCCTTGTTAGCCCTCATCTTGTTGACAATCACCTAAAAGCGAGCGAATAAACTCTCTATGCTCTCGCCAGGCATATGTCGAAAGTTCTCATACTCCCGCTTGTGCGACTCATAGAGACGGGTTTTGACTTGAGTGGTTCCCTCATGGAAACGCATGAGGGTAGCCCAAATCTCCCAAGTCGTAGCGAGGTGAGAAACGCGATCAAACTCCGTCATGCTCAAGCATGAGAAAAGAGCATTACGGGCTCGACTATTGGCATCGTGCTCATCGATCTGATGCTGAGTCGCACGAGCAGCCAAGACCACGTAATCTGCAGAGTTGCAAATATCCCAGATGGAAGCACCCAAACTCTGGAGATAGGCCGACATGCGTATCTTCCAATACGCATAGTTCGTCCCATCCAAAAACGGCGGTTTGCCCACGCCGCGATCCATGTCGCCTTCGGTGGATCTAGAACCGGCTAAGGTGGAAGATCCTTAACCCGCTTCGATACCAATTGAAGGACCGAAAGTGCTACCAGAAAGCGACCAGAGAGGGGGGGGGTGAATGGGAGCTTTAAATTTCTTTTTAGAAACTTATCACCACTGTCCCGAGAATCAACCCCAAAAGCAAGACCTACTCAAATGATGTCCACGACCCAAGAGATTGGGTGGATGTTCTCTAGGAACACAGCGGGACACCACAAAACCCCCCACACCCAAGTTCACGCAGGTCAATTCGTAACAGGATGAACTTTGGGTAACCTCAACCTCCCCCGAGCAACGCGAGGGGGATTCAGGCTATTTCATAAAACGGGAAGCCCAATTTCTGTAGAGCACAAAGTCGGGAATCCAACGCAAAAAGCGGATCTCAAATCGAAAGTCGGACGAACGAACTGCGGACGAAAACGTGCCAAACTGCACTGACCGGACTCACTGGAGCGTCTGGTCAGCAGGGATCGGACGCGTCCGGTCCTACAAAATCCGATTTGGGCCCTCACTGTGTTGGACCGGACTCTATGTGTATGTGCGTCCGGTCACAGCCTGAGCGTCCGGTCATATAAAACACAACCAATGAACAATGTGTGTTGTGCGTCCGGTCACGCAAAACTGGTGCATCCGGTCAACCCTTCGCAGAACTGAGCAGCGAGACAACTCAACGATCGGACACACTGGTCAGCGTCCGGTCGTTGAACAGGCAGCGTCCGGTCACCCCGAAATCCCACTGTTCATCCACCGATTCGACCCGATCTCATCCAAAACGAATCCACTATGGTTCAAACTTGATGAGTAGAGTCACAAGGTAGATACTGAGCTACTCCTAGGAGATCATGGCTCGAACCTATCTCCAAACCGATGAATCGAAGAGATTCGGGAAAGAGAGGAGAAACTCGATCCAAAACGAAACTTGACTGATCTGTTGCTACAAGTGATTAGAGTGCAATTCCTTCAGTCAAAAGATCACAAACCCGTTCGTGCACAAAGTGGTTCAAACGAAATCGAAAACCAACTCTCGGAGAGAAATAACAAGGCAAATCTCCGTGAGGGCCAAAAAACGAAAACGCGAAGAACACATAAGAAAGAACGCGAATTGAACTCAATATCCAGCCGAAACTCCTCCACACGAGGAGACAACAAGATTACGGTCTCGTTTCCTCAAAAAAGAAAATACACAGAGGTATGATTCACCGTCTCTGCGGATCTCAGTAGCTACAGCAGGGATTGGGAGAGAAGGAAACCCTAGAATGAAAATAGCAATGGTTGAGATAGTCTGGAGGGAGGGGAGGCCTCTCCTTATATAGCCTAATACAATTATTCTCCTTCTACCCTTATAGCTAATTACAGCGCGAACCAGCTAAACCCTAGGGTTATTCTGGACCAACTCGTGGTAGTTGGTGATCCGACGGCCACGCCCGCACAACTGGTAGCGTTGCCTCGACGCAACCTCACCGATTGCCGCCACGTGCCGCCACCGCTCTGCTCGTCCTTTTCCCGGACTTTGCCCCAGGTTTTGAGGCCCAAACCGGGAAACCAGCCTTCTCGACCAACCACCGGTTTTGAGGCCCAAACCGGGAAACCAGCCGACCATCGCCTGAGTTTTGTGGCCCAAACTCAGAAACCTGCCAGCGCCCAGGTTTTGAGGCCCAAACCTGGAAACCGTCCTCAGCCCGAGTTTTGTGGGCCAAACTCAGAAACTGGCCGCACCCAGGTTTTGAGGCCCAAACCTAGAAACCGTCCACTCGGTGGTTTTTCTGTGGCTCAACCACCAAACCGACGCGTAGATGGGATGCACCGCCTGTGCACCCCGTCCACCGACACATGTCCCCAGGTCCTCGACCCGAGCCACACCGTGCCCCGCAAGTCTCCGCTCATCGCTGTCCCTGGCTGTCAGCCACCACAGCTGATCCTCAGGCCACCGGTCCCTCAGTCCAAGCCTCACGTCCGTCCTTCACCGCTTCCGGTCCATCGACACGACACGTCTCTACTTGACCTTCACCTTGCCTTTGATCACTGTATCCGTGCTCGACACCTGCACAACACAAGCCAAAGAACATGCGCATTATTCCAGTTGACAATCACTCATCACTCGAGACTCGGCATACACCCATGTATCCGTAGAGCTGTGTCACCTCATGGTCCGCCACGCCGTCCCCATCGACCCCACATGCCACTTCTTCTCGCTCCGCCGCCTCTCTCAACAGTACACCATGGACGACCTTGCCGCCTCCTCAACTTCGACGCCGCCACGCCGCACAGCCTCGACGCCACCCTCGTCGGCCCGGTGACCGGTGGGTGGAGTAGCACCGGTGGGAAGGAGGAGCGCCGGCGGGGGGAGGGAGGAGAGCCGATGTGGGGGAGGAGAGCCAGCGATTTGCGTCCTCCTCGCTCGCGAACGCTTTTTTGTGGTTCGTTTGGCTGGCTATGCAAACTGAGTCTTGCGTTTGGGTGCTCTGTTGGAGCGTGTTTGTGAGACCCAAAATATTGTTCCAAATTTGGGTTTGGGGAGCCTTGTTGGAGACAGTCTAAGATAATCTAGCTAAAATAGGCTAGGCCCTTTCCCCGGTGGGCCGTGGTTCGCACGAGCAATTAACGGGCACTAGACCTGAGCATTTTGCGGGCCGGGCCGAAAAAAAGCCCGGTTATGTCGGGCTGAAAAAACCCTGCCCATTACTGTCCACTGGACGAGTCGGGCCTGCTGTTTTCGGGCCGGGTCCGGGCCGTCCGCGTAATTTATAGTGTAAAACAGCTAAAATAAGCATTTCGGGCTGGGTTCGGGCCGAGAAAATTTTTTCTGGGCAGCAAGATCTCTGCCCAGGCCCTATCCAGTAAGGTTCGTGGACAGGCCAAAACCCGGCGGGCCCGGGCCGGATCGGGCCGGGCTGAAAATGCTCAGGTCTAACGGTCACCAACCAAAGCACCGACGGCCGGGTCGACGCAGCCAGTCACCAGGCAGAGATGAGACCGAAGAAATACCCTGACGCAGTGACGCGTGAACTTTTACGGTTGGGATCGCAGATCGCAGGTCGGAGCAGCTTCGGATCCATCGGATCCACGCGCACGCGGTGCAGGCATACCCTACGCTGCATTGCGAGCTCGCTCTGGCCTCTCTGCGCCAGGACAGGAGATCTTCGATGGCGTAGCGTATCGGACACAACAGCCTATACTCGGCGCCCGTCAGTGTCTGGCTGCTGCCGAAACAACGACCTCCCCGGAATGCCCCTCCTGCGAGAGAGCCAGTTCGGCGCCCGTCGTGCTGCGCAGCGACCAGCGAGTGCGAGAGCCGAGACGGTATGCTCCCCCCGTCGTGCCCAGCGGACAAACACGAGCACGCCTCTGTTGTGTCTTGTGTGGCGTGGCGCTGTGCCGCTGTGCACGGGACAAGACCCGACCCTGACGGCCGTGACCTAGCCTGACGGCGGCCACAGCTGGCGTCGGCGCCAGACTGCCGGGTCGGCAGCAGCTAGCCTTTCCCGTTTCCAGAAAACGCAGGTGCAGCCGTGCAGGGTTTGCGAGCTCGCCGCTGGTGCTGCTATTGCTATGCTATCCTGCTAGTACAGTACTGTAGTACGGCTGTCGTGCGTCCCCTGTTGTCGAAGCAGAGCAGAGCGGTACGAGTCGTCGCGACAGATACGGTACGAGACAGCGTGCCTGATCGATCCGGTGCCGTCTGTCAGGTGCGGTGCAAACGTCGCACTGGCACTGCCACGCGCGTCACGACGACACGGCTGTGGACTGTGACCGCGTCTATCCTATAAATGCACCAGCAGCCGGCAGGCAGCTGTCCTCGTGGATTCGATATCCATTTTTGGCCATATATTTCCACAATATTTTAGGATGTCTCGCGGATAGACCATTGTGGATACACCATTAAGGGTGTGTTTAGTTCCCACAAATATTTGGATTCTGCACTGTAGCACTTTCGTTGTTATTTGACAAATTTTATTCAAATATGGACCAACAACACTCAAAAGATTCGTCTCGACATGTAGATACTAAAAGTACAATCAATTATTATTTTTACCTACATTTAATGTTTCATGCATACAGAGATTGATGTGACGGGGAATCTAGAAATATTTGGGGAAAGTTGGCGAAACTAAACAAGGCCTAACGTTGCTGCATTTTTTCTCTAAAATTAAACTAATTTCTGTAAAATTCTTACATGACTCCTCTGAAATTCCTGCGTTTCAAACATGCTATAGATTTGTTTTTTCATTCAACTGGTTCTAGTTCAATTGCTCGTGACAGAACCTGTTCACCTGGATCCAAATTCTAAATTTGACATGGATTCTCGTATTTTCCTTTATTTATTTTTAATCGTGTTATTTCTCTTAGTGGTAAGCGACGTGTTTGTCGATAACGAGACGTCTTTCTGATTCAATTTAGTTTTTTTTAAGATGCTCGTAGACATAGGATGTACAGTATGTGCACACGTTCATAGAATAGAATGTGCATTCGTATATATCAGCGCGTAAAAAAGACATTGAATTTGTTTTTAGTTTCAACGAGCAACAGTGCTGACATCCAAAACTGTCAAAGGACGATGGGTCCAGATTTTTCAGGAATATGTTTTATAAAACTGAATTCGAGTACCCCCTCCGTTGTACATATAAAAAATATTACTTTTACGATATGTAATAAATATTACTAAATTAAATACGAAATACTCCCTTGGTTTTAAATTATAAGTTATCTTGATTTTTTTTGAGATATCCATTAAATTATGTATCTAGATATAATGTATGTCTAAATATATAGTAAGATAGATATATCAAAAAAATCAAAACGATTTTAAATTTGAAATGAAGTATAGTTTATAATAATTTATTTAACAATATAAATGTAAATGCTATTTTACAAATTTAATTAAATTTGAAATTATTTGATTTCTTGATGTTTTTTGAGGGAGGAAAGCGGTCGTTTTTAGTTTATCTGAAATCTTGAAGGTACGTCCCCATGCTCCAATCCCTCCCCGCGAGCCAAGCACAGTACGAAAAGGACGGCAGCACTTATAAGTTTAGAATAAGATGAAACAGATGATTTGGTATGAGAAAAAAATATTGTTCTACGATTAATTTATATGGATTAAAATCGGCTTGTAGCTCAAGCGAATAAAGCCAAGGTTGTTAATTTTTGTATGTGAATATAATTAGTTTTATAACTAGTCTATTTTTAATAGACAAGATTAGTATGGTAACATCTCGTGCGGCTAAGATTTAGCTTTAGATTCAAACAGCCTTTTATCGGAGAAATGAGTTTTTCAACCGTAAAAGAACAAAAAAGACTATATAATTAATTTATTTTTAATAAACTAAATTATTACCGTAACTCTATTAGGCCATCTGCAATGGTTGTCAAATAACTAGATAGGAGAAATTCTATTGGCTCTCAATAGCACTTTATAAATAGCTAGCGAGATGAGGTATAAAAATAATAAAAAAGTAGCACTCTTATTAACTAGTGAGGAGAGAGATGAAATAGCTAGCGACTTCACAATAGCTAGCGACTTATAAATAGCTAATCTAGCACGATTTCCTAGAAATACGTCTCTCACAGTACTCTCCACAATAGTATTTATTTATATCTCATCTAACCAGCTATTTATAATTTGTAATTAAGAGCTAATAATATTGACCAAATAGCTAACGATTTGAACAGCATTGCAGACGTCCTAATAGCCTTATCCAAGTATCCAAACGGCAGCGGTCCACCGGCAGCGGGTCCCCGAGCCACTGAACCAGAGCTGCGGGTCAGGTTCAGGTCGTCAATGCTGCACTGGCCACTGTAGTCTGCAGGCCCTGCAGTTCTCCTGCAGCGGGTCCCCTAGCCTCGCCGGAAAAGATCTCAGTTTCCCGAAGCGAACGACAATCCACAAAAAAATACAGAGAAAAAAATGGATAGAGTAGGCTCCTACGGGGTACCTATACTTGGCCATGCAGCCCGTGGCCCGGTGGCACGGCCCATGGCCCGCTGTTTTAGCCCGGCCCGAGCACGGCACGGCCCGGTGACCACCGGGCCTGGGCCGGCACGGCCCGAGGGACCAGGCCGTGCCTGGACCGCCACACAGGCACGTGGCACGGCCCGGGCACGGCCCGCTCCAGCAAGCGACACGGTGGCGGCCCGGTGGCCACCACAGGCCAGTCCACCACCCTGAGTCCCCGACCAGGCGACCACTCCACTCCCATCCTAACCTAATCCCCAACCCAATCCCCTTCCCCATCCCGACGGCCGACGCGGACGCGCTCGCGTCCTCCACGCCCGACTTCGACTCCACTCGTCCTCCACGGCCTCCTCCTAGCTCCTGCCTCCGCTCTTCCCCGCTCGTCCGCCTCGTTAGGAGGCGTCGGCGCGCCGCCAGCTCCTCTCCTCTGCGCGCTCGCCGGTAGGAGGCCACACGGAGTCCGGGAACCGGGATCTCCTCCACGGCCGCCGGATCCGCCTCCAACGCTCGAGCTCGACGACACGACACCGAGCTCCACGACGACGGCCACCTCTCCTCCCCTCCTCGGCGCCCCCGCGCAGCCAACCTCGAGCGTGCCGGCGGCCGGCGCGGCGGCGCCATGCGCCATCGTGCAGGGCCCCACTACAGCGCGGCCACGGCTCCCATCATGCATGTCTCCTCCTCACGCTGACCTGCGGCCTCTATGGCGAGCCGTGGCAGCCGCCGCCACCATCCGCGACCGGCGACTCCAGCTCCCCGCCCCCTCTGCCTCCGGCCTCTTTGCGCAGGCACGCCCGCGGGCGACTCCACCTCGTGCTCGGGCCGCCCGCGGCACGCGCAGGCACGCCGTGCTCTCGGGCCGGCCCGACGGCCCATGGGTCGTGCCTTGGGCCGAAGGCCAGGCACGAAGCCCGCAGCAGCACGGCCCGTGAGGCACGGCGGCCCGTCGAGGCACGAAGGTCATCGGGGCGGCACGGCACGACGTCGGGCCGTGCCGGGCCGGCACGGCCCGTTGGCCATCTATAGGGGTACCCAGCTGATGTGGAGGGCCAGATAGAGTAGGGTTCTACGGGATGTCTATAGAAAAAGATTGATTTTGATTATAAAACTAATTATATCGTTTATATAGTACTCAATCTATCTCAAATTATAAGATGTTTAATCTTTTTGACAGCAAATTTGACTACTCGTCTTATTCAAAATCTTATGCAAAATATCATTTTTTTGTCCTGGTTTTGTTTATTAATAATCTTTTTTAAGAATAACTTAAATTTAACTTTATTTGCATAAATTTTTGAATAAGACGAATAGTTGAACTTGAGAAAAAAAGTCAAATGTCTTGGAGGAAGTAATTAACAAGATAAATCTATTAAGTCAAATAATCTATCATTAGCAAATATTTACTACATCACCATATTATCAAAAACATAAATTAATTCGATTTGATAAATTCATCTCACGAATTAGGTTTTAACTAACAAATTAGTTTTATAATTAGTCGACTACGAGTAGATTAGAGACGCAATATCCAATCCAAAGTGAGAGGCTACTGTACTACAGATTGGCAGAACCGTCACTTGTCTCCTTGTCGGTTGTCCCCTGCCGAGATGGAGCGCCCGTTCGTGATCCGACGGTCTGCGCTGACCTCTGCATATCGCTCGCCCGCGTGGCACTATAAACGGCGAGTCCGCGCGCCGGCCATCACCACGACGCAAGACACTGCCTCTGCCCCACTCGACTCAATCAGCACTTCCAGTTTAGCAGCGTAGAGCCACCGGAGGGATGGAGGCGGCGGAGGTGGCGGCGGTGGTCGGGATGGTGGCGGAGTGCCTGGACGCGGAGGACTACGACGAGCACGAGGGCATCACGGAGGAGTCCGTCGCCGAGGTCATGAGCTGGTTTGAGCTCGAGATCAAGCTCGCCGCCGGGGCCAACACTCTGCCGCTGCCGCCGCCGGCCGCGCTGTACGGGACAGTGAGCCACACAAACGAGAGCTGCGGGCCATCGCCGTCGGGGCCGGCGTCCACAGTGATGGCGCCCGTGGACGGGCGTGCGGGTGCGCCGCCACCCCTGGCGGAGCCGTGGTCTCGGACGTGGCCAGTTCCCAAGCCCACCACACCCGCGGCGGGAGAGGAGGAGGACGTGGATGATGAATGGGTTTTGCAGCTCCTGACGGATGGGCCGCCACCAGTCGAGGGACACCAGCACGAGCACCAGCACCAGTACCAAGGTGGCCAGTAGCAGCAGTGCGTGTAGGAGAGGAACGTAGTAGTAGCTGGTTTGTGTAGTAGTAGCAGTACGTGGTGTTTTGTGATGACTGAAGAAACGTAGTTCGTACAGAAGCGCGAGGGCCCTCGGGCCTCCGGCAAAGTGTAGTTAGTGATGAGCAACCGGGCTGCCCGGCCCGGTCTGGCTCGGCCCAGGCCCAAGCTAGGCACGGCCCAATCGGGCCGGGTCGAGCGTGGGCCACCAGGTCGTGCCATCGCCCTAGGCATGGTTTGATCGGGCCTCGGGCCGACCCGAAGGTCCACCAGCCCATCGGGCCCTATAGGCCCGCGCAGTGAAATATATATATATTTGTATTTTTATATTTATTTATATAGAACCACTACTCTATAGCGGGTTACAGAATAATTTATTTTGTAGTCACTTTGAGTTACGATAATTACTACGTTGATTTATAAGATTGTAGTAACTGGTTACTATGCGATTTACTATGATATTATCGTAAATATCTCTATGTATTATAGTAACACAACTACCGTAAATATGTATATATTGTATCGTAAATTGTTATAAAAATCATCGTAAATAGAGGTGTCTACAGTGCATACATTCCCTTTATTTATATATACTTATATTTATATTTTCATGCATATATATCGGGTCGGGCCGGGCTGGTCCGCTGCAGGCTTCGGGCCGGCCCGGACTCAGTAGTTGCCGAGCTAGGCCGAACTTGGGTCGGGCCAAAAAACCGGGCTTCGAACAGGGCCATCGGATCTCGGGCTTTCTGCTAATCTTTATGTATAGTACTGACTCATGGGTCACGCTAAGCAGTAGCACACGTGGCTACTGCACTGGATAGAACCCAATAGTAAAATACAAATACGGTCAACAGTTTTCTATATGTAAGTGGGTGTTTGTTGTGAGATCACTAGGGTTGGCTTGAATCTAAATTTTTGGGCCGGGAAAACCTAGTTCCGTATTTAGGTCATGTTCAGATGCTCAAATATTTTATACAGTAACCATTACATCGAATCTTTAAACACATGCATGAAGTATTAAATATAAGTAAAAAAATAACTAATTGTACTTTTACTCTGTTCACGTCGAGACGAATCTTTTGAGTCTAGTTAGTCCATGTTTGAACAAAGTTTATCAAATAACAACAAAAGTGCAACAGTAACTTTTCGCCATAAATTTTGCGAACTCAACAAGGCCTTATTATGTTCAGAACCTAGTTCTGTGTTTGGTTGTATGAGTAGGATGAGACACTGGCTGGTGTGGTTCACATGGTAGCCTCTCAATTCTAGCTCCAGGGCGTCCGCTGCTTCGCCCGGCCACAGGTGCGACCTCCTGCTCCGTCCGGCTGCTAGCGCTGCCCTCGCTGCACGGCACGACCGCGAGCGCAACTGTAACACCCCGGTTTTTAATTAGTTAAAATTTATTAGAATTTAATTATGAAATGACAAAATTCTAGATGGAAAAAAAACTTTACTAATGATATGTTGCATTCATACCGTTGCATATTTTTATTGGGTGAAAAAGAATTTTATTAAAATTCGATTTAGAGGCGAGTCGATCTTCTCCATTTAGAAAAAAAGGTTACCAAAAAAACTTTATAAGAGCATCTCCAATAGTTTGGAAAAATGGCTTGCTATCTTTGTTTTATTGGGAAAAGAAGAAAAAACATTCTCCAACAGATTGGTATATGACTTGCTAATTTTTTCTAAGTTGGAATCGGAGGCAACCAACTTGGTATATTTAGAGCATCTCCAATTGTTTGAAAAAATTGACTTGACAAAAGTTGTAACTTAGCAACTTGCTAAAACTTTTGGCAAATAAATTTTTCATGTATCTCCAATAGTTTGGTAAAAATAACATAGAAAAGTAGGCGCGGGAGAAGTGGCGGCGGATTTCAACTTGGTAAAAATAACATAGAAACGTCGGATAGCATGTGAAGCTGACTTGGTAAATATAGCAAGTAGATTGTGAAAGGATCAAGATGCCCAAGAGGGGAGGGGTGAATTGGGCTTTTCTAAAACTTTAGCAAGAATTAAAACCTATTAAGCCCAATTAACCTCCTTGTGCCTAGAAGTGTGTTTCTCTCTATTCTACCGCACAAAAGACCAAGTCTATGTCACTCCTACTCTAGCAAAGCAATTCAATAGTGAATGAACAACAAGTATAATGCGGAATTGAATTGCTTGAAAGTAAATGCGTAAATAAGGGAGTAGAGATGACAAGACGATCTTTTTGCCGAGGTATCGAGGTGTCGGCACAGCCCCTAGTCCTCGTTGGAGCACCCGCGCAAGGGTATCGCTCCCCCTTGATCCGCGCAAGGATCAAGTGCTCACTATGAGCTAATTCTTCGCCACTCCGGCCCGGTGAATCGCTCGCTACTGGTCACAACTTGGCTTGGGTCATCCACAATGCCTCCGGATGATCACCAAGCTCTCCGATCGCCACCAAGCCGTCTAGGTGATGCCGATCACCAAGAGTAAGAAGCTAGAACTCTCACTTGACCAAGACAAGGCCACAGAGATGGATGGATGCACACTTGCTACTCAATTCTCACTAGGAGGTGTCTAATTCTGTCAATTAGCAAATCTCTCAACCTCACTAGGGCTCTTGCACTATCTCACACTCACAATGTGTCTATCAGCAGATGGAAGTGGCAAGAACACTCTAATGGATGAGGAGGAGGAGTATAAATACTCCCCCAACCGGCCATCCAAAAGAGGACCAAACAGGGCTCACTGCGGGGGCATCGGACGCTCCGATGTCAGGCATCGGACGCGCCGATGACCTCGACCAACGGTCGACTGTACCCTCTTGTCAGACCTGTTAAAGGAGCATCAGATGCTGGGCAGTCCGATGTGGATTTACCCTCTCTGGAACCTCTCTGCATGGACATCAGACGCTGGCCCTCAGCGTTCGATGCAACCCCAATTTCACGCGCGCGTGAACAGTGCACAGGCGCGTCCGATGTGAACACATCAGTGCGTCCGATACCACGCACCAGACCAAACCCTAGTCTGATGCTCACCAGTCCAGCGTCCGATGCCCATATCAAGGGCAAAACCAACTCGGATCGTGACGCGGCCTTAACGACTTTTGTTCCTCTCGACATAAGGCATCTCTCTTAGCTACCTAGGGCTATGAAATAACAAGTGTGCACCACACCTACCTCAATAGACTCATCTAGGTCAAGCTACTGATTCACGCTCCCCTTTATAGTACGGCCAAAGGAAAAATAAAGACCTAAGACTACCTAAGTGTCCTCCAATACCATATGACACTTAGCCTAGTCTACCACCGTCTTTGTCGTCCATCCTTTGAAAACCGACGATATCCATCGCCAGGGGACATGAACTCCATATGCTCGTATCGTCGCCATTACCGTGACCTAACTCAATCCTGTTTCTGCAAAACACACGTTAGTCACAGTAATCTTGTGTTTCATCCAATCACCGAAACCCACTAGGGGCCAAGATGCGTTCAATCTCCCCTTTTTGGTGATTGATGACAACACGAGATCGAGTATAGAGAGAAGAGGTTTTTAAATCATAACATGTATGAACTTGCAATGAATAAGAGAAAGTGATTAGAGGCAAGCTCATACATATCATGCCATCATCCTACACTCAACAAGTTAGAGTGAATAGCAAGTGCACGAGTAAAGAACTCGAATACATAACAAGTGAGAATTAAGCGCAAGTAATCGAGCGAAACGAAATGATATGTCATATAATATATCATAGTGAGCACAACACATGTCATGAAATCCATAGCACAAGTATATATAACAAAACATAGTGCCAAAAGATGCGATAAGTAAAGAGCGTATGTGAAACATAACACAACATAAGAAGCAAATCCCTCTCACACCGCTCCCCCTATCACTATACTCGTCTACTCTCCCCCTTTGGCATCAAGCGCCAAACTAAGCGTCGGAGGGCGGAGGTGGTGCAGACGAGCCAGGTGCAGACTCTGGAGACCTCTGAGTGAACTCAAACTGCTGAAGGATGGCCTCGGAGTTTGAAGAGGACGAACCCGTAGCCTGCTGACCCTCTGGAGCTGGAAGTTGTGGCGAAGCGGTCCGGGTCGGCTCTGGCTGCTGGGCCTGCTCTGTCTGCTCTGAAGCCGTCTCAGTCTCAGTAGTGATGTCAACCTGAGTCTCGGAGTGCGGAAGCTCGAGAATAACTGACAACTCAGGCTGAACTGTCGTGGTCGTCTCGGACTGGATCGACTCGGTCTGCTCTGAGGACGCGACGAAACTCGGTAAGGTCTCTGTGGTGGAGGTCACAGGAGCCGTCGACGTCTGCACTGGGCCCGGAAGATCAGGCGTGGGAAACCCAGTGAGCTCACTGAAACTGGCCGACAGATCCCGAGTGACTGTGGTAGTCGTCGCATAGAGGGACTCTATCGGGCGGGGAGTGAAGCCGGTGCACAGTGGACTGAAAAGCGGGGCCCCGCCTGGAGGAGTGGTGAAACTCGTAAACTGCGAAGTGCTGGGGCTCGCAAGCTGCTGTTGTTGCTGAAACTGTGGCGGCTGGCCAAACTGCTGCTGCGGCTGAGGTGGTACCGGTGGCTGCCACTGAATCTGCTAGTGCTGGGGAGGGGGCTGCTTCCACTGCCACTAAGGCGGACCACTCATGATACGCTCCATGAAGCTGAGAGTCTGCTGCTGCAACTCCAGCATCTGCCGCTGCAGGGCATCTGACCGCTCCTGAGCCTGCTGCTGAGCAAAACACTGCTGCTCCTGGGTTAGCCGCTGGACATCCTGAGTCACTGTCCTCTGCTGCTCCTCCATCCGAGAGAGTATCACAAGAAGTGCGGGGTCGGACGAAGCAGTACCACTCGTCCCGGCCTGAGAGTCATGAGCTCGAGGCTGGTAGTGAGGCGGGAGGTGGTAGTCCTCGTCTGAGTTGTCTGTGGAGTCGTCGGCCATGAACGTGTCCTCTCCCTCCAAGTCGGCAAGCTCCTGCTCAGCGAGGGCCCGGACGGTCTCATCCTGCTCCTGTGCTGACTCTGGCACCTCATGTCTCTGTCTGGAGCTGGACGGTCCACTCTGCTGTTGCTGCCTGCGGTCCCGACCGTGTCCCAGAAGCTGACTCATGTTGTAGGCGGGGAACACGGTCGCTGAGCCTGTAAGTGACTGGTCGGGGTGACTCCCTATAGTGGCAGCTACCTTCCAAAGAATGTAGGAAATCCAGTGAGCATAAGGCTGCCTACGGGCCTTGATGCCCTCTAGGCAACTGTGTCCTCCATCTTGCAGATGATCACATCCATAATATCGAAATCCCTCTGCTGGATCAGGTAACTGAGCAACCACATTTGAAGTCTGGAGATGGCCTCTTTGAACCCAACACGGGGTAGCAGGGTGCGCCGGAGCGCCTCGTGGAGGATCCGGGCCGCATGAGTGAGATCCTTCGGCGCACGGCTCGAACCCTCTCCGAAGGGCTCTCTGAAGCAGGGGCGCACCAGGTCTGTGGGAGGCTGCTCGCCGCCGTGAGGGCGTCGTGGTGGCTCTGTCTGACCATAGCACAAGTCGTGGATCCGGGTCTGAGAGCGACGAAGACCAAACCAATCCCGGATCTCGGACACAAAGAGTCTGTAGTGCTCTCCACCAAAGGCAAACTCAAGGGTCTCTTTGTCTGGGTGCACCCAAAGTGACGCCTAGAACTGAAACACCCAGTCCTCTATGTAAGAGCCAGACCGCCCCAACAGGTCTGAGAAACCTGGTAAGTAGGTGAGGCTGGGGCGGAGCTGCTCGGAAGCGGACACTAGGGCTTCCAGGGTGCACACACGCTGGGAACGCAGGCTGATCCCGACGTTCCGGTAACCACGTTAGAAGTCCTCCTGGAGTAAGGTGAAGAAGTCTGCCCCTGCCTGCTCCTGCCTCTCCCTGGGGAACCACTGCTCCACTCGTACAAGTCGTAGCGTTTGTATCTGGGAACAGGTGGCTGCCCGGAGGTCCAGTCGCGAGATCGGCGGGGACGCACACCTCGACGGAGCACGTGCTCCCCGCAGAGGGACATCGGGCCGGGGTGGCACTGCAGTCCTGCGACGAGTGGACTGGCGCCGGGGAACCTCCTCAGGGATCTCCTCCTCTACCTCGGCCTCTGCCGCTGCCTCAGCCTCTGCTGCCTCGGCCTCTGCCTGGCCCTGCTGCGAGCTCTAGGGCTCGACACCTGGTGAAGTGAATGTCGTCCGACGACCGGCGGCCATAAGAGTGCCAGTCGGTGAGCCGTGTCGACGCTCGACCTCCTCAACTGCACGCCTCTGCTCTGGCAACAGCTGGTCCTCTATCCGCAAGCCGCCACCACGGCCACCCTGCTCGGCACGCTCTACGGCGGCTGCAACCTCTCGTGCCTGGTCGGCCTCCCTCTGCTCCCGAGTGCGCTTTCTGCGCGTGATCAGCTTCCCCTTCCCGGGCCTCTGACCGGAAGGGGGGACGGGGAGGAGAGTCCCCTGGGCCACCACCAACGTTCTTGCAGCGCAGCATGGATGACAAGAACGAGACTCACTGTCACTGAAAGAAGCTCTGAACTGCCGGTGAAAGACCCACTGACACTGAAAACCCATGGCAAATAGCTGACAAGAAATCCGCTAACCAACTGACGGACCAAAGACTCCCCCTGTCACTGATCCTCTGCCGCTGTCACTCGCGAGGCTTGGCCTCGATCCGTACCCGCGGGCTTGGCCCCGGGTTATCTATCACTGACAACTGACAACTGAGCACGGCCACTGACTCGCTGCAAGATAGAGAGGGGATATATATAAGCATATACATTAAGTAGAGATAAGAAGACCTATTGGAAGCAAAGCATATAGAGATAAGAATTGAAAGGGGCTTTGCTACCTGACGATCGACGAACCGAACACAAGACGAGGGGAGACACTGACGTTCCGGCACCCACGTATCACACGGAGGGAGACTGCAAAGAAATTGGGTGGAAAGGGGGTTAAAAACTGAAGGAACGGTCGCTTAGGCATTTTGTCGAGCACCTTGGGGGCATGGGATATGGAGTTGGGAGATGATGCTCACTGTTGGGAATCGACCGAACGGGAAGAGGTCATCGGAGAAGATGAAGGCAGGGAGCGCCCTCCGGCGAGCTTGGGCGAGACGCACGGCCCCGGCGAGACACTCCAGCGAGCCGAGGGCCTGGTTCCGGCGAGCGAAGCGCGCGCGCGGTGGTGAGGGGCGAGGGTGGTTGCGGGCGCGGTTGGTCGTGACAGCACTGTGACCGGCGGTGAGGCGCGGGTGGGGGGGGGGGGGGGGCTCGGCGGCGCGCGGCGGACGACGAGGGTAGGGTTAGGTTTGAACGCGGCGGCGGTCGGGCGCGGGCATGACAAAGACGGAGGAGTGATGACGTGTGGGGCCGGTATGTCAAAGAGAAGAACTCAACGCGTCGCTTAAAGGGGCATCGGACGCGCCGATGTAAACACATCGGACGCTCTGATGCCTGTCTAGAGAGCTCCAGAACGGCCAAAATCACATCGGACGCGTCCTTTGCCTCGGCGCAGCGTCCGATGGAGCAATGGACGCTCCGTTGTGGACACAACGGACGCTGGCAAATCACTGTTTCAGCCGGGGCTGCCTACAGTGCAGGCATCGGACGCTAAGCTCAGCGTTCGATGCTGCATTTAGGGCTGTTTCGAAGATCTCCGTTGCAGCTCCCTCTCCCAACCAAGTTCCAACTCAAATAAGAGGCAAATAAACACCAGTTGGAACTTAGTATGAGCATCCTCGCATAAACACTCAATTTTATAAATATTTTGCCATAGGCTACATATCATTTTTAGGTAATGTAGGCGATAAAACCGAGGAGACAACATGTGGCCACCAAAACTAGGGGTCTTAACCATTATGAGACTCAAATGCTCCCCCTAGCGGTGGACGAACACAACGGTTGCTCAAAGCTTAACCAAAAAGAAACGACGAAGCAACACTCATGCATATGCAATGCAATACGAAATTTGAATCTAGGTTGCTTGTCAAGTTTGCTCATGGGTAAGCTTCTTCACACGCTTTTTAGGGCGGTTATCTTAACCACGTCTGATAAGCCTATGTGCATAGCATAATTGAAACATGGCATATGATACAATGCAATGCAAAGACAACCCCCTTTCACCTTTTTACAAAGTTACTTAGATCAAGCACATTAAGCTCACTTCGCAATCTACAAAGAGTGTTTTCATCTAGGGGTTTTGTGAAGATATCCGCCAATTGATCTTTGGTTCTAACTCCCTCTAAGGATATGTCTTTCTTGGAAACATGGTCTCTAAGAAAGTGATGGCGAATATCTTTGTGCTTGGTGCGAGAGTGTTGAACCGAGTTGTTAGCAAGCTTAACCGCGCTCTCATTGTCACACAACAAAGGTACCCTTTCTAGATCTACACCATAGTCTAAAAGGGTTTGTTTCATGTAAAGGATTTGTGCACAACAAGCACCCGCGGCTATGTATTCCGCCTCGACGGTAGACAAGGCCACACTATTTTGCTTTTTTGAACTCCATGAAACTAGTGATCTTCCAAGCAAATGGCACCCTCCGGATGTGCTTTTTCTATCTACTTTGCAACCCGCGTAATCCGAATCGGAATACCCAACGAGTTGGAAGTTAGCTCCTTTGGGATACCAAAGGCCAATGCTTGGGGTGTGCTTTAGGTACCTAAGGATTCTCTTCACCGCTATAAGATGTGATTCCCTAGGATCGGCTTGAAAGCGAGCACACATGCACACACTAAACATGATGTCGGGCCTAGATGCGGTCAAGTATAACAAGCTACCAATCATAGAGCGGTAGAGAGTTTGATCAACCGGGTTACCTCCCACATCTAGGTCGAGATGTCCATTTGTTGGCATTGGAGTCTTGATAGGCTTGCAATCATCCATGTTGAAGCGCTTGAGGAGGTCTTTTGTGTACTTCTCTTGAGATATGAAAGTCCCCTCCTTCAATTGCTTGACTTGAAAGCCTAGAAAGAATGTGAGCTCGCCAATCATGGACATTTCAAACTCCTTTGACATCAAGTCACCAAATTCCTTGCAATAGGCTTCATTTGTTGACTCGAAGATGATATCATCGACGTAGACTTGACAAATGAAGATCTCTCCATCAAGCTTCTTGGTGAATAGTGTGGTGTTGACCTTCCCAATGGTGAAGCCCTTCTCAATGAGGAAGTCCCAGAGGCGCTCGTACCATGCTCTTGGGGCTTGCTTGAGCCCATATAGCGCCTTGGACAACCTATAAACATGATTAGGATATCTAGGGTGTTCAAACCCGGGAGGTTGATCAACATAGACTAGTTTATTTATGAAGCCATTTAAAAATGCACTTTTCACATCCATTTGATATAATTTAATGTCATGATGTGATGCATATGCAAGGAGGATACAGATGGCTTCGAGTCTTGCAACCGGTGCAAAGGTCTCTCCAAAATCCAAACCTTCATCTTGAGAGAACCCCTTTGCCACTAGCCTTGCCTTGTTTCTAACAACCTTGCCTTGATCATCTTGCTTGTTCCTAAACACCCATTTTGTTCCAATGACTCTTGCGCCTTTGGGTCGCTCTTCAAGTGTCCAAACTTGGTTGCGGGTGAAGATGTTTAATTCTTCATGCATAACATTCACCCAATCCGGATCACCTAGAGCTTCATCTACAATGGTAGGCTCAACAAGAGACACAAAGGAGTGATGTTCAATAAATAAAGCAAGTTTTTGAGATCGAGTCATTACACCCCTTGTTGGACTCCCTATGATGAGATCTTAAGGATGAGCTTGTAGTAGAGGAGTAATCCTTTGATCAACCACTTGAGGGGCCGCTTGAGGAGCATCAACATCTTGAGCTTGTACCACCATTTGATCATGGGAGACATGAGTATCTTCAAATGGCTCTCTCCCATTTTTGTCATCATCTTGTGGTACATTGGATGAGGATGGCTTGTCAATGACTTGGACATCATCATCATCATCTTTAGGCTTGATGGCTCCAACCGACATGTTCTTCATTGCTTCCCTCAATGGTTCATCACCTACACCATCAAGATTTTTATGCTCTCCTTGAGAGCCATTAGATTCATCGAATTCCACATCATATGTTTCTTCTACCATCCCGGTGGCATGGTTGAATACTCGATATGCTTTGGACTTCAATGAGTAACCAACAAGAAAACCAATATCACATCGGCGTTGAAACTTCCCTAGGTGTTAGCGCTTCTTGTAGATGTAGCATTTGCACCCAAACACTCTAAAGAATGATATATCTGGCTTCTTGTTGTTGAGTAGCTCATAGGGGGTCTTGCCAAGGAGATGTTGGGTGTTGGGTATTTTAAACGCACACAGAAAAATCCGCTGGCTGTGAAGTGTTCCAGGGTATTTCTAACGAATACCGATGTAGCTTTCACCCGAGAGTATTCCAGGGTATCGATTTCCACAGGGAATGTGAAGTGTACTAGAAGAATTAAGAACGTCCAAGAAAAGAATGGTAATGTGGATAGAGAGAGATATAGGGTTTTCTAAGTGGGTCTATTTAATTAAAGGCTCACTATACTTTACTTACTTCGGAGCAACAGGTCCTTTCCAACTCTCGAGAAAGACTGGGAAGAAGGTAGTTGGGAGAAGGCTGCCAAAAGTTCTACGAGAACACCAACCCTAACGTGGTGGATTACAAAGACCTGACAGAGCTGTCACCTCTGGGGCTACCACAACTATTCCAGAGGATTGGGCGCAAACTCAGGTAAACCCTAGTCTAGACACCACGTCTACACTAATGCTTACTACTCTAATTACATATGATAACTAGAGCACTCAATACGAGCGGAGATCCAGTAAATAAATAAAGTAAGAACTGAAATTAAATATAATACTTAGAAATAGTAAATGAAGAACCTGGAGATTACTTGAAGACGAACCAGACGCTGCACCAATACAATATCAAGGAAGATCCGACAGATCCAGCTCCTCCTCAGCTCTCTCCTTCTCTCTCTAATCCAATCTCTAATTACAACTAGATGAACTAGACAACTAGAATAAGAACTAGAATAGATTCATCTAGAGGGACCTCTACTTCTAATTGAAACCCTAATTTCTGACGTGGAGATGAATAATGAAGATGGAGATGCCTGGAGAGGGGGGGTCTGGGTCTGGTTTTATAGCCCGGAGCGTGGAACGTGAGCCCTTGGATCAAACCGACTTCAGGGATGGTGGAGATGCATCCTAGGAGGCGGTGGAAGAAGGTTCGAGAAGGCGAAGGCGAAACGGCCTCCGTGGCCGACCGATCGGTCTTGGGGTGGGACCGGTCGGTCTGGCCCAGTGGGCCCACGTGGTGGGCCGCCTCGTGGTGTCTTCTGGTGTCTTCTAGATCCTTCTTTTGCAGATTTCGTTGCGAAATTAATATCTTTTCATCCGGGACTCCGAATATAGCAAATGATATGTCCGTTTCGATCGTCTCAACGAGCTCTTCGCAATGGTGTACTCCAATTCATCACTTGAGATACTTTTATATGGTGAAATATTGATGTCCTACAAAACAAGTGAGAGCACCAAAACTCGTGGAACTTGTTAGTTTCAAACCCTACAACTATGCTTTGTAATTCATTTAGTGTCATTTCATGCAATAGTTGACGGTTAATTATGAGCATTAGTGAGCGTCAACAAGTTCCCCCAAACTTAACCTTTGCTAGTCCCGAGCAAAGCCAATCTCAATAATGGATCAGGAGTCGCTGCAATATCTTCACTTCCAACAAGTACACATGTATTCAAACAAAAGTTCTCATATGGAATAGAAAAAAGTATCATATTATTCATCACGGGGCTTAGTACTTTACCTTGAATCCCGAGTAATTGAAAGATAGAATGATCAAATCAAGCACTATGTCTCTAGTTCTTTCACTTCACCATTATCCTAGAGTTTTTATGAATTTTCAAAAAGATTAAAAACATATGTTGTCAAATTAAACAATGGATCCAAAGAGAAATTCAACCATACCATTGAATCAAGAAGTGCATTTGTATGGAAAATGGACTCGGATGCTCTTTTGAAATATATCACTCCCTTTTTGTTTATCAGAAACACATGGCTATCAGGCTAATTCTACTGATGGGCACGTGCCCATTTTTTTAATATTTTTTTCTTTTTTTTTGAGGTTCCGGACACTTGTCCCTTTTTATTTCCTCGGGATCTTTCTTTTTGAGGTTTCGGACACTTGTTCTTTTTTATTTCCTCGGTTTTTTTTCTCTTTCTTTTGCTTTTTTTTCAATAGCCACATGCTTCCAACAAACTTTTGAGAGGATTGGAACAAATAATCATGAGCATTTATGCGGAAAATGGATGGAATGTGTAAGTGATCTCAATTCAATAGCATTATAACTTCTCATAGGGTCAACAAAGCTTAATTTAACTCAATGTAATTATTAGTCATATTAATATTGGAAACTCTCCGGAACTCTAGTGTTGTTTAGAACAAGATAGTAGTAGCTCAAATCATCACATGTCATATCTATCAATTACCTAGACTCTAGGTCAAGCATTTTCTACCCATGCATTTAATTTTATTTTTAAGCATCATTATTAATCAGGAGAACTCATGCTTTGAAGGCTAGGTACTTGAAAGAAATTAGATAGAGCAACTATTCATCATTTTCATGTAAAAGATTAGGGAGAGAGTTCTTCTTTTATTATTAACTTCTTAAAACAAACTAAGTAAACTTAACACACTATTTATTTAACCTAACACACTTTATTATAAATAACTAAGATAATGAATAAGACATACCTGGATCACGAAGATAACGGGGGTGCGTCTCCCCCAAGCTGGTTCCCTTAATAGCGTTGGGCCTTCATGTGCCCATATTTTTTTCTTTTTAATTAATGGTGAGCCTTCATGTGCCCACATATATTTTTTTATTTTATATTTTATTTTTATTTATGTATAGAAGGAAAACTTAAGAGGATAAGGATACTTACCTGGATACACGGGGTGCTTTCCCCCAGGCTGAATGTTGACATAGTCGTTCATTCTTGCCATGTAGCAAACTGGCAGTGGAAGTGTACTTCCTCTATCGGAGCTTTGATTGATGTTAATGTTTGTTGAGACAGTGCTCCAACAGTGGATGGAGCATTCACTCGCTCGTCAGCTTTTCTTGGCCTTTCAAATCCTGTGAAACTCAAATAGACAACAAAACTTGTGGAACAGATTAAGCGTTAGTGGTTGGCCACTTAAGCCTTAGTTGTCTAGAATTTCAGTAAGATCTTTTTCTTAATATTTTTGTATTTTATATTTTTATGATGCAAGAGAAAATGCATAGGATGAATGCATGCATATTTATTTTTATTATTATTTTTTATGCCACCACAGTGAACATTCCTGTGGGTTTTTACACACCATAGAATTATTCACATGGGGCTTTATGATGCAGTGAAATATTTTTATTTTGTTTTCTAATGTAATGCAGAAATTAAAATATGTTGTGAATTAAATATGATGATACAAGAAATGGTTATGGATTAAATATGAGAAATATGCAGCAAAGTAAAAATAAAGATAACTACCGATTTTTACCTTTTGGTGAAGGTTCGGATATTTAGGTCTGACGAACCGGACCTTCCCTTGGTTCAGACCTCCCAAGGTTGTTAGAAGTTTGGAAAGTTGTTATTGATTGTACCTCTTAGGTGCAGACTTTTTCTTCCATACTTTCTTGGTCTGAGTCTTCACTTCCTGTGGTTCACTGTCTTGAGGTTTCTCTTCTTTCTTTTCTGGGACAGTGTCGATAGCTTCTTCTTCGTGATTGGCCTCTCTATTCTTGATAGTTTGTCTTCTTTGGCTTTGAGAGCGGCGTCTTTGACTTCTATTCTTCTTGGGTGCTTCATTGGGCATTTAGTTGATGAAGTTGCATCGTGCCTTTTCTCTAGGAAAGTGAAAATGGATTTCCTCTTGTAGATGATTGTACTTGTAGCGTAGAGGAATGGTCTTCCTAGGATGAGGTGGACATCATCGTCTTCTCATGTCGAGGATCAAGAAGTCTGTGGGGACTTAATGACCTCTAATTCTGACTACGACGTCTTCCATCATTCCTTCTTGTTTATGCCTCTTGATATGGTGTCACTCATGTTATTTGTTCGTCTAGTAGTTTGAAGTGAAGCGTTAATTGTGGACGCTGGCAGCATCTTGCTCAATGTGCATGTTCTTGTAGATCTAGGACCTTCACTCTGTAGAATCTGGGAGTGACAAACTTCTCCATGTTTTGCTCAAGAGTGTGTCCTGCTCATAAAGACAAGGTAGAGATCAAGTGCATGGGCTTTGTTGGTGAAAAAACACCAATAGAACCAAAAGTTTTGTTTATTCCCCTCTAACCTTAGGCACATTGCATAAGACAAACTTGTTGTTTATGTGTCCTATTCAATCTTAGCATGAGTGATAGGATCAGAGGATGAGCATGAAAGTAGCATCTTAAAATATTTAACAGATCAAATTACTTAATCCAAGGAAGGATAATCTATGTATAAAGTGTTGATCTTTTCATGATTGAGATATATCATCTTCCAAAGGTTAGATGCAAAACATTTTAGCTCATTTAGTTAAGATAATGAGATTCAAGAGAGTAAAGCTAGGTACAAAGGCTAAAGAACTGAACATGTTGAGTTGTTTAGGTTGGATTAAGTGAGGTGCAACTTAAACATGTTTGGTTCTTTATGTATGTGCATACCAGAATTAAGGAGAAGCTTTTAAAGTGATGGTCACATACCTTGAGATGTTACCTTTATCATTGAAGAGTGATGTGTCGAACCACCTTGTGGAAGCTTCTCTTGTCTGGCTGGTTGTTCTTCATGAATAGCTTGTCTTCTCTTGCTTATCTCATAGTGAACCTGAGTGATGTGAGCTTGAGAAGAGGAAGGACATAGTGGGATCATCTTTAAAGGGATCAGCCTTCCTTCTCTATGCATTGACCTATCAGTGAAGGTGTGTTGTTCCTCAGGTCCGTACCAGGACCTCTCTCTTTTAGCTTGTGTTTGTACTGTTTGATATGAGAGATGAGGATTCAAGTGCCCGTACGATGGTCTCTGTCTTCTAGTGGACCAGCTCAGACTTGTTCACCTATTTCCATGGAGTGAGTGCTTTGATTGTAGGTATTATTTTGTGGCACTCATCTTCTGTCTTGTTCTACAGATCTCACTTCTCCATGATTAGTGAGTTGTGTCTCCCTTGTGCAAGTTGTTGAAGTTCATGTGTCTCTTCATCTCCAGCGTGGGTTCATCTCTGGACTTTCCCAAATTGATATTGAAAGTTTTCCTGCAGGGGTTAGTCCAATAAAATATCCAACATCCACTATAGCATACTATTAGTTCAAAAATCAACCTAGACACCACGTCTAATTTGATTTAGAAAGGCATTTTAAGCTAAGCATGCTTAATTTAAAAACCTTTGAAAGCAAGATCATCACTCCTAAACTAGGCACCAAGCTCAATTTAAGAGATGTATGAAAGTACTTCAAACGTAAACATATTCTACAGTAGATGAAGGTAGCATTAAAACATTAAAGAGATTTACTCAAATGGTGATGAAAGAGCATGATTAGTGTATAGCACATGAGCATGTCTTAAAGGTAGGGACAACCAAAATAGCAACATGTTAAGAGATGTTCTTACAAAGTGTATCCCCCAAGCTTAGATTTGCAAAAATCAAGATTGGATGAATGTAATTCAATGTTGCATGATGATTAGTTGGACATACCTTGTGTTTGTCATTCCTTTGAACTTTTCGCTACAGACCTGCAAAGGTTAATGACAAGAATACCCGAAGGAATATTTTAACAATTATATCCTTATGCTCATTACACAAAGGCAGTGTAGCAGGAGAGTGAACACTGATCTAAAAAGTGCTTGTTTTAGGACACTGAGCTTGTCTTTGGGAAACCTTCAGAATGAGATTTGCTGAAGTGGTTTCCCCTCCAACACCAACTTAAGAGCACAACGAGATCTACAAAATTTGTGATAAACATATGGATCGACAACCACCCTTTTGAAGTTTTTGTAAACAGAAAGTGTGAGGGGGTTGAAAATCTCGAGTGTGGCAATGTTAGACACACCAATTGAATCAGGAGATGTTTCATATGAGCATGGATTTAAAGAGGTGTTTATGAAGTAGCTTCCATGCTCTTTGATATCATCTTCCTCGATTTCAGAGAAGAACACCGAAGGATGGGGTTCATAATTTTCAAAAGTGTGAGGTGTTTTCTCTATAGAAGGTTCTGTGACAACCAAATTATTAGAAGGATTTGAAGGAATTTCAAATTTGGTTGTGTGTTCCTCCTCGTGTTGGTCGGGATCGAGCTCGACTTCTTCTGGGAATTCATCAAAAGTGCTAGTGTAAAGAGTGTTTTCAAGGATTTTATTTAGGATGTCTCCTCCTTCACTAATAAGTTTATGTGAGAATGATCCTCCAAAAGCTAAATCGAGATGTAGAGCAGCTTCCTTATTAAGACCACAATAAAAGTGAAACTGTAGCACATGGTCTGGCAAGGAAAGGTTTGGGCTTGAATTGGTAAGGTGTTTGAACCTAGCCCAAGCTGCTCCTAGCGTCTCCTTCTCTTTTTGTTTGAATGTAAGAATTTCGATTCTAAGATCAGAGATTCGAAAAAGAGGGAAGAAAGCAAGACAAAAGTTGTCCCGAAGTTCATCCCAATTTCCATTTGTGCCCCTTACGGAATGGTCGTACCATTTTGTCGCTCTTCCCAAAAGGGAGAACGGGAATAATTCCCATTTTATGGTCTCTTGTGTCATGCCAGCAATAGTCCGACAAGAACACAATTGCTCAAATTCCCTAAGGTAAGTGTATGGATCTTCGTCTTCTGACCCAGAGAAGGATTTCTCCCGAACCATGGCTATAAGAGCAGGGCGAAGCTCATAGCCATATGTAAGAATGGGGTGTGATGATGGTGGAGTCTCCAACAAGTCACCCTTTGGAGCAAAGAACTTATAGATAGGAGTGAAATCCATGTGGTAAGAAGTGTGGTGGTGAGGTAAAGGTGGTGATAAGAAAACGATGGTAAAAGAAAAGAAACACGGATGATCCTGGTTCGATTCTAGAACAGCTACCGTTCCCTGGCAACGACGCCAGAAAGCTTGTTGGGTATTTTAAACGCACACAGAAAAATCCGCAAGCGCACAGATACCGATGTAGCTTTCACCCGAGAGTATTCCAGGGTATCGATTTCCACGGGGAACGTGAAGTGTACTAGAAGAATTAAGAACGTCCAAGAAATGAATGGTAATGTGGATAAAGAGAGATATAAGGTTTTCTCAGCGGGTCTATTTAATTAAAGGCTCACTATACTTTACTTACTTCGGAGCAACAGGTCCTTTCCAACTCTCGAGAAAGACTGGGAAGAAGGTAGTTGGGAGAAGGCTGCCAAAAGCTCTACGAGAACACCAACCCTAACATGGTGGATTACAAAGACCTGACAGAGCTGTCACCTCTGGGGCTACCACAACTATTCCGGAGGATTGGGCGCAAACTCAGGTAAACCCTAGTCTAGACACCACGTCTACACTAACGCTTACTACTCTAATTACATATGATAACTAGAGCACTCAATACGAGCGGAGATCCAGTAAATAAATAAAGTAAGAACTGAAATTAAATATAATACTTAGAAATAGTAAATGAAGAACCTAGAGATTACTTGAAGACGTACCAGACGCTGCACCAATACAATGTCAAGGAAGATCCGATAGATCCGGCTCCTCCTCAGCTCTCTCCTTCTCTCTCTAATCCAATCTCTAATTACAACTAGATGAACTAGACAACTAGAACAAGAACTAGAACTAGAAGAACTAGAACTAGATCTAGATGAACTAGAAGAGATTCATCTAGAGGGACCTCTACTTCTAATTGAAACCCTAATTTCTGATGTGGAGATGAATAATGAAGATGGAGATGCTTGGAGAGGGGGGTCTGGGTCTGGTTTTATAGCCCGGAGCGTGGAACGTGAGCCCTTGGATCAAACCGACTTCAGGGACGGTGGAGATGCATCCTAGGACGCGGTGGAAGAAGGTTCCAGAAGGCGGAGGCAAAACGGCCTCCGTGTCCGACCGGTCGGTCTTGGGGTGGGACCGGTCGTTCTGGCCTAGTGGGCCCACGTGGTGGGCCACCTCGTGGTGTCTTCTGGTGTCTTCTAGATCTTTCTTTTGCAGATTTCGTTGCGAAATTAATATCTTTTCATCCGGGACTCCGAATATAGCAAATGATATGTCCGTTTCAATCATCTCGACGAGCTCTTCGCAATGGTGTACTCCAATTCATCACTTGAGATACTTTTATATGGTGAAATATTGATGTCCTACAAAATAAGTGAGAGCACCAAAACTCGTGGAACTTGTTAGTTTCAAACCCTACAACTATGCTTTGTAATTCATTTAGTGTCATTTCATGCAATAGTTGATGGTTAATTATGAGCATTAGTGAGCGTCAACAATGGGGGAACAACCGGTTTGATGCATAGCAAGCGGTGTTGATTGCTTCCGCCCAAAATCTTTCCAGTCTAGAGTACTCATCTAACATTGTCCTTGCTAGGGTGATTAGTGTCCGGTTCTTCCTCTCAACTACCCCATTTTGTTGTGGTGTGTAGGTTGCGGAGACTTCATGCTTGATCCCAACTTCATCACAATATTCCTCAATGTGGGTGTTGTCAAATTCTCTTCCATTGTCACTTCTTATTTTCTTGATTTTCAAGTCAAACTCATTTTGGGCTCTCTTGGCAAACTTCTTGAATGAAGGGGTTGCTTCGGATTTGTAATGAAGAAAGAATACCCAAGTGTATCTAGAATAGTCATCAACAATCACTAGGCAATAGAGATTTCCACCCAAGCTAGCATATGTTGTTGGCCCAAATAGATCCATGTGAAGTAGCTCCAACTCTCTTGATGTTGATACAAAGGCTTTGGTTGGATGAGTATTTGCAACTTGCTTGCCGGCTTGACATGCACTACACAATTTGTCTTCTCAAATTTGACATCCTTCAAGCCCCTAACCAAATCCTTCTTCAATAGCTTATTGAGAGTGTTCATTCCCACATGTGCCAACCTTCTATGCCATAGCCAACCAAGTGATTGCTTAGTGAACAAACATGTCTTCAAGTTGGCATCTTCGGAGGAGAAATCCACTAAATAGAGATTGTTGTATCTAAAGCCTTGGAAGATCACTTGTGCATCATCTTTCTTGGTCACAACCACTTCTTTGTCGAGTGAACAAACATTGAAAGCCAAGATCACAAAGTTGCCCAACGGATAGCAAGTTGAAGCTCAAAGATGCAACAAGAAGCACATTGGAGATGGTATGATCATTTGATATAGCCACTTTGCCCAATCCCTTGACATTGCCCTTTGAGTTGTCACCAAATGTTATCTTTTCTTGGTCATCGACATTCTCTTCTAGTGAGGTGAACATCCGGGGATCACTGGTCATATGTTGTGTGCAACCACTATCAATCACCCAATGAGATCCACCGGTCTTGTAGTTCACCTACACAAACAAGAAATCAAGCTTGATCTTTCGGAACCCAAACTTGTTGAGGTCCCTTAACCTTCTCAACTAGTGACTTTGCAACCCATATTTGCTTTGGCCTATTCTTGTTAGGTGGCCCCATAAACATGACTTTCATTTTGCCACTAGAATCTTGTCTAAGCACGTAGTGAGCATTGAAAGCAAAGGGCCTAGCATGCTTGGGCAAGGGTGTGGGTTTGGGCTCTTCACAATCATGAGCAAAGTGTCCTTCTTTTCCACACTCATAGCATCTCCCAATCTTCTTCTTCTTTGGCTTAGTGATGCTCTTGCGTTGCTTCATCTTTTCTTCAAGAAAGCCAATTCCATTTCTATTTGTCTTCATCACGGTGTTCATGAGTAGCTCACTTTGAAGACATTGACCCTTGATGAATTTCTTCAATCCGGTGGTGAGGTGCTCCTTCTCTTTCTTGAGCTTGTCATTCTCTTGTTGGAGCTCTAATTGAGATGGTGTCATTTTGCAGTCCCTCTCCATCTTCAATCTCTTGTTTTCTTCTTTTAGCATGTCTAGCTCAAGTGACATGCTATAGTCATCATCATGAGTTTCAATGACAACTTGCTTGGTGGTTGTAAGCTTCTCTAGATCAACCTTGAGCTATGCATTCTCATTCTTGATCTTGACATAGTCATCATAGTGATCGGCCACAACCACTTTCTTGCCCTTGCCACTAGCCTTTTGCTCATCATGCTCACTAACCAAGTCCTCACAAGATGTAGCTATATCACACTTAATAACAAGGTTAGGAGCATCATGTGTCTCATGAGAAAGTATATCATAAGCAACGGTGAGGGTGTCATGATCAACTTTCACTTGAGTGTATTGTTCTTTGAGCAAAGCATAACTAGTGGTAAAGTCACTATGCATCTTATCAAGTTTTTCATTTTTAGCTTTGAGCTCCTTGTTAGAGGACTTGAGCTCCTTGATGGAAGATGACATAGTAGCAAGTTCATTTTTAGCTCATCACTAGCATGTGTAGCATTGTTATATTTTTCAACAAGAGCTTCATTGTCATGAACAAGCCTTTCATTTTTAGCTCTAGTCTTTCTTATGATTTTAGAGTAGTTGTTTAGCAATGTGACAAGCTCATCATAATAGGATGCCTCAAATTCACCATCACTATCACTATTAGAGTCATCATCTCTTTGTACCTTTCGATCACCTTTAGCCATGAGGCATAGGTGTGTAGATGATGATGGTGACGGTGGTGGTGGTGGTGTAGAGGAGCCAATGACTAAAGCGGCCACCTTCTCCTTCTCATCATCACTATCTTCATTTGATGAGCCACCGGAGGAGTCAATGTTGGTGAGCCAATCACCAACAATGTAAGCTTTACCACCTTTCTTGTGGTATTGCTTCTTCTTGCCATCCTTCTTCTTGTAGGGCTTCTCATTCTTCTTCTCATCTTCACTTGATGAATCATATTTCTTGCCCTTGTTCTTGTTCTTCTAGTTGTCCTTCTTGGGCTTGGTACATTGATGAGCAAGATGGCCAAGCTCACCGCAATTGTAGCAATCCATTTCAGAGATTGGCCTTCTCTTGCTACTTGTGAAGAACTTCTTCTTTCTTGAGTCAAAGTTGACTCCATTTTTGTGAAGCTTCTTCAACATCTTTGTGGTTCTTCTCACCATGAGAGCAATGTTGGAATCATCCTCTTCATCACTTGAGCTTTCATGGTGCACCTCAATAGCCTTGGACTTGCCCTTCTTGTCATGGCTAGCTTTGAAGGCCAAGTCCTTCTTCTTGTCTGTGGAAGAGCCACCACTTGGTGTGATGTGCATGTACATCTCATGCGCATTGATCTTTCCCAAGATTTGAGTTGGTGTAGTGGTGGAAAGATCGCCTTGATGTAGCACCGTCACAATGTGTCCATATTTGTCAATTGGGAGGACACAAAGAATCTTCCTCACAACATCAGATGGTTGCATTTGTGTGAGGCCAAGTCCATTGAGTTCTTCTACAAGAACATTCAAGCGTGAGTACATTTCATTTGCATTTTCATTAGCATGCATATCAAAAGAATGAAGCTTTTGCATAACTAAATGATAGCGCTCCTCACGCTCACTCTTGGTTCCCTCATGGAGAGCACAAATGTTATCCCATAGATCATGGGCATTCTTGTGATTTCGGATACGGTTAAACACATCCTTGCAAAATGCCTCTAAAAAGAATGTTTTTGGCTTTTGCATTCCATTTCTCATTCTCTTCCTCATGTGGCGTGAGGCTAGTGCCCTCCTTGGGTTTGGGGAACCCGGTTATGGCGGCTTCGCGGCATTTCACATCAACCGCTTCTAGGTACGATTCCATATGGATTTTCCAATATGGGAAGTTGTCTCCCTCGAACTTGGGAGGTGGTCCATCACCTCTGGACATCTTAACTCTAGGCGGTTAAGCCTAAATCGAGAGCACGAGGCTCCGATACCAATTGAAAGGATCAAGATGCCCAAGAGGGGGGGGGGGGGGGGTGAATTGGGCTTTTCTAAAACTTTAGCAAGAATTAAAACCTATTAAGCCCGATTAACCCCTTGTGCCTAGAAGTGTGTTTCTCTCTATTCTACCGCACAAAAGACCAAGTCTATGCCACTCCTACTCTAGCAAAGCAATTCAATAGTGAATGAACAACAAGTATAATGCGGAATTGAATTGCTTGAAAGTAAATGTGTAAGTAAGGGAGTAGAGATGACAAGACGATCTTTTTGCCGAGGTATCGAGGTGTCGGCACACGCCCCTAGTCCTCGTTGGAGCACCCGCGCAAGGGTATCACTCCCCCTTGATCCGTGCAAGGATCAAGTGCTCACTACGAGCTGATTCTTCGCCACTCCGGCCCAGTGAATCGCTCACTACCGGTCACAACTTGGCTTGGGTCATCCACAATGCCTCCGGATGATCACCAAGCTCTCCGATCGCCACCAAGCCATCTAGGTGATGCCGATCACCAAGAGTAACAAGCTAGAACACTCACTTGACCAAGACAAGGCCAAAGAGATGGATGGATGCACACTTGCTACTCAATTCTCACTAGGAGGTGTCTAATTCTCTCAATTAGCAAATCTCTCAACCTCACTAGGGCTCTTGCACTATCTCACACTCACAATGTGTCTATCAGCAGATGAAAGTGGCAAGAACACTCTAATGGATGAGGAGGAGGAGTATAAATACTCCCCCAACCGGCCATCCAAAAGAGCACCAAACAGGGCTCACTGTGGGGGCATTAGACGCTCCGATGCCAGGCATCGGACGCGCCGATGACCTCGACCAACGGTCGACTGTACCCTCTTGTCAGACCTGTTAAAGGAGCATCAGACGTTGGGTAGCGTCCGATGCCAACACATCGGACGCGTCCGATGTGGATTTACCCTCTCTGGAACCTCTCTGCATGGACATCGGACGCTGGCCCTCAGCGTCCGATGCCAGCGTCCGTTGCAACCCCAATTTCACGCGCACATGAACAGTGGCACAGGCGCGTCCGATGTGAACACATCGGTGCGTCTGATGCCATGCACCAGACCAAACCCTAGTCCGATGCTCACCAGGCCAGCGTCTGATGCCCATATCAAGGGCAAAACCAACTCGGATCACGACGCGGCCTTAACAACTTTTGTTCCTCTCGACATAAGGCATCTCTCTTAGCTACGTAGGGCTATGAAATAACAAGTGTGCACCACACCTACCTCAACAGACTCATCTAGGTCAAGCTACTAATTCACGCTCCCCTTTATAGTACGACCAAAGGCAAAACAAAGACCTAAGACTACCTAAGTGTCCTCCAATACCATATGACACTTAGCCTAGTCTACCACCGTCTTCATCGTCCATCCTTTGAAAACCGAAACGATATCCATCGCCAGGGGACATGAACTCCATATGCCCGTATCGTCGCCATTACCGTGACCTAACTCAATCCTGTTTCTGCAAAACACACGTTAGTCACAGTAATCTTGTGTTTCATCCAATCACCGAAACCCACTAGGGGCCAAGATGCGTTCAGATTGCCTACGATTCCAACTTGGAAAAATTTAGTAAGTCATATACGAATCTGTTGGAGAACATTTTTTCTTCTTTTCCCAATAAAATAAGGATAGCAAGTCATTTTTCAAACTATTGGAGATGCTCTAGTCAGCTTCACATGCTATCCGGCGTTTCTTTCCCTTTTGCCGTCACCGCCACTTCTCCCGCGCCTATTTTTCTATGTTTACTAAGCCCAATTTACTAAACTATTGGAGATACATGAAAAATTCAGTTACCAAAAGTTTTAAGTTGCTAAATGACAACTTTTCCCAAGTCAATTTTTCCAAACAATTGGAGATGCTCTAAAAATAAGCTAAAATTGTATTCCCAAAACTCAGAAGTATTTTAATGGATTTTACAAAATTTGTTTGGATCAAACCAGTTTTTAAATTTTGAATTTAGAAGGAATTTGCAAAGAGATGAAAAAGGGGGCAAACTCTCTCTCGTGGGCCTCCTCTCCTCTCCCCCCTCTGAAAGGTCGAGATGGCGGACTAGAGGGGGGGTGAATAGTCCTTTTTAAAACTAAACGCAGTGGCTAACCGAAACAAATGCGGAATTAAAACTATCGGTCTAGCCAAGACTACACCCCTCTATCTATACTTTATGACACCTTACAAAAGATCCTAAACAAAGCAAATAAGGTGTCGGGCTAGCTAGAGCTCACCTAATCAATTCTAGAAGCAAGGTCACACAAGCCTATGCAACTAGTACTTCAAGCACGGGGAGTTCATATGCAATCTAGCAAGCAAAGCACAAAGCCTAAGCTCACTAGCAATGCTCAATAACAAGGCTACACAAGCCAAATTAGAGAGCTCAACTTAGCTACACAAACTAAGCAACTAAACACTAGCACAAGAGATAGTTATTGCAATACAAGCTAGTGCAAACACCAGGCAGTCGGTACTACCGGGCTATAGGCCGGTACTACCAACACCGGTACTACCGGGCTTCTAGGCCGGTACTACCGAGCACCTGCAGGGAGCTACGAAATCGAAGGGGATGAGATGCAATCTCAGATCTAGCAATTACCCCACTTCCCTAGATGTTGTAGATGACAATTGTAGCTTTCTCACGTCTTGGTTCCTTGCCAAATGGTAGATCAAGTCTTCCCAACCTAAGATAGAGTGAAGGAGGGAGGAAGAACACGAAGAACACAAACAAGCGTAATATGCAAGGAAACAAGAACGATAAGAGCAACAAGAGACGAGGACACAAGATTTTATCCCGAGGTTCACTAGGTTGCCACCAAGCTAGTCCCCGTTGAAGCAAGCCCAAGGTTGCTGCCGATCCTCTAGCTAGTGGTGACACTAAGCCAACCTCTCCACGATGGAGTGCTCACCAAGAGCTCTAGCTTTCGATCCGGCCGGACCACTTGGCGCTCTTCACGCCTCTTCTCCACTAGAGTTGCTCTTCGCGATCTCCCA
This sequence comes from Coix lacryma-jobi var. lacryma-jobi, assembly GCA_009763385.1. Classification (NCBI taxonomy): domain Eukaryota; kingdom Viridiplantae; phylum Streptophyta; class Magnoliopsida; order Poales; family Poaceae; genus Coix; species Coix lacryma-jobi. The sequence goes on from CM019826.1 coordinate 135,312,103, forward strand.
CGGGGCGAGCACAATGCCCCTCACAAAGCTTCTCCGGAGCCACGCACAATCTTCACGCGGGCTTCACGACGGAGACGAGCACCAAGCCGTCTAGGAGGTGGCAACCTCCAAGAGTAATAAGCACCACCGGCTTGCAACTCGAACACCTAGTGCCACTCGATGCTATCTCTCAAAGCAACGCACTAGGATCACTCTCTCACACAATCGGATAAGCACTAAAGCATATGTGTGTTAGAGGGGTCACAAGCACATCCACACAAGCCACCAAGGTTTTGGAGTGCTCAGCCTACTTGACCAACCAGCCCAAGGCCGGTCTCAACGACTATATATAGCCCCAAGGGCCAACTAGCCGTTATGCCCCTTCACTGGGCATTCTGCGCTACGGTCGGTAGTACCGACCCCCCTGGGCGGTAGTACCAACTATGTCAGATCTAGCCATTACACAGCGCGTTGACCAGAGGAACAACCGACCCCTGGTTGGTACCACCGACGGTCGGTAGTACCGGCCCTATGGTGGTACTACCGACAGGTCAACCTGAGACTACACAGAGAGCTCCTAGACTTCCTCCCGACCTCGGTACCACCGATGGTCGGTAGTACCGGCTCTATGGTGGTACTACCGACAGGCCATTCTGGAACTACATAGAGAGCACCCAGAACACCAGACATCAGTACATCAATGGTCGGTAGTACCGGCCCTTATGGCGGTACTACCGATAGATCATTCTGGGACTACACAGAGAGCCCCAAAACTTCTCCTGATTTCGAAACTACCAACGATCGGTAGTACCGGCCCTATGGCGGTACTACCGACAGGCCAACTTTGGATCTACACAGAGAGCATGCAAAACCCTTCAGGACCACGGTACCACCGAACCTCTGGTCGGTACTACCGACCCCCCTAGGCGGTACAACCGACCACACTCAGAAAACTTCCTTTTCTTCTCTGTGTTGATCCAAATCAACTCCAACAACTTCTCCTTTGCAAATGTGCCAACACCACCAAGTGTACAACAACATGTGCATGTGTGTTAGCATTTTCACAATCATTTTCAAAGGATTTTCACTAGCTCTTACCGCGCCACTCGATCTTAGCAACAACACAAAGTTAGATCGCTCAAGTGGCACTAGATGACCGATATGCAAACAAGTTTGCTCCTCTTGATAGTACGGCCATCTATCCTAAACCCGATCATAATCTTCTCTACACACCTATTACCGGTGAAATGAAATGCCCTACAATTATACCTTTGCCTTGCGCATTCCATTTCATCTCCTCCGGTGTTGATACAACACATGCACCAACCTCTCATCAAATGATATGATTCACTTCATATCATCACATGGCCTCCATGGTCCATCGATCTTGACATCTCTTGCTCTTCACCATCACTTCGGTCCCTCGGCGCCAAGTCTTGCTTAAGCCTCCCGACACTCGATACCAACGGCTTCAAAGCCTCCAACTTGCCCTTCACCTTCGCAACCGGTCCATCAAGCCAAGTCTTGCCTTGATCTTCACCATCTTAGCCACATGACCACATGTCATGTTTCATGTGCATTAAGCTCCTTCTTCACATGTGTGAGCCTTGCAACATATTCCAAGCCATTTCTCCTCTATGGCATATGTTGCTCACACATGATCACATGTGGACTAATCACCTGTGTAATTCACTTCAAACACATATTAGTCCACCTAAGTTGTCACTCAATTACGAAAACCAAACAAGGACCTTTCACCCTCCCTTGGACCCAGCCGACCAGCCCGCACCCCCCTCTCCAAGCGTCGACCCGGGCCGAGCCAACATCCCGGCCCGCTTCCTCCTCACCCGTCGGCCCACTACCCACACCCGCTTCGCTTAGCAGGCGTGCAGTGCCACGCACCGGCCGCTCTAGCCCAACGTCGACCCAAGCGCTCCCCCTCCCTCCCTCGTTTAGCCGGCGGAAGCCAGCAGGCCGGCCCAGCTTAGCCCGCTCGTCCCTCCTCTCCTCCACTCTCACTAACGGGTAGACCCCACCCGTCAGGGAATCCCCCTTCCTCTCACCTAACACGAATGACACCGCCACCCGAACCTCCCGCCCTTTCCACGTCCGAGTGCCCAGAGCAGACTAGCTCTCACCTTTCCCGCGTCCACCGCACCCGCACACCTCGCGCAGCCGCTCGCCTTCACCTCCTTCCGTTTTTTCACGCAGCGCCGAGTGCGGCCGCCATAGATGGGAGCCCAAGCTCTGTGACCATCCTCTCCCCTCCTCTTGACCTCTATAAATACCACCAGGGGGTCTCCTCTACCTGCTGCATCCGCTTTACCCTCCCTCTGCCCTAGCGCCTCGCCCGAGCGCCTTCAGCCGCGCCGCAACCATGAGCGCTCCTGGCCGAAGCTCGTCGATCCTCTCGAGTGACCGCCTCCGCCGGCACCCCTGGCTCCTCCCGCATCGCAAGAGCACGCCGCGGTCTCCCCACCACTTCTCTATGTCAATCCGGGATGGCAACGCCATTCCCGTCACACACCGAAGGTTGAACCTGGCCACCACCTGGCCGCATCGCCTCTCCAAGCCAACCCCCACCAAGACTACCGCCGTGAGTCTGCAGCCGCCATCCCTTCATGTTCCGCCGCTTGCTGGAGTCGGTAGCTCACCGGAGCGTCCCTCCGGCCAAAGTCCGGCAAGCCGCCATCGTGCGGTGCCCTTGTCTTGTGAGCACCAGCAGAGAACCAGAGGAGGGAGGTGCCTCCCGTCGTCGGATCTGTGGCCAACGGCCTAGATCGGCTGCTGACCCTCTAGTCAATCAAGTCAACTACTACGCCACCTCATTAGCTTGTGACCAATCATCGTCCACCACGTCAGCGGTCATCGCCACATCAGCGAGGTGAAGACCTGGCCAGCGCCATTTTGTGATCTAAACCTTGTCGTTTCATCTAACTAGTTTACTGTTTGCCGAGTCTATGTAAACTTTCGATCTACCCCTCATGACTATGGTTAATCCTGTTTTGGTCCAGCAGAGAGGAGAATGTGTTCCTTTTGTTTTAAAATGTGTTTTCAGTTTTATTTAATACCATCAATAGTTAATGATGTTGTTATTTCAATTAAAAATTTTATTAATATGTTTTGGTTCACAAAATAAAATAGTTTTATTTTGGTTTATAAAAGTAATTAATGTTTTAAACCCTTTTATAATGTCTTTAAATGTGTTTTGCTTATAAAATAATTCTAAAAATAGGACTTCATGCAAATAAATCTTTTTAGCTTTAGTAAAATCATTTTTTGGTCCAAATAATTTATTTTAGCCTCTGATTTTGAAAAGTAATTAAAAATAAACTCTTTTAATTACTAAAGTGCCCTCCAATTTCAAAAGCCCGTAACTTTGAAACTGTAGCTCCATTTTCAATGTTTTTGCGCTCACGCGATCGTAGAAACAAGCCCTACACGTTAGTAACCTTTTTAGTATGTTTTCATAATGTTTGGTATACTATTTTTATTTATTTGTATATGTTTGCTTGTATGTTTGCGTGCCGAAGTTTGCTGCGACGGAAGAAAAGTCACCGGTGGATCCCGAAGACCAAGAGTAGGACTTGTATCGTGTTTTCTCATCTGAGACAAGTGTCCTTGAACATCTTGCACCTATACTTATTTTACTTATGGTATTAAAGTAGATTAGATATAGTAGTTGCATGCAGAGTCTAAATTGAATCCCATGTTATGGTTTACTTGATCTTGTTCATATTATCCTTGTAACCTGGTTTGGGCATATGAGTAGATGTAAATGCTTAGCCCTGCAGTCATGATTGGGATGGGATGGTTGTTAAATAATTTTTGATCTATGAAACAATTTGGGCTGGTAATTTTTGTAGTAACATGGTGATTAGGTAAATCCAGTAGGATAGACAGATTGATGGGTTTTGGTTGCCATGTGAAAGCCCTAGTTTGGTTTTGTTCAATTGATGAAACCTATTGTTGACATTCGTTAGTGCAAATAGAATATGAAAGATTCCGCAAGCGCACAGAACACCATCGTAGCATTTTACCAGGAGTATTCTAGGATCGTTATTTATATTTTACCACTGGGAAGCTAGGGTCAAGAATCTGGTAACTTACTATCATGCATCTACTAACTCAGAGTACTAATTAGACTAAAGCAGGAGTGAATGATATATGATATGATAATGATAGCACATCAAAGAGAATTCAATGATAAATGTATAGATAACTATAGTGGGAGGACAACGGGAAAGATCAAGGTTCCTAGACACTTCTCTATTACTTGTGTTCTAAGGCAACAAAGATGAAAAGATATAGCAGTCATAAACATTGGCACTTTGGAGCAGCAGGTCCTTTCCAACTCTCGAAGAAGACTGGAAAAAGGTAGTTGGGAGAAGGCTGCCAAAAGCTCTACGAAACATCAATCCGAATGTGGTGGACTACGAAGACCTAACAGAGCTGTCACCCCTGGGGTTACCACAACTATTCCGCGGGATTGAGCGCAACCTCTGGTAACCTATTGACTAAACACCATGTCTAATCTATCGATTACTACTCTAATTACCTAGGATAACTAGAGCACTCAATATGAACAAAGATCCCATGCTAAGATATAACAACTACACTAATCATATAATAAAGCATAAAGTAAATAGAGAAGATAAATATATTAAAGCATAAGTCTTACAAAGAAAATATACAAAGACATACCAAAACTCTGAAGACTCCGTCGGAACCAAAGCGCAGCTCCGCTCTCCCTAACTCCCGACTAGAGCTAATCTATTACATTGGAAAATCTAAACCTAATTCTCTAGAGAGGAGAGGTTGTCCTTCGAGGGACGCCTCTACAACTCCAAGATGATGTGTTGCCTCAGGGGGGTCCTGGGTTTATTATATAGGGGCTCCTGGCCTCCCCTCCACCTTGGGAAAGCGATGTGGTACTAAATCCTTCGCCATATGCACATGGGCCTTAATGGGCCAAAACGCGTCGAAGTGGTCGGTTGGAGTGCGTCACGCGAAGGAGGACAAGATTGGGCCCTGTACCTGACCGGTCGTCCCAGGGGGGAGACCGGTCGGCCTGCCTCTGTGACAGGTGGGCCCTGCCTTCCGTGGGTCGCCTTCTCGTTTCTTCTGGAAGGTTCCGGATTGTTCTAGAATCTTCCAAGTCGTATCCATCGAGGACTCTCTCGTCAGGACTCCAAATATAGCAAACCATATGTCCGTTTCAATCGTCTCGACGAGCTCTTCACAATGGTGTGCTCTGTTTCATCACTTGAGATACTTTTATATGGTGAAATATTGATAACCCTGTAAAACAAGTGAGAACAACACAACTCGTGGAACTTGTTAGAATCAAACCCTACAACTATGCTTTATGGTTCATTTAATATCATTCTATGCATTAGTTGATGGTATAATATTGACATTAAGGACCATCAACACCTATTTGGTCTAATTCTATTGATAAGCATGTGTGTAGATAATGAGAAAGGATTACGACCAAGTCATGCGGTGGAGCTAGCTAAGTGGCAACCATAGAGGATGGTGACGGCCACAAGCACTCAAGTAATCAAGTGCTCTACCAGTGGTAAAATGAAGAAGAGAAAAGATGTCTTCCTCAAGTGGTAGATTATTTCTTGACTTTTTATCTTAAGTATAGGCAAGCCGGACTATCAAGAGGGATATAAACTAGGCTAGGTAGATGGAGACGAAAAGTGCTCATATCGTTATATTAGTTCGCTTGCGAGAACACGTTTTTCACCCACAGGCACTTAGTTTTTCGTAATTAGCCAGGGTGGAGCGGTAGTACCGGTCAAGGACCAGAAGTACCGCTAAGAGAGAGTAGCCGTTCTGCTGGAGGGTCGGGACGGGCGGTAGTACCGCCAGGTACCACCGGTCCCTGACTAGTTGTACCGGTCGTTAGCCGACCGGAGGTCCTGGCTCTGGCCTCGTTTGTTCAACGGTAGTCTTTGTGAGTTGACTAGTAGTATTGGTCGGCGACCGGTAGTACCGGTCCTGTTGACCAGAAGTACCGGTCGTTGACCGAAACTTTCGCCTGGTTTTCTCGCCCGCTAAGCCTTGTTGACCGTTGGATCTCCTGCTGACCGGTAGTACCGGTGGTGTTGTCCGGTACTTCCAGTGGACCTCAGTGTTGGAGTATAAAAGCGTTCTCCAGTCCTATGTGCGACCTCTCTTGGATGTTAACACCATTTCTTGCCTTCTCCATCAGCTCCACGCGCAGAGACTCACCCACTCTCTCTCCCCTCGATTCTAAGCATCAATCCACCATTGATTCGAGCTAGGGACGTGAGATTTGAGAGCGGAAGCATCGATCATCAATTTGAGCACATGGATTCTTTCATCTTTCCAGCTTGGTTTGTGTTTATTACTCTTGGGTTCTAGGAACCCTAGCCGGTTAGGTGTTCTTCGGTGTTAGCCCATGTTGCCTCATTTGTGAGGGCTTCCCGAAGTTTTTGTATCACCCTTGGGATTCTTAGTGAAGAAACTTGGCTAACCTTTGTGGTTGCTTGAGTGAGGCAAGGAGGTGAAAGAGACTCCAACCTTAGTGGTCACCTCAACAACAAGGACGTAGGCACTCCTTAGTGGTGTGACCGAACCTCAGGATAAATCCTTGTCTCCCGCGTGCTTATTGTGATTGTATATCTATTGTGGTGATTGGTCTTCATTCTCATATCTTTGGTGATTGGCTTCACGAGTGGTTTTCACCGAGATTGTTTCTCTTCTAGGCGAACCCGAAGGCTCGGTGAAATAACTTCTATCTAGCTCATTTACTTTGTGTAATTACTTTCATTTGTTGTACAATACTTTTGCTATATACCTTGCGTAGCTAGTTGTGATTAGTTCACTAGGTTTATCTTGTGCACATGCTTATCCTTCCTATTTCAATTCGATCATAGTTGTGCTAGAGCTAGTTTATTTGTTCCGCATTAGATACTAGCTATAAAGTTGTTTGTGTGATATAGTTTTATTAGGTAGAATTGTTGGATAGGTGGCTTGCAACACACTATTAGGCTAGTGCAAAAAGCTTCACCATTTGTTTTACTAATAGTGTATGCCTAAGTGGTTTTGTAGATTTTTAATTAGGCTATTCACCCCCTCTAGCCAATTTGGACCTTTCAAGTGGTATCAGAGCCGAGGTCACCATTCGTTTGAGGCTTAACATCCTCCTGTGTTACAATGGCTCAAATAAACTATATGGGGAAGCCACCACATTTTGACGACACGAACTTCGATTGTTGGAAGAGAAAGATGTGTGAATTCATAAGAGGCATGAATAGGAAAATATGGGAAGTAATTGAAAATGACTTTGCGGTGATTGATACCGCTGATCCAACCCCAAGAGAAGAAGAGAAGCTTCATTGGAATGATGTGGCCATCAACTTGTTCTATGAAGCATTTGACACCAAAGTGTTTGAGCAAATCAAGGATCTTGAAAGAGCAAGTAAGATTTGGGAGAGATTGGAGGAGACATATGAGGGCACCAAGGCGGTCAAGAGTGCCAAACTATACATTCTCAAAGACAAGCTTGCCACCTTCAAGATGATAGAAGATGAGAGCATACCGGAGATGTTCCACCGGTTGCAAGTTATTATCAATGACTTGAAGGCTTTGGGTGAGAAGGTGGAGGACAAGGACTTTTCTCGCAAGTTCTTGAGATGCTTACCACCTAGGTTTGATACCTTGGTGACAATTCTTGTGAGGGAAGGATTGGATACGGTAATCCCAAACCAAGTACTAGGTGATGTGGTCACTCAAGACACATACCGTGTGGAACGGGATGGGGGAGCCCAAGAGGAAGAGAAGAAGAAGAAGATCATGGCATTCAAGGCTTCATCCTCCAAGATCAAGAGCAAGGGCAAAGCAAACAAGGAGGAAAGTGATGATGAAGCTAGCACAAGCGGTAATGAGTTGGATGATGAAGAAATAGCTCTATTTGTCACGAAGTTTGGCAAGTTTATGAAGAAGAAGGGCTTTGCAGCAAGAAAGAAAAGAGATGCAACCAAGAGCTCAACTAAAAGGTGCTACCGATGCAAGAACAAAGATCATTTCATTGCGGATTGTCCACTTTATAGTGATGATGAAGATGATCACAAAAAGAGCAAGAAGGACAAGAAGGAGAAGAAAGAGAAGAAGAAAGAAAAGAAGAAGGGTGGATCCTATGTTATGACATGGGATAGTGATGCTTCCTCAAGCGATGATGGTGATTCTAGTAAAGATGAGAGAAAGACCACAAAGAAGAAGGCTATGGCTAGTCTTGCTATCTCAAGCAAGCCTTCTATCTTCGACGCTCCATTAATGTGCTTCATGGCTAAGGCCGCTAAGGTATCATCCAGTGAGAGTGAGAGTGATGATGATGAGGAGTACTCAAAGGAGGACGCCATAAGCATGCTTTAAGATGCTCACTCTTACATTGAGACTAAGAGGAAGGAGTGCAAAGAATTGCGCAAAGCCAACAAGGCTCTTGAGAAATCCTTTGATGAGCTCAAGTCTACTCATGAGAGGCTAGAGGAAGCCCATGAGAAGCTTTATCAAGCTCACACTAGGCTTAAGGAAGCCCACTCCTCCCTCCTTGATCAAAGTAAGATTGAGGATGTTGCAGAGACATGCAATGTAGGAGTTACTTGTGATATACCTGATGAATCTTTTTATGCTCCTATTATTGTTTCTCCCACAAATGCATCATCATCATCTAGCTTTACTAAAATGTCTACTTCTACTACTTGTGATTCATCATTAATAGTAGAAAACAAGAACCTTAAGAACAAGGTTAGTGAGCTTACTCAAGCTTTAGGCAATGCCTATGTTGGAGATGCCTGCTTGCTTAAGTGCTTGGGTAGCCAAAGGTATCCACTCAACAAGGAGGGACTTGGCTACACCCCCAAGAAGGGCAAGGCGGCTTTTGCTGCTCACAAGACTTGTTTTGTGAAGAGCAACAGTCGGTTTTGCAATAATTGCAAGCAATCCGGCCATTTAGAGAAACATTGCTTTAACGAGAATAAAAACAAGAAGCATGCTCCTGTTACATATATTCGCTTCGATTCTTGTTATATGCTTACTAAGGGCACTAATAGCGTGAAGGCTAAGTACATTGTTGCACCCTTGGTTGGCCCAAAGAAGAAGACAATTTGGGTGCCCAAGAGCTTGGTGACTAACCTTGGAGGATCCAAAAAGATTTGGGTACCTAAGAAGAATTGATCTCTTTTGTAGGTAAACTATAAAGTCGAATGAAGGCATTGGGTGCTTGACAGTGGGTGCACTCAACACATGACCGGAGATGGTAGAATGTTCAAATCAATCAACACTAGTGGCAATGATCATGCGGATGCTATCACTTTTGGTGACAACAAGAAAGGCAAGGTCAAAGGCTTGGGCAAGATTGCAATATCCAATGACTTGAACATCTCCAATGTGCTATTGGTGGAATATCTCAACTTCAACTTGTTGTTAGTGGCACAGTTATGTGATTTGGGATTCAAATGCATTTTCGGTGTTGATGATGTGGAGATTGTGAGTGTTGATGGAAGTGACTTGGTGTTCAAAGGATTTAGATATGAGAAACTTTATTTGGTGGACTTTGATGCTAGTGAAGCTCAATTGACAAAATGCTTATTCACAAAATCAAGTATGGGTTGCCTATGGCATAGGCGATTGGGACATGTTGGAATGAAGCAACTAAAGAGGCTAGTGAAACATGACATGGTGAGAGGGCTAAAAGATGTTCATTTTGAAAAGGACAAGCTTTGTAGTGCATGCCAAATGGGAAAGCAAGTTGGAAACACCCATCCAAACAAAGGGATCATGAGCACTACACATGCACTTGAGTTGTTGCACATGGACTTGTTTGGACCAACTACATATGCAAGTATTGGGGGAAACAAGTATGGATCTGTGATAGTAGATGACTATACAAGATACACATGGGTCTTCTTTCTTGTTGACAAAAGTGAAGTGTTTGGGGTATTCAAAACCTTTGTCAACAGAAGTCAAAATGAGTTTGATATAAGAATCAAGAAAGTGAGAAGTAACAATGGAAGTGAGTTTAGAAACACAAGGGTTGATGAGCTATGTGATGAGTTTGGAATCAAGCATCAATTCTCGGCCAAGTATACACCTCAATCCAATGGGATAGTTGAAAGAAAGAATAGAACACTCATTGACATGTCAAGATCCATGCTTAGTGAATACAATGTGAGTGATTCTTTTTGGGCCGAAGCAATCAACATGTCATGTTATTATAGCAACCGGCTCTATTGTCACCCTCTCTTGAAAAAGACACCATATGAGCTCCTCAATGATAGAAAGCCCAACATTGCTTATTTTCAGGTCTTTGGGTGCAAGTGCTACATATTGAAGAAGGGCACAAGACTTGGCAAGTTTGAAAAGAAGTGTGATGAAGGGTTTCTACTTGGTTACTCCACTACAAGCAAGGCATATAGAGTATGGAACAACACAACACGAATAGTTGAAGAAGTCCATGATGTTGAGTTTGATGAAACCAATGGTTCCCATAAAGAACAAGATAATCTAGATGATGTGAGAGGAATACAATTGGTGGAAGCAATGAAGAACATGGACATCAGTGATATAAGGCCAAAGCAAGTGATTGACATTGAAGATGACAAAGATCAAGTGCTCTCTCCTCCAACCATGCATGGCAATGATGTTGCAAGTTCTAGTGGTTCACATGATCAACAAGATGCTAGTGGTTCTCAAGTGACTCCACCAAGTGCAAGTGCAAGTGTCCAACCGCAACAAGTGCTCCAACCAACACATATTGCAAGAGATCATCTTTTAGATCAAATTGTTGGTGACATAAGAAGAGATGTGCAAACAAGATCAAGATTGGCTTCATTTTGTGAACACTACTCATTTGTATCATCTATTGAGCCAACCAAGATTGATGAAGCTTTGATGGATGTTGATTGTGTAAATGCAATGCATGAAGAGTTGAACAACTTTACCCACAATGATGTTTGGGAATTAGTGGAATGACCAAAGAACACAAATGTGATTGGCACTAGATGGTTCTTCCAGAACAAGCAAGATGAAGATGACATTGTTGTAAGGAACAAAGCAAGATTGGTTGCACAAGGATACACTCAATTGGAAGGTATTGACTTTGGAGAAACCTATGCACCAGTTGCTAGATTGGAAGCTATTAGAATCCTACTTGCATATGCTTGTTCTCACAACATCAAGCTCTATCAAATGGATGTGAAAAGTGCTTTTCTCAATGGGTTCATTGCGAACACAAGGTTGATATGTGCCCTTGTGGTTTCTTTCCTGAGTGATGAGCGATCAGTCAACAGGCTCACTAGAGTGGTGAGTGGCAACATGTGTTTCTTGGTTGTGTTGATGTGCAGGTGTGGAGCTCGGAGACAGTGGTCGATGTCAAGGTGAAGGTCAAGTAGAGATGGGTCATGCTGATGGACCGAGAGAGGTGAAGGGCGGATGTGAGGTGTTGATGCTCACTAATGCTCATAATTAACCATCAACTATTGCATGAAATAACACTAAATGAATCACAAAGCATAGTTGTAGGGTTTGAAACTAATTAACAAGTTCCACGAGTTTTGGTGCTCTCACTTGTTTTGTAGGACATCCATGTTTTTACCATATAAAAGTATCTCAAGTGATGAATTGGAGTGCACCATTGCGAAGGGCTCGTCGAGACGATCAAAACTGACATATCGTTTGCTATATTCGGAGTCCCGGATGAAAAGATATTAATTTCGCAACGAAATCTACAAAAGAAGGATCTAGAAGACACCACGAGGCGGCCCACCACGGGGGCCCACTGGGCCAGACCGACCGGTGGGGCCCATAGACCAGTCGGTCGGCAACGGAAGCCGTTTTGCCTCCGCCTTCTGGAACCTTCTTCCACCGCCTCCTAGGATGCATCTCCACCGTCCCTGAAGTCGGTTTGATCAACGTGACGCGGATCGATGACATGGCGTTTCCTTGCCCCCTACTCCACCTCGGGCTATATAAGCAGGCCAAGAGGTGCCCCCAAGAGCCATCTCCATCTTCATTATTCATCGCCACATCAGAAACTAGGGTTTCAAGTAGAAGTAGAGGTCCCTCTAGATGAATCTCTTCTAGTTCATCTAGAATTAGATCTAGTTCTAGTTCTTCAAGTTCTAGTTCTTGTTCTAGTTGTCTAGTTCATCTAGTTGTAATTAGAGATCGGATTAGAGAGAGGTGAAGGAGAGAGCTGAGGAGGAGCCAAATCTGTCGGATCTTCCTCGACATTGTATTGGTGCAGTATCTACTTCGTCTTCAAGTAATCTCCAGGTTCTTCATTTATCACTTCTAAGTATTCTATTTAATTTCGGTTCTTACTTTATTTTATTTACTGGATCTCTGCTCGTATTGAGTGCTCTAGTTATCGTACGTAATTAGAGTAGTAAGCGTTAGTGTAGACATGGTGTCTAGACTAGGGTTTACCTGAGTTTGCGCCCAATCCTCCGGTTAGGTGTGGTAGCTACAGGGGTGTCAGCTTTGTAGATTGTTATAATCCACCACGTTAGGATTGGTGTTTCGTAGAGCTTTTTGGCAGCCTTCTCCTGATTACCCTTTTCCTAGTCTTTTTCGAGAATCGGAAAGGTACTGTTGCTCCGGAGTAAGTAAAGTATAGTGGGCCTTTAATTAGATAGACCAGCTTAGAAAACCCTACATCCCTCTCTAGCCACATTATCATTCTTTTCTCGGGCGTTCTTAATTCTTCTAGTACACTTCACGTTCCCCGTGGAAATCGATACCTTGGAATACTCTCGGGTGAAAGATACATCGGTATCCGTGCGCTTGTGGTTTTTTTTCTGTGTGCATTTAAAATTCCCAACATGAGGCTTGGACCGACGGACCGGGAGGCCGGAGGACCAGCTGTGGTAGCTGGCACGTGGCATCGGCGAGCAAGAGCACATGAGGATGTGTGGTGCATCGGCCAAGTCGGGAGGAAGATGATAGCGTCATGACACTTGGCGGGAGGTCGGACACGGGCTTGCGTGCGGCGCAAGTGCCGTCGGCCGAGTCAAGAAGGAAGGCGAAGGCGTTGTGCCCGGCGTGGAGGCTGGACATGCATCGGCATCAGTGCTGATGGTCGGGGTGTGCGAACCACACTCCGTCTATGGTGCGGGTTTGGTAGTTGAGCCTCAAAAAACTACCCTCGACGGTTTTCGAGTTTGGGCCTCAAAAGTCAGGGTGGACGGTTTTCAGGTTTGGGCCTCAAAACCTGGGCTGGTGAGTTTTTGAGTTTGGCAACAAAACTCAGCCGAGGAAAGGTTTCTCGGTTTCGGCCTCAAAACCGGGGGAGGTTCCAAAAGGAACGGTCGATGCATGGCGGCGCCGAGAGGCTTGCGTTGCGGCGAAGCTATCGGTTAGGAAGGTGCGGCGGTCGACAGGACGACACGTGGCGGCATCCTGAGGCTTGCGTCGAGGCGAAGCTCAGGATGAGGAAGGCGTGTGGCCGTCGGATCAGACTTGGCAGAGCTGGACCAGAATACCCCTAGGGTTAGCCTGTTCTCTCTATGTATCTAGGGGTAGATGGGGAATAAGTGTATTAGGCTATAAGTAGTGATGGCAGCCCCTCCATCCATTCTATCCTTGCAGCATTTCATTCTCTTAGCCCTCGCTAGGTATTCTTCCACCTGCTGCCTGTGATCCGCAGAGACAGATAAAATACCTCTGTGTACCTGAGATTTTGAAGAAACGAGACCGTATTCTCGTTGTTGTCTCGTGGGTTTGAGACACGGCTAAAATCATGATCGATTCGCGTTTTGGTGTTGTGTTCTTCGTGTTTTGGTTTTTGCCCTCTCGGAGATTTGCCTCGTTCTTCTTCTCTGAGAGATGGTTTTTGATTTCATCTGAACCTGCTAGTACTAGATTGTGAGCCCCTTCTTTTCACTGAAGGAATTCTCTCCTAACCTCACGAGCTAGCAGATCAATCGGTGTTTGCGTTCGGATCAAGTTCTTGCTTGTTTGCCCCGGATCACATCTGACCGGACGCACCTCTGAGTCCGATCAGTGCTGATCTGCATGCTTTCGTCCGTCCGACTTCGGATTTGGTTTCTGGCTTTTGCGTTGGGTTTTTAGGATAGTGTAGAGTCCCGCTATGCTTCTTGGAAGCATCCACCCTACATCTAGGGTCATGGACACTACCAAGTCCTTGTCTTGCTTTTGGGGTGATTTTCTGGGACAAGGGCCATCCATTTCTCGAGAAGAAATTTGAGGCTCCCATTCACCCCCTCTCTGGTCGCCAATTTGGTCCTTCAATTGGTATCAGAGACGATTAAGGATCTTCTCTACCTTAATCGGTTTCAGATCCTAAGGGCGACATGGATCAAGGGAACGGCAAGGCTCCCTACTTCGATGGGACAAGCTATCCCTATTGGAAGAATCGGATGCGTGCTTATCTCAACAACATCGGTTCCTTTGTTTGGGAGATATGTGAGAATGCTGAGTACGAGGTGCTTGCAGCTCGCGTGGGTCAGATCCAGATTGACCAGCACGAGGCGAACGCTAAGGCCCGTAACGCGCTTTTGGCCAACATCTCCCTTCCTGAGTTCGAGCGTGTCTCCGAGCTTGAGACAACACGAGAGATATGGGTGAAGCTTCAAAGCTATCATGAGGAGACCATCCGGGTCAAGACCAGACTCTTCGAGACGTACAAGCGTGAGTACGAGAACTTTGTTCAGTTGGAGGGAGAGACGATTGACGCTATGTTCGCTCATTTCCAAACGATTGTGAACAAGATGCGTGCCAATCAGGCCAACCTACCTTATGATGATCTTGAGAGGGCACTCAATTTGCTATATACCCTAGATCGGAAGGTATGGGAGGTGAAGGTGTCAACCATCATAGAGTCACCAAGCTATGACACCCTCACCGTGGACGAGCTATTCAACAAGCTCAAGTCCGCCGAGATTGATCACTTGACTCAGCCCAAGCTGAAGAACCCATCTTCACATTCCATGGCTTTGGTCTTAGGCAAGGCTAGATCGACTCTTTCTGTTGACGCTTCACCTCCTCTCTTTGCTTTGTCTTCTTTGCTTTCAGTGACAGAAGAGCAGGTGGAGGCGTTGGGCGATGACAAGCTCGCCCTCATCATCTCCCGATTCTCGCGGTTTCACAACAACCGCTTGAATCGCCGGCGTGGTGGCACACGTGAGGGCTGCTACAGGTGTGGTGATCCCGATCACTTCCTCTGCCCCAAGCGCGACAAAGGCTTCCCCGGCAAGAACCGCAACTACAGGCGCAAGGCCAAGTTGGAGAACAAGGCCGGGAAGAAGAAGACCAAGGGCGGCTACCGCAGGGAAGATCTGTAGAAGGCTTTCGACGTTGGCAGGCGTGCCTTCATTGCCTCCATCAGCGATGTCGAGAAGAGCTCCGACGGCGACTCCAATGATGATGAGTCCGAGCACAAGACGGAGGAACGCTTCAACAGACTCTGCTTCTTCGGTATCTCCACCGACGGCTTCTACACCATGGCCTTGGACGAGGAGGACCACAAGTGCCAGGACAAGCACGCCGACACCGACGACGATGACAACGTTTCTGATGTATCAACTTCTTCCCTTGTTGAGTGTCTTTCCGGCGAGCGTGATTCTTTGGCCGAAATAGTACTTGCTCAGGACAAGCAGCTTAAGCGTGCTGCTAGAGAGCGCAATGAGTTTAAGGCTAAGCTAGGCGAGGCGCTTAAGGAGCTTGAGAGTGCTAGGTCTGAGGTGAAGGTGGCCGATGAGGAGGAGTGTGATGAGTGCACGATACACCTGACAAACTTTACCACCCTGCAAACCAAGTATGCCTCTTTGATTGAGGTATATGATGAGCTGAAGTGTAGGCTAGACTTGGTGGGTGATTGTAAAGAGTGTCCCTCCCTAAAGAAGGAGCTGGAGGAAGTGAAGGCTAGGCCTTCTTTGCTGGGTGCGTGCAAGTCTTGTCCAGGCTTGCAAGCTGAGTTGGCAGAAGTTAGTGCCAAGTTTGCTGAAGCCATGAAGGCCAGCTCAGTTAGCACCGTTTCCGCTCCGTGTGAGCGATGCATGCAGCTGGAGCTTGAGATTGCCAACTATCGGCATGACAGGTGATGAGGACATTGCCACGCTGGACACACCGACGCCATGGTCTTCCCCAAGTTGCAATCCGTCTCCAACTCAGCTACCACGTCACCCTCCGAATTCAGGAGCAGTCTCGGGTAAAATCAACGCCCCAGACGCATATGGACTCCATTTTTGACGAACCAGATATGCTTGGAAATATAATTTGATAAGCTAACCAATTGCTTTGGAATCATGTCAAAATTCATTCGGAGTCATCGGGAATCGTCGAAATAAGTCAGTGTCAAGAATCTGCCAGGGTGCTGCGACACCGTCTTTTGGTCCGATGGGCCGTGTATCGTCTTAGAGCCCATTAGGGGGCGCATTCAGTAGGGGCGATGACCTAGACACTATAATTAGATGCCGCCGTGATCGTTGGGTTCGGGTTTTGTTTCGAGTTTAGTTTTGCATCGAGGAACTGAATCGTTCATTGTAACTGTGGTGTCGAATCCTTTTACAGTGATCCAGGGCCCCCATTCTTGATCTCCTGCACTGTGTCAATTAGTCCTTTGGAACCGAGTTCTTGAACCCATCTATTGATATTCGCGAGATTTATATTTGCAATTTCAGATTGCGTGTTTTGACCTTCTTGCTTGTGTTCTTCGATTCGCTTGCAGGATTAGCCTTCTTGGCGAGGTCAATCAAGTTGTGCTTGGTTGATAACCAACAGAGAAGTGGTGTAACGGTTGCAGGGTTCAAATCATGTCTGATTTGAAGCCGGATCGCCAACGTCGAGTTCTCCACTAATCGAACCTATCGCTACCTCTCGGAAGATCGTGCCATTCCTCATCAACAGGATGCAAACCGAGGAGGAAAACACATACCTTCGGTCCATCCTGAGTTGGGTGTCATGCAGTGAGCAGCAGTTGGGCATGATGATCAGTCAGTTTAAGAGGGGAACTGGCGGTTCGGGAGTACGTTTTGCTTCAGGTGGGGAGGGCGCTAGTACCTTCGGCAAGATCAGTGAGTTTAGCGGAGTGAACGCGAGTGAGAAACCATCCGATGTCCCTAAGCTTACCAAGATCACCCCACCTGAGCCTCCCAAGCCTATCACCAAGGATGACATCCTTGATGAACCTCCCAAGGCTCCACCTCGCAAGCAAGTGTGGGTTCCCAAACCTAACCATCTTAGGAACACACTTGACACCCTTCCGAGAGGCAAGCATCCAGCAAAAGTGAACAACCCCCGCAACCATAGGAACCAACAACCTAAGAGAGTGGTGAGGTTCGAGTGTGAGTATTGCCACCGCGAGGGTCACCTAGCTAAGTTTTGCTTTTGGAGGAAGATTGACGCTCGGAGGGAGTTGGAGCTGAACAACCAGGCCGGGCACCACCCTCTCCATGGTGTGCAAGGTCAGGGAGTTCAGAGGCAGAGGGATAGGCCTGGAGGTGCACCCCCTCAGGTAGCTAGGCCCCAAGCAGCTGGACCACGGGGTGGTGGTCGTGCCCGTCGCGGTTCCGGTCGTCCTCAATACGACCGTGAGCCGGGTGTAAGGCTTTGGTGCACCGTCCCATAGCGGACCACCGTTTCAGCATGGCGGTGATCGTTATCCTCAGATGGGATGAGTAGGTGAGTTTGGAGGTTTTTTGTTCCATAGCGGACCACCCTTTCAGTTTGGTGGTGATCGTTATCCACCCATGGGATGAGGTCATGTTTGGTGTTGCCTCTAACACTTTTTCTAGGCCTATGACACAACATTGTTATCCTTCTCAGTATACTAACCCCAGTGTTGTGCCATACGCTCATTTCTTGCCTTTCTATTGATGAAAGAACTTCGGTTGGAGAACATGTGGCTCATGGATTCTGGGTGTTCGTGCCACATGACCGGAAAGAAGGAATGGTTCTCCAGCCTGAACCCCGTGCCCCATAAGGAGTACATCACATTCGGGGATAGTGGTAGAGGTAAGGTTGTTTCTCGTGGGTCGATTCGACTCAACGAGAGCTTTTGTCTCAAGGATGTTGCTTTGGTTTTGAATTTGCACTTCAATTTGCTTTCTGTTTTGCAACTTCTCGAGGACGGTTATGAAGTGCGCTTTAAGGCCAGCTCGAGCAGAGTTTTGGATTCTCGAGGCGATCTTGTTTGTTGGATCGTCCCCTTTGGTCGTGTTTTCTGAGCCGATTTTTCTCGTTCTTTCTGCTCTTCTAGATGTTTGGTGGCTGGTCCTTCTTCTGATTTATGGAAGTGGCATAGGAGGCTTGGTCACTTGAGTTTTGACTTGCTTGCAAGGCTTAGCTCACTTGGCTTAATCCAAGGATTGCCCAAGCTGAAATTTCAGAAGGACCTTGTTTGCCACCCTTGTCGTCATGGGAAGATGGTTGCTGCTTCTCACCCACCTGTGAATCAGGTAATGACCAAGCGACCCGGAGAGCTTTTACACATGGACACTGTTGGTCCAGCTCGGGTTTGCTCAGCGGGTGGGAAGTGGTACGTTCTAGTGATCATGGACGATTTTTCGAGGTATTCTTGGGTATTCTTCATGGAGGGAAAGGATGAGGCTTTTCTCTTTTGCTCGAGATTTGATTTTGAGGTTAAAAACTAAGTTTCCCCCTGATACTATTAGAGCTATTCGTAGCGATAATGGTACTGAGTTTGCTAACTCTCAGTTTGCCTTTTTCTGTTCTTGAGTTTGCTAACTCTCAGTTTGCCTTTTTCTGTTCTTCTAATGGACTTGAGCATCACTTTTCCTCTCCTTATGTCCCCCAGCAGAATGGTGTTGTTGAACGCAAGAATCAGACCCTTGTAGAGATGGCCAGGACTATGCTCGATGAGCATAGGACTCGTAGGCATTTTTGGGCCGAGGCGATCAACACCGCTTGCCATGTTTCGAATCACATCTTTCTTCGTGCTTTCATGAAAAAGACTTCATATGAGTTGCGATTTGGACAGGTACCCATGGTGTCTCATTTTAGGGTGTTTGGGTGCAAGTGCTTTATCCTGAAGCAAGGTAATTTGGATAAGTTTGAATCTCGTTCTGCTGATAGTGTGTTTCTTGGTTATGCTTTGCATTCTCGCGCTTATCGAGTTCTTAACCTTGAGACTAACCGGATAGTGGAGACCTGCGAGGTCATATTCGATGAGACTATGCCTTGTGTTTCTTCTGCTTTTGATGTTGTAGGATATCAGGAGTTTGGAGAGACGATCTTTTTGGAGGAGCAGCAGGAAGACGCCGATTGGGGTGATCCCGAGCCAACTCCACTGGCTGCCCCTGTCGACCCTGTGACGACGACATCAGCTCGAGGACCCGATCCCACTACTTCCACTGCTTGGGGTCCTCTCGAGCCACCTATCTAGCGAGCACCAGCTGCACCTCAGGGAGCGACGACATCTGGCGAGGGGGGGGGGCGACTTCGGTGAGGCAGGCGCCCCGAAGCATTCAGCAGATCCACCCTTCACAGCAGATGATCGGCGGTATCGACCAGGGAGTCATGCGGTCGCGAGCGTATGAAATCTCACACTTTTCTCATTCTGCATTCGTTGCTTCTTTTGAGCCCAAAGATGTTGGACACGCTCTTTCTGATCCTAACTGGGTTAATGCCATGCATGAGGAGTTAGAGAACTTTGAGCGAAACCAAGTCTGGACCCTAGTTCCACCTCCACCAGAATGCCACCCTATAGGTACCAAATGGGTTTTCAAGAACAAACAGGGTGAGGATGGGATGGTAGTGAGGAACAAGGCTAGGTTAGTAGCCCAGGGCTTTTGCCAGAAAGAGGGAATAGACTATGAGGAGACCTTTGCCCCTGTAGCCCGTTTAGAAGCCATTAGGATCCTTCTAGCCTTTGCTGCTTCGAAGGGTTTTAAGCTATACTAGATGGATGTCAAGAGTGCTTTCCTAAACGGGTATATTGAGGAAGAGGTCTATGTTAGACAACCCCCAGGTTTCGAGAGTCCCAAGTTTCCAAACCATGTATTCAAACTTTCAAAAGCTTTATATGG
Source organism: Coix lacryma-jobi var. lacryma-jobi (assembly GCA_009763385.1). Lineage (NCBI taxonomy): Eukaryota > Viridiplantae > Streptophyta > Magnoliopsida > Poales > Poaceae > Coix > Coix lacryma-jobi. The sequence goes on from CM019826.1 coordinate 135,332,124, forward strand.
TTTGAAACAAGCCCCGAGAGCATGGTATGAGCGTTTGAAACCTTTCTGCCTTCCAAGGGTTTTAAAACGGGACAGGTAGATAAGACTTTGTTTCTCCTCAAGCAAGGCAATGACACCCTTTTAGTTCAGATTTACGTGAATGATATCATCTTTGTTGGCTCCTCTCACGCACTTGTTGCCAAGTTTGCAGATACTATGAGAAGGGAGTTTGAGATGAGCATGATGGGTGAGATGACCTTCTTCCTTGGGTTGCAAATCAAGCAAACCCGAGACAGGACGTTTGTGCATCAAGGCAAATACACGAAGGACATCTTGAAGAAGTTCGACATGGGCGAGGCCAAGCCTCTTACAACACCCATGGCGACGACGGTTGCGATGGACACGAATCAGGACGGAGAGCCCGTGGACCAGAAGAAGTACAGGAGCATGATCGGCTCACTCCTGTACTTGACGGCGACGAGGCCAGACATACACTTCTCAGTGTGTCTGTGCGCTCATTTTTAGGCGTCCCCTCAGACTTCCCACAAGCAGGAGGTCAAGCGCATCATGACGTACCTCCGATACACTCCTGAGTTCGTACTTTGGTTCTCTTCTTCTTCGGCCCTTTCGCTTTGTGGTTACTCCGATGCGGATTTTGTCGGCTGTTGCCTTGAACGCAAGTCTACTTCTGGGACTTGTCAGTTTCTTGGCTCTTCGCTTGTTTCGTGGTCTTCTCGCAAACAGTCTAGCGTAGCCCAGTCTACCACCGAGGCTGAGTATGTCGCTGCCGCTTCTTGTGCTTCGCGGCTTTTATGGATGGTTGCTACTTTGCGTGATTTTGGTCTTGATTTCAGTCGGGATCCTTTGCTTTGTGACAACACGAGTGCCATTAGTGTAGCAAAGAACTCAGTTCTTCACTCCAAGACCAAACACATCGATGTTCGCTTTCACTTTCTTTGTGACCACTACGAGAAAGGCGACATTGATCTTAGCCATGTAGACACCCATAACCAGCTTGCAGATATTTTCACCAAGCCTTTGGATCTCTCAACTTTTGCTAGGTTGAGAGGTGAGCTTGGTGTGTGTTTCCCCTTTTATATGGGAGAAGCACTTTGCTTGTTGTAACATAGACTGACTTCTCTGATACCCTTGTGTTTTGGGTTTTCTGACTTAGTCTAGGCTTTATGTTCTGTTTGTTTCTAGACTAGTTTTTGCATGCATCTTATCATGTATACATATTGCATTTTTGAGCTTCATGTCTATAATCTTTAGAATGAAATTATGCTCTGAATAGTTTTGCTCCGATGCTATATAATGATGCTTGTAGCTTAGGCTCTTTCTGATCACATTCTACATGTTGTGAGCTAAGTTACTTTTATGAATGGTGAATATGTTTAATTGAACATAAAACTTGAAACATGTTCACCATTGAGACTAGCACTAGCATGCTTAGAATGTGTTGAGGTCACTTGTACTGTTTCATATATGCTAGCATGCTTAGAATGTGTTGAGATCACTTGTGCTATTTCATATATGCTAGGTGAAAAGTCCTAGTTTGGTTTTGGTAATTGAGTGACAACCTTAGGTGGACTAATTGTGTTTATGTGAGATACACAGGGATTAGTCCATAGGTACATGTGTGTGAGCACTTGAGCCATGGAGGTGATCCGGTGAATGGCTTGGACTTGATGTGAAGCTCACACATGTGATGATCATGAAGGAGCTTATTTCATATGTGACATGACATAAAGTCATGTGGCTAAGATGGTGAAGATATCAAGGCAAGACTTGGCTTGATGGACCGGTTGCGAAGGTGAAGGGCAAGTTGGAGGCTTTGAAGCCGTTGGTACCGAGTGTCGCGAGGCTTGAGCAAAGAATTGGCGTCGAAGGACCAAAACAATGGTGAAGAGCAAGTGAGGTCAAGATTGATGGACCATGGAGGCCATGTGATGATATGAAGTGGATCATATCATTTGATGATAGGTTGGTGCATGTGTTGCATCAACACCGAAGGAGATGGAATGGAATGTGCAAGGCAAAGGTATATTTGTAGGGCATTTCATTTCACCGATCATAGGTGTGTTGAGAAGTTGATGACCGGGTTTAGGATAGATGGCCGTACTATTAAGAGGAGCAAACTTGTTTGCATATCGGTCATCTAGTGCTACTTGAGTGATCTAACTTTGCGATGTTACTAGGATCGAGTGGCGTGGTGAATGCAAGTGCTAATCTTTTGAAAGAATGATTGTGAAAATGCTAACACACATGCACATGATGGTGTACACTTAGTGGTGTTGGCACATTTGCAAAGGAGAAGGTGTTGGAGTTGATTTGGATCAACTCAGAGAAGAGAAGGAGGATTTTCGGTGTGTTATGAACTCTAGGATGGGTTTTGGATTGGAATTCTGTACTAATCCTTTGTGAGTTGGATTAGCTATGTATGTGGGTTGTGTAGCCCTCTGAGTTAGCTTTCCAAAATGATGAGGACATACCAACTGTGGACACTACTTCAAGTCCAAATACTACCAATCAAGGTCTACTTACAAGAAGTCATGCTAAGAAACTACAAGTGCAGGTGAATTCTTTCCTTACTAATTGTAATCTTTATACTTCTGAGAATGATATACTACCTAATAGCTATACTTTGGTTGTACTTAGAAATTCACTGAAGAGAAGGAAGAATCGGACCACAAAAGTTGGACCAGTGAAATGGCAAAAACGGACCAGTGCGATGGCAAAAACGGACCAGTACAAAGAAATGGCATAACTCTTGATTCCCTGAAGATTTTGAGGCCCATGAGGACATTTTGGAGAAGGCTTTGTGAGGGGCATTGTGCTCGCCCCGCGGGGATCGCGAAGAGCGCCAAGTGGTCCGGCCGGATCGAAAGCTAGAGCTCTTGGTGAGCACTGCATCGTGGAGACTGTGACTTAGGGTCACCACTAGCAAGAGGATCGGCGACAACCTTGGGCTTGCCTCAACGGGGACTAGCTTGATGGCAAGCAAGTGAACCTCGGGATAAAATCTTGTGTCCCCTTTACTTATTGTTCTTTCTTCCTTGCATATTACTCTTGTGCTTGTGTTCTTCGTGTTCTTCCTCCCTCCTTCACTCTTTCTTAGGTTGGGAAGGCTCAATCTACTTTTTGGCAAGGAACCAAGACTTGGGAAGCTACAATCTTCATCTACAACACTTAGGGAAGTGGGGTAATTGCTAGATCTGAAATTGCATCTCACCCACTTTGATTTCATAGCTTTCTGCAGGTGCCCGGTAGTACCGGTTATATACGTCGGTAGTACCGGTCACCCGGTAGTACCGGCCTAGCAGCTCGGTAGTACCGGCTGCCTTGTTCCTTCACTAGCTTGTGTTTCAATACTCACTCTTGTGCTAGTGTTTAGTTGCTTAGTTTGTGTAGCTAAGTTGAGCTCTCTAATTTGGCTTGTGTAGCCTTGTTATTGAGCATTGCTAGTGAGCTTAGGTTTTGTGGCTTTGCATCACTAGATTGTTAGGAGCTCCCCGGTTTGATTAGAATACTAGTTGCATAGGTTTGTGTGACTTTGCAAGCTAGATTGATTAGGTGAGCTTTAGCTAGCCCGACACCTTATTTGCTTTGTTTAGGATCTTTTGTAAGGTGTCATAGAGTATAAGTAGAGGGGTGTAGTCTTGGCTAGACCGATAGTTTTAATTCCGCATTTGTTTCGGTTAGCCGGTACGATTAATTTTAAAAAGGACTATTCACCCCCCTCTAGTCCGCCATCTCGACCCTTCACTAGGTTGCTATGTCTCTTGCTCTGAGTCATTCACTTGCCTGGCATGTTCATATTCTGTTTAATTTGAACCAAGTCTAAGTGAAATTTGTAAAGATCGAGATGGGATGGCTTTGTCAGCACATCACGGTATCGAGACTGTTTCTCATTGCACATTGAGTTAAACTTGAGCCGTGTAGTGTAAGACCGAAACCGATGCTTCAAGCTTCTGATTTCTTATGGATAGGCTTAGCTCAGTTGAAAAGTTAGGCAATGACAAGCTTTCAACCTCTCGCAATCATATGCTAAAATCTGAGCTTGTGTTAATATCCGCTGCAAATCTCCGATAAACCTTGATAAACACAAGTCTATGTTTCATTCTATAACATGATGATTGAACTTTGCTAGGGGTAGTTCACCTTGTATACATGTTTAGCACTTGTTTGACTTCCTGTCTATACATGTTTAGTGCTATTTTGATGGTGAATTCCCTTTCTAAACGGCTTAAAACTACTCACTAAAACTTAATTGTCCATATTTCGTATTTTGTGACTAGTTTGAGCCTTTGCTAGCATTTATACTTGTTGCTAAGTTGTCGGATCAGCACTCTCTAGAGCATACTTTCACTCTAATGACTATATACCTGAAGCTGCTGACTTGCATTTTAGGCTCATATGCATTTGCTTGCTCCGATAGGCATGACTTCACTCTGTTTCGCTTGTTTTGAGCTCGTTTTCCCTTCTTGATCGATTGCAATTGTCCCCAAGGGGGAGAATTTTTGCCATGTGACAATTTGCAATTTTGTGCTTCACTTGTCGAGGGGAGTTCTTTTAGCAAGGGGGAGTTTCTTGCACATGTTTAGGGGGAGTTTTCTGCTTTGCTGCTCCTTTGCGTGTTTGAGTTTCAGTTGGTATGGAGCTTTCTGCTAGTTGTGTTGAGCCTCTGTGCCTCTATCTTGAGGGACTAGCAGTTTTGCATTCCTATGTGCTTTCAGCTTTAGTTGGTATCGAGCTTTCAGCTAGTGGTCTTCAGCCCTTTCTGCCTCTTCTTGAGGAATAGCTTGATTTTGACTTGGTTGCGTCGAGCCATTGCCCAGGCCTTTGGGAACCTAGTCTTTGCCGTTGTGATCGAGTTTTGCTCTTTGTTGAGTTGTTGCTCCGATCCTTTGCTTGGTTGTGTCAAACCGTTGCCCATGTCTTTGGGGACCAAGCTTTGCTTATCTCGATTTGTCCTTCTTTAGCTTTTATCTTGGCTTTTGGACACCTTGAGCGAGCTTCTTCTTCTATCTATTTCTATTTTCTTTTTATCTTTGATTATGGATACTATATGTTGACGATGCACTCATCAAGGGGGAGATTGCGAACACAAGGTTGATATGTGCCCTTGTGGTTCCTTTCCTGAGTGATGAGCGATCGGTCAATAGGCTCACTGGAGTGGTGAGTGGCAACATGTGTTTCTTGGCTGTGTTGATGTGCAGGTGTGGAGCTCGGAGACAGTGGTCGATGGCGAGGTGAAGGTCAAGTAGAGATGGGTCGTGCCGATGGACCGAAAGAGGTGAAGGGCGGACGTGAGGCTTGGACCGACGGACCGGGAGGCCAGAGGACCAGCTGTGGTAGCTGGCAGGTGGCATCGGCGAGCAAGAGCACATGGCGATGTGCAGTGCATCGTCTGAGTCGGGAGGAAGATGATGGCGTCATGACACTTGGTGGGAGGTCGGACATGGGCTTGCGTGCGGTGCAAGTGCCTGAAGGACCGAGAATTCTATACCAATGCGACTAGAGGGGGGGGGGGTGAATGGGAGCCTCAAATTTCATTTCAGAAACTTATGACTGTTGTCCCAAGAATCAACCCCAAGTGCTAGCCTAGAGCTTGATAGTGTCCACGACCCTAGATATAGGGTGGACGCTTCCAAGAAGCACAGCGGGACTCTACACAACTCTAGAAACCCAACGCAAAAACCCGAAATCAAATTCGAATACGGATGAATGAACTGCAGACGAAACAGTGCATATTTCACTGCATCGGACGCTGGCCAGCGTCTGATGTTAACCTGGCGGACGCGTCCGATGTGAAACAGGCAGAAAAGAACCCTTACTGCATAGCCATCGGACGCTGCTACAGTGAAAGCTCAGCGTCCGATGCTCAGGCCTCGGAGCGTCCGATGCCCACTCAAAAACGCAGTTCTTCGACACGTGGCATCGGTGCATCCGATGTGACGAACTCAGTGTCCGATGCCCCCGAAACTAAGCAGTTCTTCCGCGGATTCAACCCGATCTCCTTCGAATCAAAAGCTCTAAAGCTTAGACTTGATATGAGGAGTTCCAAGGATTTTAGTGAGCTACTCCTAAGAGATCATGGCTAGAACCTAACTCCAAATCGGTGAATCGGAAGAATTCAGGGCAAAGGAGAGAGAAACTCGATCCAAAACGAAAATCGATCGATCTACTCACTCGTGAGGTTAGAGACGGATTCCTTCAGTGAAAAGAGACGCCTCACGATCTAGAACATCCTGGTTCAAGTGGAATCAAAAACCATTTCTCAGAGAGGGAGAACTAAGCAAATCTCTGAGAGGGCAAAAACCAACATGCTAAGAACACAACTCAAAACGCAAATTGATCTCGATTACCAGCCAAACCTCGACCACACGAGGAGATAACGAGATTACTATCTCATTTCCTCAAAATCCAAATACACAGAGGTATGATTAGCCATCTCTGCGGATCTCAGTAGCTATAACAGAGGTATGGGAAGACAGGAAGCCCTAGAATGAAAATAGAAAATGACTGAGGCAATTTGGGAGGTGGGTGTCTCCCTCTACTTATCCTAAACATTATTCCCACTCTACCCCTAATGAAACATAGAGTGAACCAGCTAAACCCTAAGGATATTCTGGACCAGCTCACAATAGATGTTGATCCGATGGCCACGCCTGCATATCAGGTAGCTTCGCTCCTACGCGACCTCACCAGATGCTGCCACGTGTCGATCGTCCTTTTTGGACCTCCCCCGGTTTTGAGGCTGAAACCGGGAAACCTGTCCTTTGGCTGAGTTTTGTGGCCCAAACTCAGAAACCTGCCAGCACCCAGGTTTTGAGGCCCAAACCTAGAGACCGTCCTCAGCCCGAGTTTTGAGACTGTCCTCAGCCCGAGTTTTGAGGCCCAAACTCGGAAACCGGCCCATCGATGGTTTTTCTGAGGCTCTACCACCAAACCGAAGCCGTAGAGGGATGCACCGCCCGTGCACCCCGTCCACCCGCAAGTCTTCACTTGTCGCTGTCCCAGGCTATCAGCCACCACAGCTGATCCTCAGGCCACCGGTCCGTCAGTCCAAGTCTCGCGTCTGCCCTTCATCGCTCTGGGTCCATCGGCATGACACATCTGTACTTGACCTTCACCTTGCCTTTGATCACTATCTCCGAGCTCGACACCTGCACAACACAAGCCAAAGAACATGTGCATCAAACCCGTTGACAATCACTCATCATCACAAGACCCGGATTACAACCCATGTATCCGCAATCTCCCCCTTGATGAGTGCATTGTCAACTACCAACACAAATCATATAGAGAGAAGGAAGAAGAAGAAAGAAGGTAGAAAGGAAAGAACTCATCCAAATGACCAAAAGCAAAGCAAAGCCGAAAGAGGATCAAGTGGAGTGAGCAAGACAACTTGGTCCCCAAAGACATGGGCAACGGCTCGACACAACCAAGCAAAGCAAAGCTAGCCCTCAAGAAGAGGCAGAACGACCTCAACACCACTAGCGAGAAAGTTGGAGCAAAGAAGCCAAAAACTGAGTAACCGAGCTAGTCCCTCTAGAAAGAGGCAAAGGCTCAACACACCTAGCTGCAAACTGCTCCAAACCAAATGGAAACACTCAAGCTGAAAACTCATCAAGCGAAACGAGCAAACTCCCCCTGGACACAAACTCCCCCTTAGATAATGCACATAACTAAATCATGAATTGTCAAATTTCTCCCCCTTAGTTGATAATGCACATATCAATTACAACCATAGGAGTCTGAAAGAAAGCTAAAAGAATGCAAAAGCTTCAAAGATATGCTATCCAGAGTGATAAAATGCTCTATTTGCACAAGTGAATAAGTAAAGAGCCCAAATGCTAGAATAAGCTCATCATGATCATATATCTCAACAAGAGTGGCAAAGCAGTTTTAGATTTGAAATTTTAGACAAAAGACCAAGTTCACCAATGAAGTAGCATCTAGTATGAAAATAGACATGTCATCAACTAGAGCTAACCAAACCACACTAGTGAACTATCTCAAAGCAAGTGTCAATTCAGCAAACCATATACAACCCATTTCATTGGAATTAAGCAAGTTATACAAGAGTTATACATGGCAAATGACTGTGAGGGGTTGAAAGCACCACAAAGCCTTACTTTGAAACCAAGCGAAGCCTAAGTCAAAAGACTATCAGAAGCTTAAGGCAATGGTTTCGGTCATACACTACACTGCTCAAGTTCTTCCCAAAAGTGCAAAGAGAAGCAGTCTCGATACAGTGAGGTGTTGTAGTGCAATCCCACCTCGATCTTTTCTTTATCTCTTAACTTGGATTTCAGATTTTAGCATTTAAGAATTTTGGAGTATATACAATGGAAGCGATTTAAACTCCAAGCCAGAGACATAGCAACCTAGTATAGCAAAGTAAGCTCTGAACAGACAAGATCTACTCATACTAGTTGCCAAAGCAAATGGTGAACTGTTTTTAGGATTTGACAGATATTAAACAAGTTCATCATTGCAAAATCATACTGAGCTCCTCAAGTTAAGTTAGATGATCATAAAGAGCTTAGACTGCATAAACTAAGTATCATACAAGCATGTGAAAACAAAGCATAGTATCAGTCTAGACAGAATATAAATGAAGCTCAAAATGCAATTATGATACATATGCAAATGCAGAAAAACTATGAAAGAACCTAGACTGTACATCATATCATAAAACAAAGTGATCCCACATCTAAAATGGGAAACACACACCAAGCTCACCTCTCAACCTAGCAAAGGTTGATTGGTCCAAAGGCTTGGTAAAGATATCGGCCAACTGATTATGAGTGTCAACATGCCTAAGGTCGATATCACCCTTCTCATAATGATCTCGCAGAAAATGAAAGTGCACATCTATGTGTTTGGTCTTAGAATGCAACACGGGGTTCTTAGCAATGCTAATCGCACTCGTGCTATCACAAAGCAAAGGTACTCGAGAAAACCCAGACCAAAATCATGCAAAGTGGCCATTATCCACAACAACTGGGAACAACAGCTAGCCGCAGCAACATACTCAACTTCTATGGTAGACTGGACGACACTAGACTGCTTGCGAGAAGACCAAGAAACAAGAGAAGAGCCCAAAAACTGACAAGTCCCAGAAGTGGACTTGCGATCAAGTCGGCAACCATCAAAGTCAACATTAGAGTATCCGCAAAGGGAGAGGGTGGAAGAAGCTGAGAACATATATGATGAATGATTGACTTAGATGAGGAAGGTTTGAGGCTTTTCCCGATTGAGTCATTATCTCGCTATGCGCTTAATGTTTATGACTAACCGGTAGCGTTGAGTTGTGGTGTGTTACTGTGTTGGTGTGTGTGTGCAACATGTGTCTCTTGGCTGTGTTGATGTGCAGGTGTTGAGCTCGGATACAGTGGTCGATGGCGAGGTGAAGGTCAAGTAGAGACGTGTCGTGCCGACGGACCGGGAGCGGTGAAGGATGGGTGTGCCATGCGGCGGACGTGCCATGCCTATGTACCTAGAGCGGTGAAGGGTGGACGTGAGGCTTGGACTGACAGACCAGAGGGCCAGAGGACCAGCTGTGGTAGCTGGCACGTGGCATCGGCGAGCGAGAGCACATGGGGATGTGCGATGCATCAGCCGAGTTGGGAGGAAGACGATGGCGTCGTGGCACTTGGCGGAGGTTGGACACGGGGCTTGCGTGCGGTGCAAGTGCCGTCGGCCAAGTCAAGAAGGATGGCGAAGGCGTTGTTCCAATTCTTAAAGTCCATGCTTGCTCGGGACGAGCAAGAGGTTAGTGTGGGGGAGCTTGTTGACGGTGCTTAAAGCATCATTGCACCATCAACATTTCACCCAAAACCAAGGTAAAACAACATAAAAAATATAAGATTTGGTTTATAACTAACCTATTTCCACATGTGCATAGTTTCTTATCTTAATGCAGAAAATAATGGAATTTGGGCCAAACAAGAGTACCAGGAGCAAGGCCAAGCCACTCTGGCCCATTTGGGCCTGAGCAAGGTGGCGGCCGCCACCTATTACTGGCGGCCGCCAGGTCACTCGTGCCAAAAGTGGCCCAAGCCACGTCATCGATCCGTGGGAGTCACCTCAAGCTCAAATCTTGGTCGTTGCACATTAAGGCGGTTTGATCCAAGGGCTAAGAAGAGTGTCACCTGGATAGTGGGCTTTGGACACGTGTCTAAACCCTAACCAGCCCTCAAACCGACTTGGGAGAGCAAATGAAGATCGTTGGATGAATGGCGGTTGCAACGGACGGCAGTGAGGTGGCGGGCGCCAGGGTTTGGTGGCGGGCGCCACCCCCCCAAACCCTAACCGACCTCCCCTCACTCTATAAGTACCCCCCCTAGCTTCCTAGCACTATAAATAGGCCACTTGAGCTCTCATTCGGAGAGCCTCACACCATTCCTCACCATTTGGTTAGGTTAGCACACTTGCTATGATAGAGAGAGTAGAGAGAGTGTAAGTGCCTCACTAGAAGAGGAGCTGGAGAGGACAAGAGTAGAAGTCTGGAGAGCTCCGGAGTTGTCGGAGACCGCTGCTTCTCTCTGCTCTGCTCTTCAACTTTGGTAACTTAGTATCTTATTCTGTCTTCCAGTATTTACTTTCAGTACTTGTGTGTTTGTTTCATTGCTTGATATTACTTTCAAGTGCTCTAGTTCTAGTACAGGGCTAGTAGTAGTAGTATATAGATTAAGTGTGGTACTTAGGCTAGCTGTGGTAGCAAGCAGGTGGTGACAGCCCTGTGCGCCTTGAATTCCACCACGTAGTTGGTCTAGTTTAATAGTAGGGCTCGTTGTGCTAGCGTTCAATCTAAGTCAGTGGTAAAGGCTAGTACGCCCACAATAGACTAGTAAAGAACTTAAATCACTAGAAGTCTAATAGAACTAGGATCTACCCCATTAGATAGTGTCCGTTCCCTTCAACTATCCTAGATATCCTTACCCCCCTAGTTTTCTCAAAATCACTTCGCGTTCCTCGTGGATTCGATACCCCGGAATACTCTGAGGTGAAAAGCTACAACTGACAGCCGTGCGCTTGTGGTTTCTTCTGCGTGCCACCCCGGGTGTCAACAAGCTTTTCTGGCGCCGTTGCCGGGGAACGGTAGCTGATTTTTGAGACTAGAGTTAGGATCATCTTTACCCTCTCCGCATGGAGAATCAATCTATCTTATAATTCGCAGCTCCTAAGAGTTCGCAATTAGAGCCACATTCATCATCACAACCTATATATGTCGATAGTTACGAATTGCGCCCTGACTTTATTAATAAAGTTCAGGAGAGCATGTTTACGGGATCAGAAAATCCCTACATACATCTACGTGAGTTTGAGCAAGTCTGTGCATGCTTGAACATTTCGGGCAATTATCCCGACACTGTCAAGTGGAAGCTGTTTCCATCCACTTTGACGGAAGCAGCTAAAACATGGCATGCTCGAACCGTGGGAAGTGCTAGAGGAGACTGGAGAACTTTACGGACCAAGTTTATCTTGACGTATTTCCCTGTCCACCGAGTGGTACGACTACGAGCAGAAGTGTTGACCTTTAGACAAAATGATAAGGAGACATTAGGGGAGGCTTGGGACCATTTTATTGGTTTAATCAATTCAGGACCCGATTTAGCCATACCCGATCCAGTGCTCCTTCAGCATTTTTATGTCGGTCTAGAGAAAGAGAGCGCTCTTCACCTTGATCATTCGTCAGGTGGAGCGTTTCTTCATCTTTCTCCACGAGGTGGAAAGGAGGTTCTTGATAGAATTCTCGAGAATACTCCTTATACTGGAGTTTCCGATGAAATCCCTGAGGAAGAAGTCGTAGAAACCCAAGTTTTGACCATAAAACAACAAAAAGAGCCCGAGTCTAGCTCGTTGGACTTAGCGGAGCCTATTCCGTCCACATCTGGAAGAGAAATTCTTCCGGAATTTTTGGGCGAGATAGAGGATGATGTGTTTGAGGATTACGGAAATGCTATGAACTACTCCGTTCAAGCTCTCCCATCCGACAAACCACTTCCTGAGTCTTCTGATGGAATCTATAGCCGAGAGCGTCTTTTGGAACTTTCAGCTGTCATGAGTCATGAATGGACAATGGAAGCTGAAGTATCAGAAAACATCCCTCGCATAGATAAAGTACCTAGCATAATAGATTGTCGAATTAGGGGAGAAAGGGCCTTTGCCTTTTACGACCCTGTCGTGGGAATTAATGTTCTTGCTAGTAACTACGTATCCAGAACATTCCCCGACCTTCAACGACATCCAACTAAACGGTGTTTAAGAGACCCAAATGGTGACATCTTGGAAAGTGAAGGAATCCTAAAGATGGTCCCCATCCAAGTAGATGGAGCGGACATGGTCTTAGATTTCTACATTTTCGATGTAGTCCTTTTTGACGTCTTCTTAGGACAACCGTGGTCCATACTTGCCTTGCAAGGACCATGTCAAGAGCACTTTAATGCTCAAATCGGTGGAAAAGAGTACTCAGTACCTTTCGTTCGTGCATTAAATTCTATTGCCGAACAACCACCAGAACCAGATCTTCTCGATCAAGCTAGAACCTCTACTGTTTATGAGTTGGCTCAGCCTGATTTTGAAGAAGATTCTAAGTTCTTTGTCGAAGAAGAAGCCGAGATAGATGAACCGTTTCGCTTAAACGAATCGGAAAAGCCATCTCGACCTTCCATAGAGCTAAAACCTCTACCTGAAGGCCTGAGATACATCTTTCTAAACAAAGACCGTGAGACTCCCGTAATCATTAGCAGTAAGCTATCTGAAGAGGAAGTCCGTAGGTTAACCCTTGTCTTAGAAAAACATCAATCTATCTTTGGCTATTCACTTCAAGATTTGAAGGGAATTAGTCCAAATCTCTGCACCCATCGTATCCCTCTCGATCCTGAGATACCCTCTTCAAGAGAGCCCCAAAGACGACTTAATAATGCTATGCGTGAAGTCGTGAAAAAGGAGGTTCTAAAACTCTTGCACGCGGGAATTATTTATCCAGTCCCTTATAGTGAATGGGTAAGTCCTGTGCAAGTAGTTCCAAAGAAAGGAGGTATGACAGTCGTTAAGAATGAGAAAAATGAGTTAATCCCTCAACGCACTGTCACTGGATGGAGGATGTGTATAGACTATAGGAAGCTGAATAAAGCCACAAAGAAAGATCATTTCCCGCTTCCTTTTATAGATGAGATGCTAGAGAGATTGGCAAACCATTCCTTCTTTTGCTTCCTGGATGGATATTCTGGTTATCACCAAATCCCAATCCATCCAGATGACCAAAGTAAGACCACTTTCACATGCACGTATGGAACTTATGCCTATAGATGCATGTCCTTTGGACTTTGCAATGCGCCAGCATCTTTCCAACGGTGTATGATGTCCATCTTTTCCGTCATGATTGAACAAATCATGGAGGTATTCATGGACGACTTTTCGGTCTATGGGAAAACCTTTGACGATTGCCTAGCCAATTTAGACAAAGTCCTCCAATGCTGTGAAGAGAAGGACCTAGTTCTTAACTGGGAAAAGTGTCACTTCATGGTACGGGAAGGAATTGTCCTAGGCCATCGAATTTCAGAACGTGGGATAGAAGTGGATAAAGCCAAAATCGATGTAATTGAACAATTGCCACCACCCACTAATGTGAGAGAAATCCGAAGCTTCTTGGGCCATGTCGGCTTTTATAGAAGGTTTATTAAGGATTTCTCACAAGTCGCTAGACCCTTAACGAGCCTGTTAGCAAAAGACGTCTCGTTCAAATTTAACGAGGATTGTCTACAAGCTTTCAATATATTGAAAAAGGCTCTAACTTCGACACCAATCATCCAACCCCCAGATTGGAATTTGCCGTTCGAAATCATGTGTGATGCTAGTGATTATGCTGTGGGGGCCGTCCTTGGTCAAACTAAAGATAAGCAGCATTATGCTATTTCTTATGCTAGTAAGACCATGACTAGCCCCCAGCTAAACTATGCAACCACAGAAAAGGAACTTTTGGCCGTAGTCTTTGCCATAGACAAGTTTAGATCTTACTTAGTGGGAGCTAAGGTGATTGTTTATACCGATCACTCTGCTCTAAAATATCTCTTCACTAAGAAAGATGCTAAGCCAAGGTTGATCTGCTGGATCTTACTCCTTCAAGAATTTGACCTAGAAATAAGAGACAAGAAAGGAGTAGAGAATTCAGTAGCTGATCACTTGTCTAGACTACAAGTCAATAATTCGGACAATCTCCCAATAAATGACTTTCTTCGCGATGATACCCTTTTAAAAGTCACATATACCAACCCTTGGTATGCAAACATCGTGAATTTTATAGTCATCGGCTATGTTCCACCGGGGGAGAATAAAAAGAAACTGCTATATCAAAGCACAACGCACCTATGGGATGAACCATATCTCTATAAGGTCTGTGCAGATTGACTCTTGAGAAAATGTGTCCCCATAGAAGAAGCAACAAAAATCATAGATAGATGTCACTCCGCCGAATATGGGGGACACTATGGAGCTTTCCGGACACATGCTAAAATATGGCAAAGTGGTTTTTATTGGCCATCAATGTACAAGGACACAAAGAATTATGTGAGATGTTGTCCTCGTTGCCAAAAGCATGGTAACATTAATGCCCGAGATGCTATGCCTCTCGTGAACAATCTGCAAGTTGAGTTGTTTGATGTTTGGGGTATAGACTTCATGGGCCCCTTTCCTAAATCCTATGACGCCGAGTACATTCTTGTGGCGGTGGATTATGTCTCGAAATGGGTAGAAGCCATACCCTGTCGAGCGGCAGATGCTAAACATTCGAAGAAAATGTTCATAGAAAACATCTTTCCTCGTTTTGGAGTTCCTAGACTAGTCATTAGTGACGGAGGCCCTCATTTCATAGATAAGAGCTTCCGACATTTCTTAGCTAGTCAAGGAATCCAACATAATATAGCCACTGCATACCACCCCCAAACAAGTGGACAGGCCGAAACGTCCAATAAACAAATAAAGAATATCCTGCAAAAGACGGTAGAAGAAATGGGAAAGGGATGGAAACATAAGTTACCCGAAGCTCTGTGGGCCTATCGGACCGCCTATAAAACCCCGATTGGAATGTCCCCATACCAACTAGTTTATGGAAAAACTTGTCATCTTCCTGTTGAGCTTGAGTTCAAAGCTCATTGGGCCATTAAGAAATGGAACATGGACCTTGACCAAGCTGGCCAAAATAGGAAGATGCAAATTTCCGAACTAGAAGAATGGCGAGAGAAAGCCTATCATAGTGCCAAGCTCTATAAAGAGAAGACTAAGAGATAGCACGATAAACGGATCAAAAAGAAAGAGTTCGAAGTAGGAGATAAAGTTTTACTCTTTAACTCCCGTGTTCGACTTTTCGGACACAGTAAACTTCGAAGCAAATGGGAAGAACCCTTCAAGGTTGTTGCAACCTCTTCCCATGGAGCCGTCACATTAGAAAGTGACGATGGGCAAGTCTTCAAAGTCAATGGACAAAGATTAAAAATATTCTATGACTTTGATAAAAATGAGCTAAACAAAATTGATACAATTAACTTTGAAGTAGCTCAAGCCCATGACAATTAATGGATGGACCCAATCTACCCCTTGTCCATTTCATACACCTAGTCCATCCAAAACCCCGAGAAAGGCCTCTTTAGGCCCAACCAAGCCATTTCGACCTTGGAACTTTGAAATATAGGAGGCTTACCTTCTCCCGCTCGATGCCCGTTGAAGGAGGAGTGGCGGCCGCCACCAAACCCTGGAGCCCGCCACTCTAGATGGTGGTTTAGAAGCCCTTCTCCACGTGGCAGCTAATCCCGAGCTCGGGAGAGCGAAAGAAGGAGGAGATGAGGACGTGTTAGTTCATCTAAGGCTTATCCCTCCACTTCTCCCCCTTCTTAAAAGAAGAACTCCTTCTTCTCCCTCCATCCACTCACGAAGTCCAGCCATGCCTCCTCCAAAACCATGTCGTCTCCACGGAAATCCGAGTCCTATAACCCTCAAGGATCCATCTCGTCCACCACCAAAGCCATCATCCGATCTTTGATCGACGACAACATGGAGGTACTTGACGTGCCTCCTTTAGCAATGGTGCTGCCAGACGACACTTATGTCAAGGGGACACCACCGGAGGGTGCAGGGAAGGCACCAGCCACCAGTCCAGTGGCCGGCGCCACCCCTGCTGGGCGGCCGCCAGGGGTGAAACGCCCCTGGCCTCGTCTCCACTTCGTCTTCATCCTCCTCCAGTGGCGCCACCCGAGAAGAAATTGAGGACGCCCACCAGGCCGACCACAGGGGAGATCACCCCGAGGAAGTCTCCGGCCGTCAAGGCCAGGGGTGATGAAACGCCCTCTCCATCAAGGGCGAAATCCCGGGTCAGCTTTGGCTCAGATAGCCGCACCCGCAGTTACAGCCCCAATCCTAAGAGGGCTAAACTAGAGGTGTATGGCGTGAGGATGCCCGATGGGCATTATGAGAAGAGGCTGCGTGAGCGTGAGGTGAGCACTCATGACTCCAATGGGTCACTCTCCGAGCCATCCGTGCGCCGCCGTCTCAACCCATCGCCGGCAGGAGTCCCCGGCGAGATGGAGCACAGCGGTGGTGAGGAGGGGTTAACCCTTGAAAAACTCACCGCCGAGGTGAAGAAGCTGCGCAAGGAGAAGAGCGCCTTGGAGGATCAAGTCGCAGAGATAGCCCTCTGGCGAATGGACATGGAGGATCGGTTCACCATCCTCCGCAAGGGCTGCACCTCGAAGATCAAGCGTCTCTTCAAAGAGATGGGCTTCGAGGATCTCTACGAGGCCCCTCCATTAGATTAGATTATATTAGGGTGTCTAGTTAGATTTTTAGTTTGATTTAGTTTAAGTTTAATTTTGCTTGATTTAAATTTCAGATTGTTTAATTTTCAATTTGAACTTTTGTTTAGGAAATCTTTATTTAATGAATAAAAAGACACCCTTATTATTTTTCCCTTCATCGAGTTTGTTCATTTTTAAAAATGTACCAAAACTTCTAGTGTGGGGGAAATCCCCTCTCTAAACACCTCTGTAAAACATGACAAAATGTTCAAAGCTGTAACCTGAACTTAGCAAGGTAACTACCACGCTGTTTCCAAGCCGCATGGGCCAAAGCCCATGGCGGCTGCCACTTATTACTGGCGGCCGCCAGGCCACTCTGCACCGAAACACCCCCGGTGAACCCCTAAACCTGTGTTTTAAATTCTGTATAATTTGGATCACTGGATGTCTCGGTTTGAACTAAAAAAAATGCTGAGACGATTTCTTTTGAATTGAGTGTTTACACGACATGTTATTCTACCTTTTATTCATGTGTAGTAGCCTACTCATTTCGATAGGGAAGTCAACCTAGGTTGTTGTTTGATAAGATATAGAAGTAGTAATTGAAATTGCATTAGTACTCTGCTACAACCTTGGGAGTTTTTATTTTGAAAACCAAAATTACCATGGTTCATGATCTTTCTTTCCTATCCACCTACCAAAGCGAAAATATTAGAGTATAGGAAAACAACCCATAAAGCCTTCTAAATCAATCTTTGAGCTTTGTCAAGAATAGTTGATCTAGGTAGAAGAGTTTAGTCATGCTCTAAAAGCCAAGGCAAACCATGCCTTTTTGAGAGAACTCTCACACTGAGGGTATACTCATGTAGTTCTCCTCCAAAATTTTGTTCTAAAAGAATTGTATAAAATTTCTCATTCCTTCAAAGGACATGGCTATATAGCATCTAAAAAAAAGAGCAAAAGCTCTAAAAAGGACAAGTGTCCAAGTATTCAAAAAAAAAAAGAGAGCAAATGCTCTAAAAAAAGGACAAGTGTCCAAGTATTCAAAAAAAAGAGAGAGATGCATATAGCCATGATCCTTGGGAAGAGAAGAGATTCAAAAAAAAAGAGAACAAAGGAGTTGAGTTAGTCCACCTTATACCTTGGCTAGTGCTTGACTATACTCTCCCATGATCCTAAACTTGACTTAGCAATAAAAGAGAGATAGAAGTGCCTTACATTCCTCCCTTTCCCTATAAACTCCACATAAACCATAGGATAGACTCTGGCATTTTCTTTTGCCATAAAGTGAGGATATACACCATGAGTGCCTTGAGATTTAAAGAGAGATTCAATGAACCATGGTTTTCATTTTGAAAATATCCTGAAACCCTAAGGTATGTAAAAGAGGAAAGTGTGTTTCTCTTGCTTGCAAGCTATTCCATCCTTCAACCATCATAGGTATGATTTATTAGCCACTTGGAAAGGTTACTAACATGAGTATAGGTAGTTGGACATCTTGTGTGAATGCTTAGTTCAGTAAAATTGTTTCAATTCTTAAAGTCCATGCTTGCTCGGGACGAGCAAGAGGTTAGTGTGGGGGAGCTTGTTGACGGTGCTTAAAGCATCATTTCACCATCAACGTTTCACCCAAAACCAAGGTAAAACAATAAAAAAATAGAAGATTTGGTTTATAACTAACCTATTTCCACATGTGCATAGTTTCTTATCTTAATGCAGGAAATAATGGAATTTGGGCCAAACAAGAGTACCAGGAGCAAGGCCAAGCCACTCTGGCCCATTTGGGCCTGAGCAAGGTGGCGGCCGCCGTTGGTAGTTCTTAGCTTCACTAAAGATAGAGCTAGGCAACTATCCCCGGTAACA
This sequence comes from Coix lacryma-jobi var. lacryma-jobi, assembly GCA_009763385.1. Classification (NCBI taxonomy): domain Eukaryota; kingdom Viridiplantae; phylum Streptophyta; class Magnoliopsida; order Poales; family Poaceae; genus Coix; species Coix lacryma-jobi. Next base: position 135,350,768 of record CM019826.1, read on the forward strand.
GCCCAGGAATGCTTGTTGGCACTTGCTAACGTTGTTACTAGGAGTAGACTATGGAGTCTATCCCCGGCAACGGCGTCAGAAATGCTTGAAGCAAGACCGGTCACTATACCTAAAGGAGTGGAGCTAAAGCAGCTATCTCCTAATGCCAAGCGGGGTTGTCAATCCCGACACTAGTAGGAGCTAGCTAGAGAGAATGCAATCTACCAGGAGGAGATTCTGCAAGCGCACAGAACTATCGTAGTAGCACTTCGCCTGGGTGTACCAGGTGTCGATTTATTTGATCCCAAGGGAAGGCTAGGGTGGTGTATGAGCTGAGTCAAGGAGGGGATGAGAGTCGAAGAAATAAGAAAAGAGAAAAGGGAAAAAGGGAAGAGAAGGGATGGAAGGATAGAAAGAATGTATGGGTGGATAGGTAAGGATGAAGTGGATGGCTAAGGTAGGGTGGATGGATAGGTAGATAAATGGAATATGATAACTAAGGGTAACTAAGATAACTAACTACTAACTAATCCTAGATAACTACAAAGCAAGATAACTACGAAGCGAGATAGTTACGAAGCAAGGCAGGCAAAAGACAATAAAGCAACTAAGTTGAGTAAAGTTTTATTCCTATCTTGTCAAGTATCGAGGCGTACTAGCCATTACCACTTACTTAGGTTGAACGCTAGCACAACGAGCCTTACTGTTAAACTGGGCCAACTACGTGGTGGAATTCAAGGCGCACAGAGATGTCACCACCTGCTTGCTACCACAGCTATCCGGGGGTCCAGCCGTATCTGAAGGTAAGTCTATAACTAAGCACCACACTTAACTATATTCTAACTATCTCTACCCTAGCTTTGAATAGAGACACCCTTGCGGACGTCAGAGCAAACACTTGACTTAATAAGATAAACACTAAACTGACTAAGCAACCTATAAGCAAAGATCAAACACTAAGCTCACTAGAGATTAACTACTATGGCTAAGTGAATTGATCTGTAGGATAGCTAGGCACTCAAGCAATCAATCAAGTATACCACTCAATACTGATAAGTAGAATAAAGTAATACTTGAAATGATGAACTAGAATATAGTAAATGCTTGAGTAACAAGAGCAAAACCTGAACTGGAGATGAAGGAAGACTCTTCCCAGCTCCATGACCAATCACTCGCACGCCTCTACTCTTGAGCTAACCCTTGAGCAGCGTTACCGCGAGGGCGAAGATGCCTTGCTCTACTAGCTACCTACTTGCCTAAGCTCTCTGAGCTTCTAACCTAACTCTCACTTGCTTCTCTTGATTTGCTTCTCTTGGAAGTGTGGGATATGAGGGATATGAATGAAGAGGTGCCTCCAGGGGGGTATTTATAGCCCAAATGAGTGAGGGGGGTTCTTATAGTGGGCAGCCAACCGACCTAGGGTTAGGTCAGGTGGCGGGCGCCACCCCGTACTGGCGGCCGCCAATCCCCTAGCCGTTGGATGAACCGCCTCTGCTTCAACGGCATCCAGGTGGTTGTCCAAGGCGGTTTGCAGGTCGGTTGCATGTCCTAGCAACCGACATTCAGCCTTGATCCATGCGACTCCTCCCTGAGCCGTCCGATGCCACTGACCTAGTGACCAAGGGCCAAGATTCGGCCCTGGGGAGGTCACACGGATCGGTGATGTGGCAGGGAGGCCAACCCAAGTGGCGGGCGCCACTTAGAGGTGGCAGGCGCCACCTAGGGGTGGCGGGCGCCACCCCCCTTAGGCCCATTTGGGCCCTGCTGAGTGGGCTTGGCTCCTGGTGGGTCCAAATGTCCAAATTTGGTTCAAATCCTACATTCAAATAAAATTCTATGGACATGTGGAATTCGGTTAGTTTGAAACCTATTTGACTACATTTCATGCCTTTCTGGTGAACTTTAGGGTCAAATGTTGATGGTAAAACAAGTGTTTAAGGACCGTCAACAAGCTCCCCCAAGCTAACCTGTTGCTCGTCCTCGAGCAACAATGCGGTTTAAGCATTGAGCATGAAATGGATAGCAACTTAAGATGTCTGCAAGTGCATATTGTATAGTGAGAAATAATTTAGCATGTATCATAAATCATAGCAATGTGGAGCTTATAGCTTTTCACTTCAAACATGCAAGAGTGAAATAAAGCAGTAGATAGGAAACTTTTATCTTGCTTAAGTTTGACTAGGATTCTGTCTGGAGGTTTTTTTTAAGGTTTTCAAAAGATAACAACTTGCTTATGTCCTCCAAGATTCACTCAATGGTGTTTAAATCCTCACTTAGGCCAAAATGTAGCCTCTCCTATTTCTAAAGAATGATATGTGGAGTTATAGGTAGGCTAAGAACCATGAGCAAATTGCCTGATGTTTATTGCTAAGCTAGACACTCAGATCATAAGGAGCAGCAAATCATAAAAATTGATCAAGATGTGCATGTGTGGTTATGTGGAAGTGTATAGAGAGATATTTCATAATCCTTCCTAGTTAATTTCTGGGGTCTAGAGCTAATGATAATTCTCTCTCTCCTTTTTTTTGGATACACAGTGAGTAGACAAAAGATGTGTCCTCACATTTTCTTAGGACATAGTCCTCTTTTGAGCTACTTTGCACACTTTTTTTTTCTTCAGGACATAGTCCTTTCTTGAGCTACTTTGCTCATTTTTCTCTCTCTCTCTCTCTTTTAGCTCTAGATTTCCCCAGACATCTATAGGAAAGGATTTTTGAAATGAGTAGGGGAAGAGGGAGAAATGCTTATTCCCAGTGTAGGAATAGCATAAGGCTAGCAATGGGATGTTTGGCAAGGTATTGCATATCTCCGGTGTAGAGAATAAGCAATTTATTTGGTGGTTGCAAACTTCCAAAGTGGAAAGTAGGCAAATGATGGTGGGTGTACGTGAATCTTGATTCAAAAGATATGATAAGCTTCTCTACTAAGATCTATGAGGTCTAACAAAGCTCAACACAAACAAAGCTCTTTGTGGTTTTGACTAATGACTAACAAATATTTGGCTAGTGGTGGGATGGGATAAAAATCTAGGAGGAACTTTTAGCAAGGTTTTCATAATTTTTAAAAGAAATCCTCCAGATTAGGTCCTAATTTCACCTTAGCAAGTTTAAAGAATTACTCCATTTCTTACTAAATTTACTCACTAAGCATGATTTCAGTTAAAGCATGTGCAACCCACAAAAGCTACAACTTAGATAAGACTAGTCATTCAAACCATAACAATAGCATTTGCATGACATATTTCAAATCTTATTCAGGTTTCAACTTGTTTAAGCAGATATTATCAGTTTTATTCATGGAGTGGTTATTTAGGCAAGCATGTGACATTCAAAAGATATAGAATTTAAGAACTGAATGTAAAGTGTAGGCTTGAGACATACCTTATCGGAGCGGGAGTCTCCCCCAAGCTGGCTTCTTGCTTGGTGAACGATCTTCTTCTTCTCAGTCGGAGCTCTTGTTCTCATTTTATTAAAAGGGAAACTATCTAATGTTGTGAAAAGGGAAACTATCCTATTATGATATTTTATTATTCTAACTAAGTTAACATATACCTATGCATAAAACTAATGATAACTGATTTTTTTAGTTTCATGCATGACATATGTTATTTATTCGAAAAAGGGAAAATTGAAGGGAAATAAAAGTTAAAAATAAAACCATACCTTAGGTCCATGGAGTTTCATCCTTATCGGGTGGATCTTCTTCCTTGGGCACTTCTTCTCTTAGTACTCCATCTGGTTCTTCTTCTTTTGGCACCTCTCCCTTGTTATGTGAATTATACAACTTAGGAGGAGACGGTTCTCTCTTTCTGCTCCACCCTGTTCTTGGGCGCCTCTTCTTGGTACGAACGGGTTTTGGTTCCTACATGTTAGCAGCATATGCGGGGCCTCGGGAGAAAGAGAATATTTCCTTCCTCCCTCCTAATGTCATTTGAATTTTACCACTTCCCACATATATGCAAGCATTAACAGTGTTCAAGAAGGGTCTACCTAAGATTAGAGACACATCTTTCCTATTTCCCATATCTAGTATTATGAAATCAGCAGGAACATAGGAGGCTCTAATATGAACAGGTAAATCATTAACTATTCCTTCTACATAGCAAGTGGATTGATCAGCTAGCACAACATAGGCAAATGTGGATGACATGGGTGGAAAGAATGAGTTTTCATAAAAATCTTTAGATAGAATGCTCACACTCGATCCTAAATCACACATGGCATTTTTAAAGACTTCACCAAAGATTGAGCATCTAATTATGGGACTACCAGGATCACCCTTTTTAACAGTCATGGTTTGATCTTCATAATAGTTAAAATATTTTATTTCAACCATATTAGCAGTTTCCATGTCAGGTTTAGCATGAATTTTGCTAGATTCAAAAGATGGTATGATAGCAGCAAGTTGAGCTAATTGGGTTTCTAACATCTTATTAAAGCTAAGTTGATTTTTCAGAGCAGATGAGAAATCTTCCAATTTAGCATTTATTTTCTCAAGGGTTTTATCATTCGACATTAATTTCTTATTCAAAAATTCAGTAGTTCTACCTTGTGAGTAAACTAAATTCTTTAAGAACGAGAAATCATCAGAATTATGAAAATTAGAGCGAGGGAATGAATTGTTACCTTGAGAATTGGAGTGTTGATTCCATCCTTGATTCTGTTGACGGAAACCGTTACTGTTGTTGATGAAGTTCAAATCTTCATGTAGCTCGGGGCAGTGGCTCCCAGAATGTCCGGTTTCTCCATAGACTTCACAAGTCATGTAGGATTCCAGAGATTGGACACTCTCCTATTGGTTCATCTTCTCACAGCTGTCCAGCTTCTTTGCCCGCAGGTCCATCTTGGCCACGATCATGTCGGCCTCCTTAAGGGAATGCATACCTCGCTTACGGGGCTGCAGTCTCTCGTTATTCCATCCTTGGTTCGACACCATCTTCTCTATGAGAGCCTTAGCATCTGCAACATTCAGAGAAAAGAATGCACCGCCGGCGGCGGCATCCAAATGGCTTCTAGAGAGAGGGGTTAGGCCATGGTAGAAGTTCTGGATCAATAGCCAGTCCTCCATACCGTGGTGCGGACAAGCAGCGACATACTCTTGTAACCTCTCCCAAGCCTCGGGGATAGATTCCTCGGCTTGTTGCGTAAAGCTGAAGATTTTGTTACGAAGAGCATTCGTCTTGCCCATAGGAAAGAATTTGGCGAGAAAAGCATTGGAACACTTGTCCCATGTGTCTACAGCGTTGCGATCAGTATAGAACCATTGCTTCGCTTTTCCTAGCAAAGAGAAAGGAAAGAGACGAAGACGGATGGCTTCTTGGGTTATCCCCTTAATGGTGAAGGTGCCGCAAATCTCCAAAAATTGTTGGAGGTGAGTATTGGCATCCTCATGAGCCTTGCCACAGAACGGGCTTGCTTGGACCATCGTGATCAGAGCTGGTTTCAACTCAAAATTGAGGTTGGCGTCGATCACGTCTGGTCCTATCGCTACATTAGCGGCAGAAGGAGCAGAAAACTCACGAATGGCTTTATTGACCATCGTGAAGATAGAACGAGATAAGAAAGAAAGAAGTTGAAGAAGATGAAGGAAAAAGATAAGAAGAACTAAGGAAAGAAAGAATGGGGTAAGATGGGATTCGCTAAGGGGGAGCTTAAGCGAAGATAAATTCGACATGGACTCAACCGATACACCGATTGCCCTCCTCGGCAACGGCGCCAGAAATGCTTGTTGGTAGTTCTTAGCTTCACTAAAGATAGAGCTAGGCAACTATCCCTGGTAACAGCCTAGGAATGCTTGTTGGCACTTGCTAACGTTGTTACTAGGAGTAGACTATGGAGTCTATCCCCGACAACGGCGTCAGAAATGCTTGAAGCAAGACCGGTCACTATACCTAAAGGAGTGGAGCTAAAGCAGCTATCTACTAATGCCAAGCGGGGTTGTCAATCCCGACACTAGTAGGAGCTAGCTAGAGAGAATGCAATCTACCAATAGGAGATTCTGCAAGCGCACAGAACTATCGTAGTAGCACTTCGCCTGGGAGTACCAGGTGTCGATTTATTTGATCCCAAGGGAAGGCTAGGGTGGTGTATGAGCTGAGTCAAGGAGGGGATGAGAGTCGAAGAAATAAGAAAAGAGAAAAGGGAAAAAGGGAAGAGAAGGGATGGAAGGCTAGAAAGAATGTATGGGTGGATAGGTAAGGATGAAGTGGATGGCTAAGGTAGGTGGATGGATAGGTAGATAAATGGAATAGGATAACTAAGGGTAACTAAGATAACTAACTACTAACTAATCCTAGATAACTACAAAGCAAGATAACTACGAAGCGAGATAGTTACGAAGCAAGGCATGCAAAAGACAATAAACCAACTAAGTTGAGTAAAGTTTTATTCCTATCTTGTCAAGTATCGAGGCGTACTAGCCTTTACCACATACTTAGGTTGAACGCTAGCACAACGAGCCTTACTGTTAAACTGGGCCAACTACGTGGTGGAATTCAAGGCGCACAGGGATGTCACCACCTGCTTGCTACCACCGCTATCCGGGGGTCTAGCCGTATCTGAAGGTAAGTCTATAACTAAGCACCACGCTTAACTATATTCTAACTATCTCTACCCTAGCTTTGAATAGAGACACCCTTGCGGACGTCAGAGCAAACACTTGACTTAATAAGATAAACACTAAACTGACTAAGCAACCTATTGGCAAAGATCAAACACTAAGCTCACTAGAGATTAACTACTATGGCTAAGTGAATTGATCTGTAGGATAGCTAGGCACTCAAGCAATCAATCAAGTATACCACTCAATACTGATAAGTAGAATAAAGTAATACTTGAAATGATGAACTAGAATATAGTAAATGCTTGAGTAACAAGAGCAAAACCTGAACTGGAGATGAAGGAAGACTCTTCCCAGCTCCAGGACCGATCACTCGCACGCCTCTACTCTTGAGCTAACCCTTGAGCAGCGCTACCGCGAGGGCGAAGATGCCTTGCTCTACTAGCTACCTACTTGCCTAAGCTCTCTAAGCTTCTAACCTAACTCTCACTTGCTTCTCTTGCTTTGCTTCTCTTGGAAGTGTGGGATATGAATGAAGAGGTGCCTCCAGGGGGGTATTTATAGCCCAAATGAGTGAGGGGGGGGTTCTTATAGTGGGCAGCCAACCGACCTAGGGTTAGGTCAGGTGGCGGGCGCCACCGCCTACTGGCGGCCGCCAGTCCCCTGGCCGTTGGATGAACCGCCTCTGCTTCAACGGCATCCAGGTGGTTGTCCAAGGCAGTTTGGAGGTCGGTTGCATGTCCTAGCAACTGACATTCAGCCTTGATCCATGCCACTCCTCCCTGAGCCGTTCGATGCCACTGGCCTAGTGACCAAGGGCCAAGATTCGGCCCTGGGGAGGTCACACGGATCGGTGATGTGGCAGGGAGGCCAACCCAAGTGGCGGGCGCCACCTAGGGGTGGCGGGCGCCACCTAGGGGTGGCGGGCGCCACCTAGGGGTGGCGGGCGCCACCTAGGGGTGGCGGGCGCCACCTAGGGGTGGCGGGCGCCACCCCCCTTAGGCACATTGGGGCCCTGCTGAGTGGGCTTGGCTCCTGGTGGGTCCAAATGTCCAAATTTGGTTCAAATCCTGGATTCAAATAAAATTCTATGGACATGTGGAATTCGGTTAGTTTGAAACCTATTTGACTACATTTCATGCCTTTCTGGTGAACTTTAGGGTCAAATGTTGACGGTAAAACAGGTGTTTAAGGACCGTCAACAGCCGCCAGGTCACTCGTGCCAAAAGTGGCCCAAGCCACGTCATCGATCTGTGGGAGTCACCTCAAGCTCAAATCTTGGCCGTTGCACATTAAGGCGGTTTGATCCAAGGGCTAAGAAGAGTGTCACCTGGATAGTGGGCTTTGGACACGTGTCTAAACCCTAACCAACCCTCAAACCGACTTGGGAGAGCAAATGAAGACCGTTGGATGAATGGCGGTTGCAACGGACGACAGTGAGGTGGCGGGCGCCAGGGTTTGGTTGTGGGCGCCACCCCCCTAAACCCTAACCGACCTCCCCTCACTCTATAAGTACCCCCCTAGCTTCCTAACACTATAAATAGGCCACTTGATCTCTCATTCGGAGAGCCTCACACCATTCCTCACCATTTGGTTAGGTTAGCACACTTGCTATGATAGAGAGAGTAGAGAGAGTGTGAGTGCCTCACTAGAAGAGGAGCTGGAGAGGAGAAGAGTAGAAGTCTGGAGATCTCCGGAGTTGTCAGAGACCCCTGCTTCTCTCTGCTCTGCGCTTCAACTTTGGTAACTTAGTATCTTATTCTATCTTCCAGTATTTACTTTCAGTACTTGTGTGTTTGTTTCATTGCTTGATATTACTTTCAAGTGCTCTAGTTCTAGTACAGGACTAGTAGTAGTAGTATATAGATTAAGTGTGGTACTTAGGCTATATATTGCCAGTGAATACGGCTAGGCCCCCGGATAGCTGTGGTAGCAAGCAGGTGGAGACAGCCCTGTGCGCCTTGAATTCCACCATGTAGTTGGTCTAGTTTAACAGTAGGGCTCGTTGTGCTAGCGTTCAACCTAAGTCAGTGGTAAAGGCTAGTACGCCCACAATACACTAGTAAAGAACTTAAATCACTAGAAGTCTAATAGAACTAGGATCTACCTCAGTAGATAGTGCACGTTCCCTGCAACTATCCTAGATATCCTTACCCCCCTAGTTTTCTCAAAATCACTTCGCGTTCCTCGTGGATTCGATACCCCGGAATACTCTGAGGTGAAAAGCTACAACTGATAGCCGTGCGCTTGCGGTTTCTTCTGCGTGCCACCCCAGCTGTCAACAGCAGGTTTCCCGGTTTGGGCCTCAAAACCGGGGGAAGGTCCAAAAGGACGGTCGACGCGTGGCGGCGTGGAAAGGCTGGCGCGGCGGCGAAGCTATCCACGAGGAAGGCGCGGTGGTTGACATGACGGCACGTGGCGGCATCAGGGAGGTCGCGTCGAGGCGAAGCTACCAGATGTGCGGGCGTGGCCGTCAGATGAAAATCACCAGAGTTGGACGGTTTTACTCCTAGGGGGTATTTGGGTTAGTACTTCATGTTAGGGCGTTTGTGTCATTTGGACGTGCGCCTATATATAGATGAAGGGGGCTGCTAGGGCAGTCAAATCCTTGGGGAGGTGTCACTCTCATTTTGTTTAGGTGAGAGCAGGCTAGGGCTAGAGGAGAGACCGACTCTTGTTCTTGAGCTTTTCGCCATCCAAGCTTTGTGTTGCTAGGAGTGGCTTGTAACCCGACACCGAGTGCTTAATCAATAATCCATTCCACTGATTCCAAGGATCAAATTCGTGCTTTGATTTGTCTTGCGATTTTGTTCTTCGCGTTTGCACGTTTTCCCCTCTTTCGATCTTCACGAGAATTCTTGTTTCGAGGGAAGATTCACAAATCCATTTGAACCATCTTGTGTAGCTTCGTGAGAGTCTTCTTCCTACCGAAGGAATTTCTCTAATACCTCACGAACTCACAGATCGGGCGGATTTAGTTTTGGGATCGAGCTCTTGCCCGTTCTTCACCGTTTTCTTCGATTCACCGATTTGGAGTTAGGCTCAAGCCATGATCTCCTAGGAGTAGCTCACTAACATCCTTGTGACCACTCACACGAAACTTGAGCCCTAGTGCTTTTGATTTGAGGGAGATCGGGTTGATTCGGTGGACGAACAGAGGTGCGTCGGCGTGACCGGATGCATGAGTAGGGGCGACCGGACGCTTGGTCGTGAGTCCGGTCGTTGAACACGTTCTTTGCGTCTTCTTCACGACTTGACCGGACGCTGGCTTGAGGATGACCGGACGCTGAGTCCGTGCGTCCGATCGTTGAAGGCCGAGCGAGATCGTGCTGTGCATAACTGACCGGACGCACTAAAGGTACTGTTCATTGCCTCTTCGGTGCTTGACCGGACGCTCAGTTGTTACGATCGGACGCTTGTTCACTGTGAGTCCGGTCGTGAACAGAGAGCATCCAATACGTGGTTTTCTTGACCGGACGCGTCCGATCGATCCTGACCGGACGCACCTCAGAGTCCGGTCAGTGCGGACAGCGTGCGTTTTTGTCCGTGTCTTTTGCGTTCGAGCTCCGATTTGAGATCCGCTTTTTGCCTTGGATTCCCGACTTCGTGCTCTACAGAAATCGGGCTTCCCGCTTTGCGAGATAGCCTGAATCCCCCTCGCGTTGCTCATTGGAGGTTGAGGTTACCCAAACTTCATCCTGTCACTAGTTGACTCGCGTGGATTTGGGTGAGGGAGTTTTTGGGGTGTCCCGCTGTGTTCCTAGGGAACATCCACCCATTCTCTTGGGTCATGGACATCACGTGAGTCAGCTTTGCTCTTGGGGTTGATTTTGTTGGGACAGAGGCCGGAATTTCGGAAGAAATTTTTAGGCTCCCATTCACCCCCCTCTAGTCGCCTTGCTTTAGCATTTTTGGTCCTTCAATTGGTATCGGAGCCAGTTAAGGATTTCTCTACCTTAACCGGTTCTGGATCCGCGAAGGCGACCTTTTTGAGAGCGGTTGTGTTTCCGACTTTGCTTCTCGAGGTGTTGAGCTTGTGTTTTGGCTAACACTAACGGTGCTTTTGAAAATGGCACCAAGTTCTTCTTCCAGTGTGTCTTTGTCCTTAGGTTTGAGTCTTGGACATGCGATTGAGGACGACACTTTGGCAAGAAGGAGAAGTGCGGCTCTTGAGGCGGAACGTGAGGTGGAAGCTTTGCTGGACTTCCTAGGAGATGATGAGCATTCAATGGAGGATCGTATACGTGAACTTGGCAAGGCCAAGAAAGGTACACTTCTCGCTAGTCTTGGGATTTTGTCCCAACGATTTGAAGCTTGTTGTGATGATAACCTGAGATATGATGAGCTTTGTGATACCTTACATAGAAAGATCAAGAAGTTGAAATGCTCCATTGCTAGGTTAAAATGTGGCCTTTTTCATTGGAAGTCTAGTGCATCTTTACCTTGCACCTCTTGTAGTGACATGGTTAGGAAGAATGATGAGCTATGCTTTTCTCTTGCTAGCTTAAAATCTGAAAATGAAATGTTGAAATCAAATGCTTCCATACCATGTCTTGTTTGCTTTGACTTGCGCAAGGACCTTGTTTATGCTAAATCTGAAATAGCCTTGCTTAGGTCAAAAGCTTCTTTACCATGTGTTTCATGTGAGTCTTTGCATGCTGAAATTAATGAATTAAAATTGACTCACACCACATGTGTAGATGAACTTGAGCATTCTAGGGCTGAAATTGATGAGATAAATGCTAGGCCTTGTAGCTCATGCTCTTTGAATAAAAATGCTTGCCATGCTTCTAGTGCTATTCATGATTCTTTGCTTCATGTGAATGGTGATGTTTCTTCCACCGATTTCATGTGCACATCATGCATTGATTTAGAGAAAGAAGTTTTGGCTTTGAAAGCTTTGCGCGATGAAATGAGCGCCAAGTTGGTTGAGCACAATGATATGAGTGCCAACCTTGAAAAAGAGATTGAACTCTTGCGTACCACATATGCCGAGTGCATTAGAGAGGAGATGGACAATCTGAAAAATACTCCTTGTGGTACTTGCGATCGCCTCATGTTTGAAAATGAGGTTTTAGCCAAAAGATGCAAGAGTCTTTGTGCTAAGTCTTTTGAGTCACACATTTCTTCCAACTCCGATGTTGATATTTCTAAGTTTGCATCTTTGCAACCGGAGTTGAGTTCTTGTGCTGCGCGTGAGTCTTTTGACGATAGCACTTGTGTCAAGGTTTCAGATAGCTCTTTCATAGCTACTCCTAACCTTGTTGTCTCTTCGAGTGATGTCCAAGGGACTTCTCTTGACAAGGGTGCTTCTCATATTTTTGGGACTCGTGCTCCCAATCCGATTTTCCATTGCACCTTTTGCAAGAAGGATGGACACTCATTCGATTTTTGTTTTTGCCGTGTCAAGCACGAGCGGCGTATTCGAGCTAAGGCTTTTAGGAAGCCGCGTAGCCTTTCCCATGGCACGTGTGCTCCTAGTGTTGGCACCAAGTTGAACGTTGATGCTTCTTGTTCCAAGTCCCAAGGGACTTCTCACTTGTCGGAGAATGGTGTGCCTTCCAATAGGCCTTTGTACCATTGCTCTTTTTGTGAGAAAGATGGGCATCAAGAAAGCTTTTGCTATCAGCGTGCCAAACGCTTGCGCCAAGCTCGCTCTTCTATGAAGATGGTGGTTCATAGCCCTTCCCATGGCATGAACGCTTGTGCTCCTAGTAAGAAGCCCCTCTTTGTTGATGGGTTTTATGACTCCTTTTCTAGTGGGATATGTCATGGTCATGGACATGCTCCTAGTGCTTCTTCTCTCAGTCCACGTCATGCTTTTCATGGTGCTTCTATTGGTTCTTCTACAAAAACCTTGGAATATGTTTGCCTCTTTTCCCGTGGTACGACTCGTTCTTCTCCTCGAGTTGTCCTTTTGAGGAATGCTTCCAAGGGTGTTTCACAATTGCATTTGAACCAACATTTGCATCATGCTAACCCACAAGATAAGTTGAGTTTTGTGACCAAGTCTTGGGTTCCCAAGTATATGCTTGCTAACCCTTCGGGATCCAAGACTCGGGTTACTTTGTCCTCCTGTATGTAGGTATGAGGACGCGGGGTGGAGAACATGCGCCTGATGGGACTTGGTCTTTTAGATATGACCAAGGTTTGATGGTTCTCTAGACCCCGCTTAGAATTGCCTCCAAAGAGGCCTTTGCTATTTGGTGAGCTATCTTATACACTCATACCTTGTATATCCATGATCTATTTCTTATGGTATGAGATGGTTCTTCATGTGCTCACTTGTCTTAGTCTAGCATGTGCTATCTTGTATATCATGTCATGCTAGCTTTGTGTATAGGAGCCACTTTTCATGCTAGTGTGTGATCCTCATGAACATTGTGCCATGTTTTACCATATTACTCCATGAGCTTGATTTGCAGAGGTGTGTTGTTCATTAGGTGTCACTTGTTAGGTGCTAGTTTTGGTTAGCTACATGTATCCTGTTGATATGATTAGTTTGAGCACTAGCCTTTCCACAATTTTATCATGTTACAAGCTTTTGGATCCATTGCTATCATTATCTTGCATTGTAGCATGTGTTGAGGCTTAGGCTATGTTTGGGTTGATCATGTCTTTAGGCTACATTTTGCTATATAGTGCTTTATCCTGTTGCATGGTAGTCTTGTCTAGTTTGGATTCATATCTCCTTGTGGTACCATTCATAGGTAGACCTCTTTTTGTTGTGAGTTCACCTTATGCTTATTATGTTACTAACCGTTTTGTGGAGACCTTGAGGTCACACTGGACGAGACAATGCCTTGTGTTTCTTCTACTTTTGAGTGTGCAGGAGAACATGAGCTTGGAGAGGGCATTTCGGCTCACGGACCCGATCCCACTTCTTCCACGACTCGGGGTTCCGTTCGAGCAGCTCTCCAACGAGCATTAGCTGCACCTGTGGGAGCGACAGCATCAGGCGAGGGAGAGACGACTTCGGCGAGGCAGACGCCCCGGAGTTCAGCAGATTCAAGCGTCCCCTCGGGTATCACACCAGTAGGCAGTCATGCGCTTCATGAGGTACCCCCGACACACTTCTGAGTTCGGGTTTTGGTACTCTTCTTCCTTGACCTCTTTTTGCTGTGTGGTCTTTTCGATGTGGATTTTGATGGTTATCGCTTGAGCGTTTCTTGGCTCTTTATTTGTGAGTTTGGTGTGTGTTTCTCTTTTAGTTGGGGAAGCATTTGGCTTGTTGTATCTTAGTTGGACTTCTCTGATACCCTTTTGTTTTGGGTTTTTCTTTTTAGGCTAGTTTTGCTTTGTCTTTGATAGACTAGCTTTTGCATGCATTTCATCATGTATTCTAGTGCATTTTAGAGCTTCATGTTTAGAGCAATGAGAATGAGATTATGCTCTTTTTGGTATGTCATGTTTATTCATGATGATGCTTGTAGCTTAGGCTCTTTTTGATCACCTGATACATGTTATGAGCTAAGCTATTTTTGCAAATTGTGAACTTGACTAATCAACTATGAAGTATTTAATTTGTTCACCATTGAGAGTGGCAACTAGCATGGGTAGGATTTGTTGAGATTACTTGTGCTATCTTTTGTATGCTAAGTTGCTATGTCTCTTGCACTGAGTCATTCACTTGCTTGGATTGTTCATATTTACCTTGTGCTTAAAATTTGATCCAAGTCTAAGTGAAATGAAAAGATCGAAATGGGATTGCATGTGTTAGAACCGCACGGTATCGAGACTGTTTCTCATTGCACATTGGAGTTAAACTTGAGCCGTGTAGTGTAAGACCGAAACCGGTGCTTTAAGCTTCCGATTTCTTTTCTTGCATAGGCTTAGCCCGGTTGAAAAGTTAGGCAATGACCATGCTTTCAACCTCTCGCAATCACATGCTTTTAATTTGAACTTGTGTTAATACTGCTGCAAATTCTGATAAAATTTTTGAAAATGACACAAGTTTATGCTTCATTCTATTGCATGATGATTGAACTTTGCTAGGGGCAGTTCACCTTTTATACTTGAGTTAGCACTTGCTCGATTTCCTGTCTATTCATGCTAAGTGCTATTTTAGTGGTGGACTCCTTTTCAAATGGCTTAAAACTGCTCATATGCTTAATTGTTCATATTTCGTACTCATTTGATCAGTTTGAGCCTTTGCTAGCATTTGTATTGATTGTTACACTTTCAGGGCAGCACCTTTTTGAGCATCTTTTTATTCTGATTGCTATACACTTGAAGCTGTTGCATTGTGCATATCATGCATTTTTAGCTTAGTGTTCATACCCCCAGCTCCGATACACTTTGTGGTCACTTTCAGTGCTTTTCATTGCCCTCATATGCTTTTGGTTGATGACTTGTCTTGTGTTTGTGTCAACTTTGTGAAAAATGTCAAAACCCCTCAGCATGTTCCCTTTTGTCAAGGGGGAGAAGCTGTTTGCAAGGGGGAGTTTGTGTGTTGGCACAAAGGGGAAAGTCCTGCATTTTGGGGAGAGCTTTGAGCTAGGGGGAGTTTAGCTCGTTTATGTCCTTCTTCAATTGGTATAGCCCTTTTATGTGTTTTGATTTGTATCCTTTTATATTCTTTTTCAATTGGTATCATTCATAGTGAGCTTAGTTGCTTTGTTGCATAGCTTTTTTTTGTGTAGGCTTGCTTTTAGGGGGAGCCGCTTTTGCTTTGCTGCTTCTCCGCGTGCTCTGAGTGGTTGTGCTCCATTTGGTTTTGAGCTTCTTTTTGTGTTTTCTCAGTCGGTATCGAGCCTGCTAGTCATATTGAGCCATTTTGCCTCTGTCTTGAGGGACTAGCAGTTTTTTGCTTGGTATTTTCGATTGGTATGGACCCTTCGGCTAGTTGCGTCGAGCCTATGTGCCTCTATCTTGAGGAACTAGCTGTTTTCACCAATTTTTGGCTGTTTGTGATTGGTATCAAATTTTCTGCTAGTTGTGTTGAGCCTCTGTGCCTCTATCTTGAGGGACTAGCAATTTTTGCATTCTTATGCGTTGATTCAGCCTCAATTGGTATCGAGCCTTAAGCTAGTGGTGTTGAGCCCTTTTTCTGCCTTTTCTTGAGGGCTAGCTCATTTTTGACTTGGTTGCGTCGAGCCGTTGCCCATGTCTTTGGGAACCAAGTCTTTTGCTCTATGTGATTGAGTTTTGCTCTTTGTTGAGTTGTTGCTCCGATCCTTTGCTTGGTTGCGTTGAGCCGTTGTCCATGTCTTTGGGGACCAAGTTTTCGGTTTTGGTATCTCAAACCACCTCTTGTGCCTAGTTTTTGTCAATTCAATCATCAAGGGGGAGAAAAGGGGGAGAAATTTCGACCCAAGTGGATAAGTACCTTAGTTTCTTTTATGATGATTGTTTGACAATTTATTTGAGATTGGTTTTCGAGTACCTTTTGGGATTTCATGAAACTCTTGTTTTATCTTGACTCTTCGGTTGTGTGGAGGCTTTACCCCCTTTTCCCGTTTCTTTCGGGACCGAGAGCATTTATTTGGAGTTTTCATGACCCTTCCTCATATCAAGTGGCCTTGTGTTTGCTTTTTATTGGCTTTTGGGCACTTGAATGAGGTTTGCCTTCAAACCCTTCCTTTTTGGTTTTATTGTCAGTCAATGCATTCATTAAGGGGGAGATTGAGAACATATATGATGAATGATTGACTTTGATGAGGAAGGTTTGAGGCTTTTCCCGGTTGAGTCATTATCTCGCTATGCTCTTAATGTTTATGACTAACCGGTAGCGTTGAGTTGCGGTGTGTTACTGTGTTGGTGTGTGTGCGCAACATGTGTCTCTTGGCTGTGTTGATGTGCAGGTGTTGAGCTCGGATACAGTGGTCGATGGCGAGGTGAAGGTCAAGTAGAGACGTGTCGTGCCGACGGACCGGGAGCGGTGAAGGATGGGCGTGCCGTGCGGCGGATGTGCCATGCCGATGTACCCAGAGCGGTGAAGGGCAGACGTGAGGCTTGGACTGACGGACCAGAGGGCCAGAGGACCAGCTGTGGTAGCTGGCACGTGGCATCGGTGAGCGAGAGCACATGGGGATGTGCGATGCATCAGCCGAGTCGGGACGAAGACGATGGCGTTGTGGCACTTGGCGGAGGTCGGACACGGGGCTTGAGTGCGGTGCAAGTGCCGTCGGCCAAGTCAAGAAGGATGGCGAAGGCGTTGTGCCTGGCGTGGAGGCTGGACATGCATCGGCATCGGTGCCGGTGGTCGGGGTGTGCAAACCACATCCCGTCTACGGCGCGGGTTCGGTAGCTGAGCCTCAAAAAGCTACCCTCGACGGTTTCCGAGTTTGGGCCTCAAAACTCGGGATGGCCGGTTTCCGAGTTTGGGCCTCAAAACTCGAGATGGACGGTTTCCAGGTTTGGGCCTCAAAACCTGGGCTGGCAGGTTTCCCGGTTTGTGCCTCAAAACCGGGGGAAGGTCCAAAAGGACGGTCGACGCGTGGCGGCGTGGAGAGGCTGGCGCGGCGGCGAAGCTATCCACGAGGAAGGTGCGGTGGTCGACATGACGGCACATGGCGGCATCAGGGAGGTCGCGTCGAGGCGAAGCTACCAGATGTGCGGGCGTGGCCGTCGGATGAAAATCGCCAGAGTTGGACTGTTTTACTCCTAGGGGGTATTTGGGTTAGTACTTCATGTTATGGCGTTTGTGTCATTTGGACATGCGCCTATATATAGATGAAGGGGGCTGCTAGGGCAGTCGAATCCTTGGGGAGGTGTCACTCTCATTTTGTTTAGGTGAGAGGAGGCTAGGGCTAGAGGAGAGACCGACTCTTGTTCTTGAGCTTTTCGCCATCCAAGCTTTGTGTTGCTAGGAGTGGCTTGTAGCCCGACACCGAGTGCTTAATCAATCATCCATTCCACTGATTCCAAGGATCAAATTTGTGCTTTGATTTGTCTTGTGATTTTGTTCTTCGCGTTTGCACGTTTTTGCCTCTTTCAATCTTCACGAGAATTCTTGTTTCGAGGGAAGATTCGCAAATCCGTTTGAACCATCTTGTGTAGCTTCGTGAGAGTCTTATTCCTACCGAAGGAATTTCTCTAATACCTCACGAACTCACAGATCGGGCGGATTTAGTTTTGGGATCGAGCTCTTGCTCGTTCTTCACCGTTTTCTTCGATTCACCGATTTGGAGTTAGGTTCGAGCCATGATCTCCTAGGAGTAGCTCACTAACATCCTTGTGACCACTCACACGAAACTTGAGCCCTAGTGCTTTTGATTTGAGGGAGATCGGGTCGATTCGGTGGACGAACAGAGGTGCGTCGGGGTGACCGGATGCACGAGTAGGGGCGACCGGACGCTTGGTCGTGAGTCCGGTCGTTGAACACGTTCTTTGCGTCTTCTTCATGACTTGACTGGACGCTGGCTTGAGGATGACCGGACGTTGAGTCCGTGCGTCCGATCGTTGAAGGCCGAGCGAGATCGTGCTGTGCATAACTGACCGGACGCTAGAGTTTCGCGTGACCGGACGCACTAAAGGCACTGTTCATTGCCTCTTCGGTGCTTGACCGGACGCTCAGTTGTTACGACCGGACTCTTGTTCACTGTGAGTCCGGTTGTGAACAGAGAGCATCCAATACGTGGTTTTCTTGACCGGACGCGTCCGATCGATCCTGACCGGACGCACCTCAGAGTCCGGTCAGTGCTGACAGCGTGCGTTTTTGTCCATGTCTTTTGCGTTCGAGCTCCGATTTGAGATCCGCTTTTTGCCTTGGATTCCCGACTTCGTGCTCTACAGAAATCAGGCTTCCCGCTTTGCGAGATAGCCTGAATCCCCCTCGCGTTGCTCATTGGAGGTTGAGGTTACCCAAACTTCATCCTGTCACTAGTTGACTCGCATGGATTTGGGTGAGGGAGTTTTTGGGGTGTCCCACTGTGTTCCTAGGGAACATCCACCCATTCTCTTGGGTCGTGGACATCACGTGAGTCAGCTTTGCTCTTGGGGTTGATTTTGTTGGGACAGAGGCTGGAATTTTGGAAGAAATTTTTAGGCTCCCATTCACCCCCCCCCTCTGGTCGCCTTGCTTTAGCATTTTCGGTCCTTCAGAAGAAGAATACCAAAGCCCAAACTCAGGTGTGAAACGATGGTACCTCATAATGCGCTTGACCGCCTGATGGTGAGATGTGAGCGGTAACGCCTGAAAGTGTGCGCAAAGATACACCGCGAACTGAATGTCCGGGTGTGTCGTCGTCAGGTACAGCAGCGAATTGATCATACTCCGGTATTCGTTCTGGTCCACAGCTTCTCCTTCCTCGTCCACATCCAGGGCCGTCGTGGTCGACATGGGTGTCGGAAGAGGCTTGGCCTCACCCATATCGAACTTCTTCACTATGTCCTTTGTATACTTACCCTGGTGCACGAATGTCCCTTCTCGGGATTGCTTGATTTGCAACCCAAGAAAGAAAGTCAACTCGCCCATCATGCTCATCTCAAATTCCCTGCTCATTGTATCCGCGAACTTCCCAAGAGAGTGTCATTGCCTTGCTTGAGGAGAAAAAGAGTTTTATCAACACATCCCATTTTAAAACCATTAGCAAGCAAAAAGGTTTTCATCTTATCATTCCATGATCTAGGGGCTTGTTTCAAACCATACAAAGCTTTGTGAAGTTTAAAAACATGGTTTGGAAACTTGGGATTTTCAAAACCGGGGGGTTGTTTCACATACACCTCTTCTTCTATGTAGCCATTTAGGAAGGCACTCTTGACATCCATTTGAAAAAGTTTGAAACCCTTGGATGTAGCAAATGCTAAGAGGATCCTAATTGCCTCCAAATGAGCTACAGGAGCAAAAGTCTCCTCATAGTCTATCCCCTCCTTCTGACTATACCCCTGGGCTACAAGTCTGGCCTTGTTTCTCACAATGTGGCCATCCTATCCTTGTTTGTTTTTGAAAACCCATTTTGTCCCAATAGGATGGCACTCAGGAGGAGGTAGAACTAGAACCCAAACCCGATTTCTCTCAAAATTTTCTAGTTCCTCATGCATGGCATTGACCCAATCTGGATCAGACAAAGCGTGTCCAACATCTCGAGGTTCAAAATCAGCAATAAATGCAGAATGAGCAAAGTGAGATATTTTTTGTGACCTTGACCGAGTGATACGTTTGTTGATGTTGCCGATCATCTGTTGAGGAGGGTTTTGGCGCTGAATGTGTCGTGGTGCCTCTCTAGCCGATGTGACCTCCCCCTCAATAGTAGCTGGTGCCTCCTCAGGTATCACTGGCAAACCCTGAGGTGGTGGATCGACCAGCCCCCATGTAGTGGAAGAAGACGGATCGGGGCCGTGTATAGTCGTGGTCGAAGTCGATCCCAAAAGGATGACATGTGGAGGAAGATCTGGATCATTTATCTGTTCGGCTCCATCTTCCTCATCATCAAAAAGAGGTTCACCGACCTCGTGATCACCTCCACGCTCAAATCTAGAAGAAGGATAAAGGACCGGATTAGCGACCAGAGGGGGGGTGAATGGGAGCCTCAAATTCAACTCGTGAATAGTATGGCCCTTGTCCCAGAAAGTCACCCCAAAAACAAAGACTCAAAACGACCGGAGAGTTCACGACCTACGAGTAGGTGGATACCCTAGGAGATGTCCTAGTGGTACAGCGGAACCTCCGGAGAAACCCCAAAACCAACTGCCAAAACTACGGAACAAAACTGCACAAACAGCAGGTTCACGGACTGTCCGGGGTCAGGGTCCCGGACTGTCCGCTGAACACCGGACTGTCAGCCACTGGAGGTGCGGACTGTCCACCGGCAAAAGACCAGAACCAGAACTGTACTGACCATGTTCTGGACGACTCCTGGACAGTCCGCGGTTTGTACGCCGGACTGTCCGCCGTTCACGTGAATAGTGAAACCCTAGCGTCTGATGCCAGCACTGTGCTGCGTCCGATGTGACCCCGGACTGTCCGCGGGTCACTGGCGGACTGTCCGCCGGTCATGAGACCGAGAACAGTAACGCGCTGCGCAGAACTGAACCGTGCAAGTCCCGATCCCCGGACTGTCCGCCGCTGGGGTCGCGGACTGTCCGCGGATGAATAGAAAGCACAAAAACGCTCGGGACAAAAGGCAAATTCGATCGAAACTTCACCAAACCAAAAGTGACTTCGATCAAACTTCTCCCAAGTGCTCCTCAATGTATTGGGGTGCTAATCCTAAGAAATCATCGCACCAAACCAAGTCAATTGAGAGAAATCCGAGGAACACCGGAAAGGGGAAAGAAAAGAGGAACGAACATGAAATCGACCCGATTTATGGATTCGTGAGGTTATAGTAGAATTCCTTCGGTGGAAAGAAGGATCTCACGACCAAGAACGAATTGATTCAAGTGGAATCAGAAACCATCTCGCGGAGAGGAAGAACGAGACAAATCTCCGGGGGATGAAAAACCAAAACGTGAAGAACACAATACACAAGACACGATTTGATTTCAGCCGAAATTCCTCCACACGAGGAGACAACGAGAATAAGGTCTCGTTTCCTCAAAAGGTCCAAATACATAGAGGTATGATTTCCGTCTCTGCGGATCGCTTGCAGCGAGGTATGATTAGAACCTAAGCGAGGGCTAGAGAGAGAGAGCTCAGGAACAAATGACTGCAAGGATAGATAGAGAGGAGGGGTGCCTCTCTTATTTATAGCCTAAAACAATAATACCCTTACTACCCCTAGATACAAGAGCGAAGCGGCCAACCCTAGGGGTATCCCGGTCCAACTCTGCTGATAGCGGATCTGACGGCCACGCGCCTTCCTCACCCTTAGCTTCGCCTCGACGCAAGCCTTAGGATGCCGCCACGTGCCGCCCAATCGACCGTCGCGCCTACCTCGTGGATAGCCTTGCCTCCGCGCCAGAATCTCCACGCCGCCACGCGTCGACCGTCCTTTTTGCGGACCTCCCCCCGGTTTTGAGGCCGAAATCGGGAAACCTGGGCCTTCCCCCGGTTTTGAGGCCGAAATCGGGAAACCTGTCCTCAGGCTGAGTTTTGTGGCCCAAACTCAGAAACCCGCGCGCCCAGGTTTTGAGGCCCAAACCTGGAAACCATCCATGCCGAGTTTGGAGGCCCAAACTCGGAAACCAGCCACCCCGAGTTTTGAGGCCCAAACTCGGAAACCGTCGAGGGTAGCTTTTCGAGGCTCAGCTACCGAACCCGTGCCGTAGACGGGATGTGGTTCGCACACCCTGAGTTCCAGCACCGATGCCGGAGCATGTCTAGCCTCCACGCCGGGCACAGTGCATTCGCCATCCTTCTCGGCCTCCCGCCAAGTGTCACGACACCATCACCTTTCTCCCGACTCGGTCGATGCACCGCACATCCCCATGTGCTCTTGCTTGTCGACGCCACGTGCCAGCTACCACAGCTGGTCCTCAGGTCTCCCGGTCCATCGGACCAAGCTCCACGTCTGCCCTTCACCGCTCCCGGTCCGTCGGCACGGCACGTCCCTACTTGTCCTTCACCTCACCTTCGACCACTGCCCGAGCTCTGCACCTGCACATCAACACAGCCAAGAGACATGTTGCCCGTTGATCGATCACTCATCACTCAGGAAGGGAACCACAAGGGCACATATCAACCTTGTGTTCTCAAAGGACAATGCATGGTCTCGTCGAAGGTGACATCGGATGTCTCCATGACTCGGTTAGTGTCAAGGTTAAGTACATGATATGCACGAGTATGACTACCATAACCCAAAAAACACCATCAGAAGAACGAGACTCAAACTTGTCCAAGTTGCCTTTCTTAAGTATAAAACAGTGGCAACCAAACACGCTAAAATAACTCACTTTGGGCTGCTTCCCAAATCGCAACTCATAAGAGTTTTTCTTCAAGAAAGCACGGAGAAAAATGCGATTGGAAATGTAGCATGCAATGTTTATAGCCTCGGCCCAATACCGCCTAGGAGTTCTATGCTCATCGAGCATCGTCCTAGCCATCTCAACAAGGGTCCGATTTTTCCTCTCTACAACACCATTTTGTGGCGGTGTGTAGGGGGAAGAAAACTGATGCTCTAAACCCAAAGGGTTGTAAAACTTTTCAAAGTCCGAGTTCTTAAACTCGGTACCATTATCGCTACAAATAGCTCTCATCGAGTTCTTAGGGAACTCGTTCTGAAGACGCAAAATCAAATTGCGAGTGAAAGAGAAGGTCTCAGTTTTCTCAGCTAAAAAGAAAACCCATGAATATCTCGAGAAGTTGTCAACAACAACGAGCACATACCATTTCCCACCAACCGAGCTCACCCGAGCCGGACCTGCAAGATCCATATGTAAAATCTCTCCGGGGCGCTTGGTCATAACTTGATTCACTGGATGGTGGGGAGCGGCAACCATTTTCCCATGTCTACAAGAATGGCAAACAAGATCGTTCTCCATGTGTAACTTAGGCAATCCTTGGATTAAGCCAAGTGAACTAAGCCTTGCAAGCAAGTCGAAGCTCAAATGACCAAGTCTCCTATGCCATTTCCAAAGATCAGAGAAGGATCCAGCCGAGAGACAACGAGAAATGCCAAACGACTCTGAGAAATTTGCACGAAAGACATTTCCAAAGGGCGAAATCAAACATACAAGATTGCCATGAGGATCCAAAATACGACTGAGATTCATCTTAAAACGAATCTCATAGTCATCCTCAAAGAGTTGAGAAAGAGAGAGAAGGTTAAAATGCAAGTTCGATACAAGATCAACATCACGCAACACAAAATGCTCATTAACTCGCACAGAACCACGTGATAGCCTTTACCTTTGCTATTGTCACCGAAGGTGATAAACTCCTTGACGGTGACTGGACTAAGACTGGAGAACCACTTGGAGTTTCCGGTCATGTGCCTTGAGCATCTGGAATCCACCAACCAAACGTTCTCCAATCGACTTACCTATATTAGTAAAAAGACATAGGGTCAGCATACGGTCCAACACTGGGGTGAGTAAAATAGGAAGTGTACCAGTGTTGTCCCGGCTGCTCAAAACAACGGTTAGTAGAAAAACCATTCCTAGTGTGCCTACGAGGAAAGCAATCACCACGCACAGGAAAGCGTGGTCTGCTAGCAGGAGATCGCTCACTGCGATAGACAAAATGCGGTTGGGATAACGCTCAAAACCAAAGTCACCGCCACGGTCCGTAACCTACAAAGCTAGGATCCTGCCGGACAAAACCTCCACGTGGCCTAGGACCTTGAGGCATTGGACCTCTAGGCCTAGTAATCCTCCTTTGAACATTCGACACATGTACATCATGGAAAGGATGGTACATGTCCGTGTTGTTCATCTCCTTTGCACGACGCTCCTCTCTATTGCGCCGAAAGCAGAACTCCCTCAAGTGTCCATCTCTCCCACAGTGCTCACAGTGGTACCTCACCGCTCTCATAGGGGGTTGTTGGTACTCACGGTATTGGGTGTGGATCACTTGGTTATTTTGTGGTATGAGCTCCTCTTGGGTAGATGGCATGGTGTCTAGCTTGTTCCTTAGGTGGTTGGGTTTTGGAGCCCATGTTTGTTTCTTGGGTGGAGCTCTTGGAGGTTCCACAAACACTCCACCTTTGGTGTTAGGCTTCAGAGGCTCTTTGGGTGTAATCTTGGTTAGTTTGGGAGTAGTGTTGGAGTTGGGCTTCTCACTCGGCTTAAGACCACTAAACTCACCAATCTTCCCAAAAGAAGTAGCACTCTCCACACCCTGAGCAAAGCCAACACCTGGACCTCCAACAGCACGCTTGAATTGTGCAATCATCATGCCAAGTTGCGGCTCTCCACTAGACACCCATGACAAGATGGTCCGAAGGTATGTGTTTTCTTCCTCGGTTTGCATCTTGTCATGCTTCACATTTGCAATCTCCATCTCCACACCCTCACACAAAACACACCTAGACACACAAGTGCTACATGAGTTGGCCTTCTCAAGAGACTCAATCTTGGCATTCTTCTCTGCCAACTTAGATCGCAAGCATGCACAAGACTTGCACGAACCAAGCAAAGTGGGTCTAGCCCTAAGCTCATCTACGTCTCCAACCAAAGCAACATACTTCCCTCTCAAAGTGAGAAGGTCAGTCATGTGCTTGGAGCACATGTCACACTCATCCTCTCTGGTGACTACAACGGTGGACTTGGCAAACTCAAGCTCCTTCACCGCATCCTCCCACTTCTGCCTAAACTTCTTTCTATCTCTAGAAGCAAGTTTTAGCAACTTGTCTTGACTAATTAGAGCAGCAGTAAGTTTCTCAACTTTGGTAGAAAGTTCATCAGCAGTTTGTGATACCTGGGAGGTGTCATCGTCGTCGTCGTTCCGAGGGATCTCCTCCATCTTGCTGTCGACCTCATCGCCAAGAGCCATGGTACAGAAGCCCTCATTGTCAGCGAAGAAGCAAAGGCCGTTCAGCTTGTCCTCGATCTTCTTCTTCTCAGACTCGTCGTCGCTTGATGCAATTGAGTTGTTGTCCTAGTTGTCGACGTCGCTGAGCGTGGTGAAGAAAGCACGTTGCTCAGCCTTGGCCTTCTCCAAGTACTTCTACTTGTTGTAGTCCTTGTCGAAGCCACCCTTCCGCTTGTGCTTGGCGGGGGTGAACTTCTCCTTGTGCTTGCCAGAGTCGTACTTGTGGCCGTGATCGCCCCTGCCAAATGTCTGCTTGTTCTTCTTAGGGCAGTTTGCGATGAAGTGGTCGGGGTCGCCGCACTCGAAGCATCCAGCTCATCCTCCTCCATGACGATGGTTCATACGGTTGTTGTGGAACCGCTTGAACCGGTTGGCAAAGAAAGCCAACTCATCATCTTCCATGAACTCCAGCTGCTCCTCTATAACAGAAAGAAGAGAAGAAAGTGCAAAGCCTCCAGAGAGGTTAACAGAAGAACCAGAAACCAAAGCCATAGACGGGCTAGAAGGATTCTCATAAGAAGCCCTCGTCATGGCATCAATCTCACAGGACTTGAGCTTACTGAAGAGCTCATCGCAAGTGAGAGTCTTATAGTTAGGTGATTCAATGATCACCTGAACTTTGGAGTCCCACACCGACCGATCAAGAGTATGAAGAAGCTTGAGAGCTCTCTCATGATCATCGTACGGCAAAAGCTCTTTGTTAGCCCTCATCCGGTTGACAATTACTTGAAAGCGAGTGAATAAACTTTCTATGCTGTCACCAGGCATGTGTCGAAAATTCTCATACTCACGCTTATGCGACTCGTAGAGACAGGTTTTGACTTGAGTGGTTCCCTCATGAAAGCGCATGAGAGTCGCCCAAATCTCCCGAGCCGTGGTGAGAAACGCGATCAAACTCAGTCATTGAAAGGTTCAAATTGGCTAGAGGGGGGGGGGGTGAATAGCCTAATTAAAAATCTACAAAATTACTTAGGCAAACACTATTAGTATAACAAATGGCGAAGTTTTTTGCGCTAGCCTAATAGTGTGTTTCAAGCCACCTATCCAACAATTCTACCTAATATTTCTAAGTCACACAATTAACTAGAGCTAATATCTAATGCGGAATAAAGCTATCTAGCTCTAGTACAATTATGATATACAAAATGTGTATGAGACAAGTATGTGCAATAGATAGACTAAGCAAGCTAATCACAACTAGAAGCAATTGGCTAGAATTAATTCTTTGTGATTTCTATTGAATTAACCCCCGTAGTTCTAGCGGGTATATATATATATATTCGTTGTTTGTGATCGTTCAAGTAGTCATGGTCGGATTCAATCTTCCGAGCGACTATCAAGAAGATCCTGAGGCCATTCTTAGGAGAGCGAGAGCTAATCTCACTCCTCCGCGGAAGAACCTGGAGCTTCGTGAGAGGAGTTCGTCGAGACAAGAATCCCAGTCAAAAGTGACTGACGAACCAAGCTGCTCCAATGATCAATCAACATCGACGTCGACCAAAACACTATGTGAGTATTCCATGCCTACTCTTGCTCACATTCCAGTGTTACCTTCTACTAGTAATGTAGATTTTGAGCTTAAACCTCACTTAATACGTATGGCTCAAGCTATCGCATTTAATGGAAAACCTTCCGAGGATGCCAATGCTCACCTCCGGAATTTTCTAGAGATATGTAGTACAATTTCTGTGCAGGGAGTTTCGCAGGATGCCATCAGACTTCGTCTTTTTCCATTTTCATTAGTGGAAAAAGTGAAGCAGTGGTTCCTCTTCAACTCTGGCCACCTGCTGACGTGGGTGAGATGCGCGGATCAATTCCTCAACAAGTTTTGCCCGATAAGTCGACCTATTCTTGTCCGTAGCAAGATTTCCAACTTTGGACAGGGAGACGAAGAAACAATCACTGAAGCTTGGGAGAGACTACAAGAGTATGTTGAATACTGTCCTCACCATGGTATGCAAGACTGGTACTTGATCCAAAGCTTCTACAATGGACTCCAGCAAGAATATCGACAACACATTGATGCTGCCGCCGGAGGTGCATACCTCTCTCTCACCGTAGAGAAGGCAACCAAATTGATCGAGACAATGGTGGCGAATCAAGGATGGACAGAAAAAAGTGCTAGAGGTATGTCTGAAATTAAGCAAGCTAATTCAGTTACCCTACAAACTTTGGTAAAATTGCTAGAGCAAAGGATAAATGAGAAGAGAGATCATGCTGCAAAGGAGTACTACGCCAAGCAAAGAGCCGCTTCGTCAAGTGAAGGTCAAGCAGAAATTAAGAAAGAGGATGCCAAATCCCTTCTTAATAATGGTGGCTACGGAGAACCTCCAATTCCAATGATCCAACAATGGAATAACAAAGGTATGCCTCAAACCTCCGTATTTAATTCTCCTATTGGAAAATTAGTTTCTAATGAAGGTAGAATTAATGATAGCATAAATAATAAATTAATTGAACATGATAAAATGTTAGAAGGAATTTATGTTAAACTGAAAGATTTTTCTGAAGCATTTAAGGAACAAATTAATTTTAATAAGAGATTAGAGCAAAAAGTAGATAACATTAAATCTCAAATTAAATACAATGAGGAGGTAAAAGCTGTAACCACGAGAGGTGGTAAATCCACTCGTGATCTACCTCTTCCTAATCTGGTTCCTAGTAGTAATGCTGCTGTTGACGGTCCATAAACACCTGTTTTACCGTCAACATTTGACCCTAAAGTTCACCAAAAAGGCATGAAATGTAGTCAAATAGGTTTCAAACCAACCGAATTCCACATGTCCATAGAATTTTATTTGAATGCAGGATTTGAACCAAATTTGGACATTTGGACCCACCAGGAGCCAAGCCCACTCAGCAGGGCCCAAATGGGCCTAAGAGGGGTGGCGCCCGCCACTTGGGTTGGCCCAAGTTGCAACCCCTGCCACGTCACCGATCCGTGTGACCTCCCCAGGGCCAAATCTTGGCCCTTGGTCACTAGGTCAGTGGCATCGGACGACTCAGGATGAAGTGGCGTGGATCAAGGCTGAATGTCAGTTGCTAGGACATGCAACCGACCTCCAAACCGCCTTGGACAACCACCTGGATGCCGTTGAAGCCAAGGCGGTGCATTCAACGGTGAGGGAGGTGGCGGCCGCCACCTAGGGCTGGCGCCCTCCACTAGGGTTAGCCCTAGGTCGGCTGGCTGCCCCCTATAAGTACCCCCCTCACTCATTTGGGCTATAAATACCCCCCTGGAGGCACCTCTTCATACACAATATCCCAAACACCATCCCTCATATCCCACACTTCCAAGAGAAGCAAAGCAAGAGAAGCAAGTGAGAGTTAGGTTAGAAGCTTAGAGAGCTTAGGCAAGTAGGTAGCTAGTAGAGCAAGGCATCTTCGCCCTCGCGGTAGCGCTGCTCAAGGGTTAGCTCAAGAGTAGAGGCGTGCGAGTGATCGGTCCTGGAGCTGGGAAGAGTCTTCCTTCATCTCCAGTTCAGGTTTTGCTCTTGTTACTCAAGCATTTACTATATTCTAGTTCATCATTTCAAGTATTACTTTATTCTACTTATCAGTATTGAGTGGTATACTTGATTGATTGCTTGAGTGCCTAGCTATCCTACAGATCAATTCACTTAGCCATAGTAGTTAATCTCTAGTGAGCTTAGTGTTTGATCTTTGCCAATAGGTTGCTTAGTCAGTTTAGTGTTTATCTTAATAAGTCAAGTGTTTGCTCTGACGTCCGCAAGGGTGTCTCTATTCAAAGCTAGGGTAGAGATAGTTAGAATATAGTTAAGCGTGGTGCTTAGTTATAGACTTACCTTCAGATACGGCTGGACCCCCGGATAGCTGTGATAGCAAGCAGGTGGTGACATCCCTGTGCGCCTTGAATTCCAACGCGTAGTTGGCCCAGTTTAACAGTAAGGCTCGTTGTGCTAGCGTTCAACCTAAGTAAGTGGTAAAGGCTAGTACGCCTCGATACTTGACAAGATAGGAATAAAACTTTACTCAACTTAGTTGTTTTATTGTCTTTTGCCTGCCTTGCTTCGTAACTATCTCACTTCGTAGTTATCTTGCTTTGTAGTTATCTAGGATTAGTTATTAGTAGTTTAGTTATCTTAGTTACCCTTAGTTATCCTATTCTCTTTATCCATCTAGTTATCCACCTTACCTTAGCCATCCTTGTCATCCTTACCTAGCCACCCATATATTCTTTCTAGCCTTTCATCTTCCCTTCTCCCCTTTTCTCTTTTCTTATTTCTTCGACTCTCATCCCCTCCTTGACTCAACTCATACACCACCCTAGCCTTCCCTTGGGATCAAATAAATCGACACCTGGTACTCCCAGGCGAAGTGCTACTACGATAGTTCTGTGCGCTTGCAGAATCTCCTCCTGGTATATTGCAATCTCTCTAGTTAGCTCCTACTAGTGTCGGGATTGACAACCCCGCTTGGCATTAGTAGATAGCTGCTTTAGCTCCACTCCTTTAGGTATAGTGTCCGGTCTTGCTTCAAGCACTTCTGACGCCGTTGCCGGGGATAGACTCCATAGTCTACTCCTTGTAACAACGTTAGCAAGTGCCAACAAGCATTCCTGGGCCGTTACCGGGGATAGTTGCCTAGCACTATCTTTAGTGAAGCTAAGAACTACCAACAGCTGCTACAAAGAAAAATATTGTTAATGTTGAAGAATACGAAGAAGAGGAGACCCCAGCTGAACCTGCATCCAAGGTACGAACTGCTCCTCATGAATTCTATGATACACATGTATTACCTTTTCCAGAAAGAAACAGAAATCCGACGGAAGATGACCTATTCAAGAAATTCGTCGAGGTAATTCAAAAATTATATATACATGTGCCATTTATTGACGCTATGCAGGTTCCAACTTATGCAAAATATTTGAGAGACATGCTCAATAAGAAGAAATCAATTCCAAGTAGAGATGTGGTTAAATTGACCGAAGATTGCAGTGCGGTCATTTTAAACCAACTCCCAGAAAAAGAAGAAGGACCCAGGAAACACAACGATCGCATGTTCAATTGGAGAGCAGCACTTCGAGCATGCACTCTGTGATCTGGGAGCAAGCGTCAGCGTCATGCCCAAGGTAATATATGATAAATTAAATCATCATACCTTGTCCCCTACTTCTATGTGTTTGCAGCTAGCCGATCAATCGCTCCGATATCCCGTGGGAATAGCAGAGAATATTCCGGTGAAAATCCGAAATCTCTTTGTCCCGGTGGATTTCATGGTTCTGGATATTAATACTGACCACCGGACTCCATTGATCTTGGGACGGCCATTTCTGAGCACTGCAAAAGCCACCATTGATGTAGGAGCTGGAGAAATTCAGCTCCACATCAGTGGAAAGGAGGAGAAATTCGAGTTCACACCGCGACCAGAAAAACACCCGTCATCAAGGTTCGTCGGTGCCGACATTCCACCACAACCACCGTGAAGGCGACACCAATCGGGAATCCAAAGCGGCTAACCAAGGTGAGTTAGGCTAAGGTAAGTCTTTATCCCCTCATTTAATTTTTTCATTTTTACTTAAGCAATTTAATTTTCAGCAAAGTAGATGTTTACTAGAGTGATTAGGTTGCACCTAGGGGGCTTATGGCAGCCATAGGGGTGGCGCCCGCCACCCTAGTGTGCACTAGGGAGCACTAGCCAATCTCTAGACTATTACACCTACCTCCTACACCCAAATAACACCAAGGGAGACCCATGTCTTTGCTCATTTCAATGCAATCACTCACTTCCATGTCTCTCCATGTCTCCCCCTCTTCACTCCACCTTTTGGACAAATCTCCACCCAAAAATTCTGGTGCACATGTGATGGAGAGTGACAAGGAGAGCACTAGGTTAAAGGAGGGGTTAGTTGGAGTGAAATTTCAGCCAAGAGGTGGCGCCCGCCACATTTTCCTGGCGCCCGCCACCTCTATTTCCACATTTCGGTACAAAACTGCTCCCGAGTAAGTTTCCCACCATCCTTGGTATAAAGTGTGACCAGGATGAAGAAGTGGTCTTTGAAATTTTCAGCCCACTTGCCCCATTTAGGAGGTTGCACTATTTTCACTTTGCACCGAACCTACCACTTTATTCCCCACTTGGAATTTCAGTGGACATTACTTGGGAAACCTCATGTGTCGGTTGCAGACATTTTTGAGCAAGGTGGGGTGGCGCCCGCCACTTATTGGTGGCGCCCGCCAGCAGGGTAAGGCTCACAGCCTCCCCCCTTCCATCCTCAGCCTATAAATACTACCCACACCCCATGCAAGTTCTCACAACTCACTCAAAACACAAAAGCATTAGCCATCTTGAGCACTAGCAAGGAAGTCATGGGCCCTCTCAAGAACTTCTTCACCGGCAAGAAGAAGAAGAAGAGTAAGGGTGAGGGAAGTTCGTCGAGAGCAAACACCCACATTCCCTTTGCTGGGAGTGATGAGGAGAGCGCCAGGCGGGGTACTCCATCCACCGACGCAATGTCGGTGGATCGGAACTCTCCGTTCTCACACCAGGCTGGACCGACCATCCGCATCCTGAACTTCGTCAATGATATCATCTGGCAGTGATCGGGAGCGGCAGGCCCGGAACATCCTCAGTGAGAGGGAGTTCATTCACACCCGCCGCATCGACGCCGACTTGCTAAGTCGCACTGGTATGGACAGTGAGTTTCTTTATATTTCTCGAACTTTGGGATGGGAAGATGCATGGATGGTTAATGAGGAGGGAATCCTTCCCCTCACAATGGAATTTCTAGCTACCATGCAATTGTCTGCTACTCACATAACATTCCGGCTTTTTAATGAAGAGCACACTCTTTCGTGGGGGCAGTTCAGCAAGCACCTAAATTTTGATGATTCATGCTTGCTAAACCTGGAATCTGCTTGTACGGGTTTCAATAGAAACGATTTTTGGAAAAGCATTGCTGGGAACAGAGACCCAGGCTTGCCCCGTACAAGTAATATCCACAACCCCACGCTCAGGTTCTTTCACAAGTATATTAGTATCACACTTTTTCCAAGACCTAACTTAAGACCAATCAAAAAGCCTGAAATGCTGCTGCTGTATGCTCTAGTTAACCACATAAAAGTATCACCCGCCAAGGCCATGGCGGACTACTGGTCTAAATTTAATCAACGCTCTGGAAATATTTAAATGACATCATGGATAACTAGACTAGCTTTTAACATGGGTCTGCTGAACACCGCTATATACTCCTACATTCCTAGTGACCGAGACCTTTTGACCCTGGAGCATTTCTCGCAAGGACACCTCTTGCATGAGAACCAGGAGACCGGTGAGATTCACATGATCTATCAAGATTATGTGAATAAAATCGCTCTTCCTGACATGTCACTTTGGTTGGTGAATGCACCAACATTACTTTTGGCCCTAGAAACCGAGGCAGAGCAAAACCGCAGGTTGGCCTGAGAGAACATCATGCAGGTTCCCAGGAGGAGGACACGAGCGCAGACCCGTGCTGCAGAAGAGGCCGCAAGAGCCGCAGCAGCGGCACAGGAATTTGACCCTTTCCATACAGGGCACTATGAAGGAACAGCACACTATGGTCACTTGACACCCCCTGGCTCGCACCAAGCAGGAGGATCGAATTAGCAACAACCGCAACATCCGCGGTGGGAATACGGCCAGGAGGCGTCCTTTCACTCATCCCAGTTGGGGAGTTCAACCCATTCCTTAGGAGGATCCACCCAGTACACTGGCCGTGGTGATGAGTTCTTCCATAGGGGAATCTCGCCACAGGCCGCTCGCCATTCGTCCTTTCATCAGGACGAGTGGATGCGTGATATGAGATATCTTCAGCACCAAATGAATGGACTTACCATGGATACTGCTGAAATCCGGCAGGACTTGAACAACCTAAACCAAAATTTCCAGGAATTCCGCCAGGAAACTGGTGGAGAACTGGGTAATATTTCTTCTCTCCTGCAGTAGAACGAGCAGAACTGAGACGACATGTACCGTCGTCAAGGATGGATGTGATCCGACCACGCCAAAAGCCAGCTTGGGGGAGGACCCCCATCATCGAGGTAAGTATCACTGCCATCTTTATTACTGTCAGTTTTATTTTTATTTTAGTAGTTTAAATTTGAATTTTATCTTAGTTAATTTGCAGTTAAAAAAAATATTAATAAATAAATAGCAATAAATGAAACGCTCTCATCGTAAGTCTTTCTAATAAATAAAAATGTATGCCATGCATTAGAGTTATCATGGGAGAACGTATGCTAGAACTAAACTTGAGACATGAGCATTAGAGTAAGTAAAGGGGGAGTAAGTTTCTACTTTGACTTGAGCGAGTCAAGTTTGTGGAGTTGTTATATTGAAAAATTTAAAAACTTGCTCTAAGTACTTCTGTGGCAAAGAAAGTCCTACCAAAGCCAAATAATTTTTACTCTTAGAGTAGGAGCTTCCACTTGCTGCATGTTAGTGTTGAGCTAGTTAGACTTTTGTTGATAGTCATGGTAGAGAAACTTGTCATATCTTTAGACCAAGGAATTCACTTGCACCCACCTATATAGTGCTATTCTTACACTGAGAATACGCACACAACATGCCTTTATTTCCATTCATTGTTAGGAATACTTCATGGCAAAATATCATGCTCCATAATGAAATCTCAGGGACATGGCTATAATCATTCAAAAAAAAAGAACAAGTGCTCTAGAAAGAAAAGAAAATTCAAAAGAGCAAGTGCTCTAGAGAAAAAAAGAGAATATCCAAAAGAGCAAATGCTCTCATTCATAGCCATGACCCCACAAAAGAGATAGAAAGGAGAAGTGCCATGAAAGTAGTAGCCACAATAAATACCACACACTTGCACATTCCTGGTCTGAACCTATGACTTGTTGCTCCTTTGCTCCATTTGTCTAACTTGGCAAAATTATGCTAGCATTGCATGCTCACTTTTATCCTACCCATTAAACCCCACATAAAGTCTTAGTGAGAGGATAATTCTTCCATTTCCACATACAAATATGAGTGATCGAGTGAGCCACAGAAGTTACTAAGCATGCTTTCTTTTGAACAAAACTTGCAAAAACTCCACATATCTTGATTAGCAAAATAGGCAAGGGAAAGACAAACCTTCCTTCTTGCTGGTCTTTTGTTCTAATCTTGAGTGCAGGGAAGGCTACCAATTCCATGATGATGAAAATAATATGGGCATACACAACAAAAACACAGAGTTTCCAAGATTATTTCAAGACCATGCTTGCTCGAGGACGAGCAAGAGGTAAGCTTGGGGGAGCTTGTTGACGCTCACTAAGTGTCATATTCTTAGCATCAACAAGGTCATATAATGCAACACAAGGGCCTAAAATCAACCAAAAACCTTTTATAAACTAACGATTTCCACTTGTCCTTGAGTTTTATTTGAATGTAGGAAATTGCAAAGTTTTTGAGCAAAATGACCAAATGGACCCACCAGGAAGCAAGCCCACTTGCCTGGGCTCACTTTGGGCCAAGGAGGGGTGGCGCCCGCCACCCCTAGCTGGCGGCCGCCAGCGGGGAGAAGCCCAAACTCCCCCCTGCCACGTCACTGATCCAGGGGAAGCACCCCACATTCATTGGCAGTCATTGCTCACCTAAGTCGGTTCATCCAAGGGCTGAGAAGCAGTGTCACATGGATCATGGCCTAATTGCCCATGTGACGGTTATTGGACAGCCCTAACCGACCCCAAACCGACTTGGAGGACCTCCTGGATGCCGTTGGTGAAGAGGCGGTGGATCCAAGGGCCAGGGGAGTGGCGCCTGCCACCCCTAGCTGGCGCCCGCCACCACACTTACCCCCCTGACCTAACCCTAGGTCCATAAGTACCCCCTAGGTCCCTTAGGCTATAAATAGGACCCCCCGAGCTCATTTGTACTCAGACCTCACCTCATTAGTCCCACTCTCTTGTAAGCGAAGCTCTGGTGAAGGAACACTCTAGTTGAGAGACTTAGAGTGAGAGCGAGAGTGAAGAAGAGAAGAGCTGGAGTTGTAATAGAGGATCTTCCAAGTCTCTGGTATAATTCCAAATCTTCCTTCATTTATCTTAGTGTTCTTCTACTTTTAGCATTTACTTTAAGTTCATTACTTATTGTTCTTGTTGAGTGCTTTCGATCATAGATAACTTAGTATTTAGTTTATATCTAGTTTGGGTTCTTCGCTGAGTAATCAGTGCTCTAGTTTTGGACGCAAGATTAGAGTAGTATATATTAGTGTAAGCGCGGTGCTTAGACTAGTTATACCTTAGTTTGTGGCTAGCCCCCCGGATAGCTGTGGTAGCAAACAGGTGGTGACAGCCCTGGGAGCCTTGAATTCCACCACGTAGTTGGGTTAGTTCTTAAATCATAAACCTCGTTGTGCACGTCTGAGGTAAATAGTCCAGAGGGTGTGTACGGTTCGAAGAACTAGATAGAACCTTTATTGCTAAGTTAGTTGTGATCGTAAGTGTGTAGGAAAACATTAATCTGTTCATCGGCCAGACCCCGCTGATTTAGGTTAGTAATAGTTAGTCTTTCTTTTCTTTTTAGTAGTAGTAGAAACCAACCCCCATTCATACTTTTCGATCAACCCTGCTAGAATCACTAGTTGTTCATAGCGGTCCTAGTGTTAGTTCTGCCATAGTACCTTCCCTGTGGAAATAAATACGATACTCGGTTACTCCCGGGTGAAGTGCTACAATAGACTTATTCCGTGTGCTTGCGGAACCTACCAATAGTCATACGAATAGTTAGTTATACTTCTTACATTAAGAAGTATCAACAAATCTTTCTGGCGCCGTTGCCGGGGATAGATTCCATAGTCTACTCCTAGTGACGACGTTAGCAAGAGTCAACATGAGGTAGCTCAATGACACGAGCAATCCACTAAGGATGCCTCTTGCCACTCCGGCGAGGTGAGGCTCCAAAACCTCTCACAATCATGATCGGTGGTGGCCAAGAACAATCTCCTTCTCTTGCCAACAACACCACAGCGCCTCCAAGCCATCTAGGCACCGGCAAATGCCAAGAGTAACAAGAAACTCAAAGCCGATGCGAAGAACTAGTGCCACTAGATTGAACTCTTTCAAATCATGCACTAGATCACTCAATCTCACTTGGTTTGATCAAATCAACTTGGGAGATGAGTTGGAAGGCTTGCCGAATCTCACTAGTATGCTTATGAATCAGAATGTGCAAGAGTGAGGCCAAGTGAGTCGGCCAAGCCCCTTAAATAGGCCACACAAGTCAGCCTAGCCGTTGGGCCGAAATCGCGACCATTGGACGCACCGATGCGCGACTATCGGACGCTGCCCCAGCGTCCGATGCTCCAGATGGAGCCACGTGTCCCCCTGATATGAAATCAGCTCGTTAGATCCCAACGGTCATTTCCTTTCGCGCCACGGTTAATGTGACATCGGACGCGCCGATGCCACGCATCAGACGCTGCGATGCCACTGCTCGTTTTAGCACTTTTCTGCGCCACATCGGACGCACTGGCACCTTCACATCGGACGCTCAACCCCTACGTCCGATGACCATGCAGAGAGGTTCCAGAGTGGGCCAATTCCGATGGATCCGCATCGAACGCAGGCCAGCGTCCGATGCTCCCTGGAAAGCTAGCTCGCGCCACGTCACCTGCATCGGACTCTGCAACAGAGTTTCTTCAGCGTCCGTTGCCAGCGTTCGGTGCTCCTTCAACATCTCTCAGAAACTAGGGTTAACCATCAGATGCTCAGCCCAGCGTCCGATGCTCCTCGGACCAGCGTTCGATGCTCCCCGAGCACGACACTTCATTTCTGAAAACCGTTGAATCCTGCCTCGCAAGCTCGGCAGGAGGGAGAAGGACTATACACTAGTTTCTCCCACTTCTCCACAACTCTGGAACACCCCCTTATCCCAAAAGTGCCAACACGACCAAGTGTACATCATTACATGCAAGTGTGTTAGCATTTTGCAAAGCATTTTTAAAGAGGTTTTGTTAGTCACTCACTAGGTCTATAGCATCGATATGTTAGAGAACACCTAGTGGCACTTGAACACCACATAAGCCATGAATAATCTCCTCTTAATAGTACGACTATGTATCCTAAATGTGATCACACTTACTAAGTGTCTTGATCACTAAAACAAAGAGCCCTATAGGCTATACCTTTGCCTTCGGGCCTCTTTACTCATCTCTTCCCTTCTTCTCATGTTTCACCAATGGTAGAGCACTTGATCTCTTGATTGCTTGTGGCCATCACCATCCTCCATGGTTGCCATCTTGCTAGCTCCACCACTTGGCTTGGTTACAATCCTTTCTTATAAGCTACACATATGCTTAGCAATAGGATTCGACCAAATAGGTTTCATCAATTAACCAAAACCAAACTAGGGCTTTCAATCTCCCCCTTTTTGGTAATTTATGACAACCTATACAAAGATATGTAATTTAAATTTCAGTAACCACATTGATAGTAATAGCTCCCCCTACATATGTGCTATAGAGTTTGGTTCTAAATTTCGCACATATGTATGATTATGAAATGTGGATGAGCAATACTACCAATGATGATGCTAAGGCATAAGAATGGACCTTTGAAGCGTGATACCAATCAGAGTGCACATGTTAAACCATCCTTAGCATCATTTGTCACTAGACATACATCAAAACTCAAGAACCCCGTGAGATCAACATAATAATAAAGCTCTTGAACCACTTAAAAAACAAGTATGTCTAGTTATCATCCTATTCATGCTAGTGAGTCATAGCATCAATCATGTTCTAACACTAGCATTCACCAGGTAAGCATGAATATCAAAATAAATAGCTTATGCATTGCAATCAAACATATGAATATGCACATTTCAAATGCAACATACATGTTTATGAGCTTGCTCCCCCTATTTGTAAGTTCCAATCCCACTTGAAGGTTTACTTAGCATGTCTCTTTTATCTTTGTAGCATTTTCTCCCCCTTTGTCAACAATTTCCACAAAGGTGGGGCAAGGTTAAATGAAAGGAGACAATCTTTTCATCATGAGATTTATATGTGGGGATCAAACTAAGTCAAGTTATGGCTTAATCTGGCTCATGAGCATAGGATATTTAACACAGTTTGCTCTAGAGTAAGCTTCTTCACACATATTACAATGGTTATCTTACTCACGTTGGTTAAACACTCATTGCTCACTTACTAGACCAAACACTAGAGTTACAAGCTCACAAACAAGTTATATGCTACCACTAGATCAAGTCAAACATAGAAGCAATAGTGGTACCATATATACTTCAAATTCATTTGATTTACCATGAATGAGCCTAATTAAGCAATGTGATGGCTATATGAACTAAAACACAACCTAATAAGAATGAATGCACATGCCAAACAATTTCACCTTTGCTTTCTTGGAGGAGAGGCATGTCATAAGTGGAGGTGCATGAAGGACCGAGAAAGCACTAGCAAGGCGACCAGAGGGGGGGGGGGGGGGTGAATGGGAGCCAACAAAATTTCTCTCGAAACTTTGGCCAAATGTACCAAGATCAACCCCCAAAAGCTACGATCGAAACCGTGATGCCCACGACCCTTGGAAGAGGGTGGATGATCCCTAGGATCACAGCGAGGCACCACAAAGCGATAGCAAACCAAACACAAAAAGCTCCGGCACAAGTTCGACCCTTGAGAACCGAGTCCCGAACGTAGATAGACGGCTACGTCGAGAAATCCCCAAATACCGATGCTAACAAGTAGCAAAGATACCTAGAGAGGTTTCTTGGTCAACTACGAGGCCAAACGAGAGGTCCAGAAACCAAGCGAGGAAGCCGGGAGAGCAAACGCACCAAAACGCAACCTTCAGGCAAATCCTGGACTGTCCGGCCCTGGGGTCCCGGACTGTCCGCGGTATTGCCGGACTGTCCGCCGGCAGAACTCCCAAAAACGCAAAGGTTTTGAAACCTCCCTGAGTGATCCCGGACTGTCCGCGGATCACTACGGCGGACTGTCCGCCGGTCAAACAAAGACAAGACAGCCGAAGAACACGGCTACTGAACTAGCTCGTCCCCGACGCGCGGACTGTCCACGCCTGGGGTGGCGGACTGTCCGCCAACACCCAGTGAGGGCAATTTCGGTCGCCCTTCACCCAAATCTCTTCCAAATCGTTCCAAATAAAAATCCCTTGATCCCAAACTTGGAGAAGATGATCACGGGGTAGTTAGGAGACTATCCCCAAGAAATCATCCGCTCAAATCGATTCAATCACCGGGAAATCGAAAGGGGAAGATCAAGAATGAAAAAGCGCCACGAAAACTAAATCAACCCGATCTACTTGTTCGTGAGGAGCTAGATGAATTCCTTCGATGGAAATGATCTCCTCACTATAGAGAACAAGTTGATTCAAATGGATTTCGCAAAGACGCGTGAGAGAGGGAGATCGAGTGACGGGAAAATCGCGGAGAAACGAAGAACGCGAAGAACACGAACCAAAACGCGAATCAACAGATCGATCTGCAATCGTGTGGCTACCACATGCTACAACAGTGAGGTTACGGCCTCACTTCCTCAAAATCTCCAGTACACAGAGGTATGGTTCTCTGCGGATCTCAGCTAGCTACAGCAGGGGATTGGGAGAGCAGGAAACCCTAAGTGCCAAGAGCAAATGACTGAGATGGATGGGGAGGTGGGTGTCTCCCCCTGCTTATCCTAATTCTAACTATTCCTAATTCCCACTCTACCCCTAACTATTTACAGAGCGAACCAGCTAAACCCTAAGGTTATCCGACGGCCACGCGAGCACAACTCGTAGCGTTGCCTCGACGCAACCTCCCGATTGCCGCCACGTGCCGCCACCGCTCTGCTTGTCCTTTTCCCGGACGTCGCACCCCCGGTTTTGTGGCCCAAACTGGGAAACCAGCCTTCACAGCTATCCCCCGGTTTTGAGGCCCAAACCGGGAAACCAGCCGATCGTCGCCTGAGTTTTGTGGCCCAAACTCAGCAAACCCGCAGCACCCAGGTTTTGAGGCCCAAACCTGGAAACCGTCCTCAGCCTGAGTTTTGTGGCCAAACTCGGAAACCATCCGCGCCCAGGTTTTGAGGCCCAAACCTGGAAACCGTCCACCCGATGGTTTTTCTCTGGCTCTACCACCAAACCGACGTTGTAGAGGGGATGCACCGCCCGTGCACCCCGTCCACCAACATGTGTCCCCAAGTCCTCGACTTAGGCAACACATGACCGCAAGTCTTCGCTCGTCGCTGTCCCAGGCTGTCAGCCACCACAGCTGATCCTCAGGCCACCGGTCCCTCAGTCCAAGCCTCACGTCCGCCCTTCGCCACTCTCGGTCCCTCGGCACGACACGTCTCTACTTGACCTTCACCTTGCCTTTGATCACTGTATCCGTGCTCGACACCTGCACAACACAAGCCAAAGAACATGCGCATCATCCCAGTTGACAATCACTCATCACTCAGAGACTCGGCATACACCCATGTATCCGCAATCTCCCCCTTGATGAGTGCATTGTCAACTACCAACACAAATCATAATGAAAAGAAGAAAGAAGAAGGAAGGAGAGAGAGAACTCAACCAAATGACCCAAAAGCATAGCAAAGCTGAAGAAGGTTAAGTGGAAAGAGCAAGACAACTTGGTCCGCAAAGACATGGGCAACGGCTCGACGCAACCAAGCAAAGCAAAACTAGCCCTCAAGAAGAGGCAGAACGGGCTCAACACCGCTAGCAAATACCAATTGAAAAAGCGAAGCAAAATGCTAGTCCCTCAAGATAGAGGCACAGAGGCTTAACACAACTAGCAAGAAAGCTCGACACGAATTGAAAATCTGAAAGGCGAATGCTAGTCCCTCAAGAAAGAGGCAATGGCTCAACACGACTAGCAAAAACGCTCTGAACCAATTGGAAATTTCAAAAATTCAGCACGAGCAAACTCCCCCTTGCATGGTGCACACAACCGATTCCTCTCCCCTAAGTTGAACATGGGAGGCATGATTTGTCCAAATTCTCCCCCTTAGTTGAAAATGCACCATCAAGCAAAAGGAACCGAAAGAAATTTTCTCCCCCTCAGAAAATGCACCATCAAAAGTGCCAACAAGAGAAGTTCTCCCCCTTCCAAAATGCATATGAGTGAAGATGCAAGTTAGCAGCTTCAGGAATATAGTCAAGAGAATGCAAGGATGCTCTAAATAGTATAGCTCCAATGACTCACTAAAAAGCATACAAGCTAGCGAAGGCTCAAACTGATCATCAAATACGAAATATGAACATGAGAGCACAGTGAGCAGTTTTTAGCCAAAAAAGTATTCACCATCAAAATAGCACATGACATATATAGACAAGAAATCAGACAAGTGCTAAACATGTATACAGGGTGAACTACCCCTAGCACAGTTCAATCATCACGCTATAGAATGAAACATAGTCTTGTGTATCCAAATTTTATCGGAGTTGCAGCGGTTAAGATTACACAAGTTAAAATTTCAGCATGTGATTGCGAGAGGTTGAAAGCTTGTCATTGCCTAACTTTTCAACTGTGCGAAGCCTATGCAGAAGCAATCAGAAGCTTAAAGCAACAGTTTCGGTCATACACTACACAGCTCAAGTTTAACTCAAAGTGCAATGAGAAACAGTCTCGAAACTGTGATGTATTGACAAGCAATCCCATCTCGATCTTTTCAATTCACTTAAAACTTGGTTCAGATTTTATTGACAGAATATGAACAGACCAAGCAAGTGAATGACTCAGAACTAGAGACATAGCAACCTATCATATATGAAAAGCACGAGTGAATTCAACACATCCTACAC
Organism: Coix lacryma-jobi var. lacryma-jobi; assembly: GCA_009763385.1. Classification (NCBI taxonomy): domain Eukaryota; kingdom Viridiplantae; phylum Streptophyta; class Magnoliopsida; order Poales; family Poaceae; genus Coix; species Coix lacryma-jobi. Next base: position 135,392,432 of record CM019826.1, read on the forward strand.
ATGCTAGTCGCATATCTCAATGGTGAACATTTTCAGGTTTTATGTTTGTTAAGTAGGTTCACCATTCAAAAATGGCTCAGCTCAAAACATGTATTAGTGATCAGAAAGAGCATAAGCTACTAGTATCAACAAATAGCATCGGAGCACACTAAACAGAGCATAATTCCATTCTAAAGATTATATACATGAAGCTCAGAATGTAAAAGCGTATGCAAAAAGACTAAACCAAAAGAAAAACAAGACAAACGAAAAATGGTCAGTATATGATACAAGAACCAAAATGTTTCCCCCATCTAAAAGGGGAAACACACACCAAGCTCACCCCTCAACCGATTAAAGGTTGATTCGTCCAAAGGCTTGGTAAAAATATCAGCCAACTGATGATGAGTATCGACATGGCGAAGGTCGATATCACCCTTCTCATAGTGGTCTCGCAAAAAGTGAAAGCGCACATCAATGTGTTTGGTCTTCGAGTGAAGCACGGGGTTCTTAGCAACGCTAATCGCACTCGTGCTGTCACAAAGCAAAGGAACACGAGAAAAGCTCATACCAAAATCACGCAAAGTGGCCATCATCCAGAGTAACTGGGAATAGCAGCTAGCCGCAGCAACATACTCAGCCTCCGTGGTAGACTGGGCGACACTAGACTGCTTGCGAGAAGACCATGAAACAAGAGAAGAACCAATAAACTGGCAAGTCCCAGAAGTGGACTTGCGCTCAATGCGACAACCAGCAAAATTGGCATCGGAATAACCACAAGGGAAAGGGTGGAGGAAACAGAATACCAAATCCCAAACTCAGGAGTGAAGCATAAGTACCTCATAATGCGCTTGACTGCCTGACGGTGAGAGGTGCGCGGCGAAGACTGAAATCGCGCGCAAAGACACACCGCAAACTGAATGTCCGGGCATGTCGCCATCAGGTACAGCAGCGACCCGATCATACTCCGGTACTCCTTCTGGTCCACTGCTTCTCCCTCCTTGTCCGCATCCAGGGCCGTCGTGGTCGACATGGGTGTTGGAAGAGGCTTGGCCTCACCCATATCGAATTTCTTCAGAATGTCCCGGGTGTACTTGCCCTGGTGCACGAACGTCCCTTCCCGGGATTGCTTGATTTGCAACCCGAGGAAAAACGTCAACTCGCCCATCATGCTCATCTCAAATTCCCTGCTCATAGTATCTGCAAACTTGGCAACCAAAGCGTGAGAAGAACCACCGAAAATGATATCATCCACGTAAATTTGGACCAAGAGAGAATCACTGCCTTGCTTGAGGAGAAAAAGCATTTTATCTACACATCCCATTTTAAAACCGTTAGCAAGCAAAAAGGTTTTCAACCTATCATACCAGGCTCTAGGGGCTTGTTTCAAACCATACAAAGCTTTGTGGAGTTTAAAGACATGGTTTGGAAACTTGGGATTTTCAAAACCGGGGGGTTGTTCAACATAAACCTCTTCTTCTATGTAGCCGTTTAAGAAGGCACTCTTGACATCCATTTGAAAAAGTTTGAAACCTTTGGATGTTGCAAAAGCCAAGAGTATCCTAATAGCCTCCAAACGAGCTACAGGAGCAAAAGTCTCCTCATAGTCTATCCCCTCCTTCTGACTATAACCCTTAGCTACAAGCCTGGCCTTGTTTCTAACAACGTGGCCATCCTCTCCTTGCTTGTTTTTGAAAACCCATTTTGTCCCAATAGGCTTACAGTCTGGAGGAGGTGGAACTAAAACCCAAACCCAATTTCGCTCAAAGTTCTCTAATTCCTCATGCATGGCATTGACCCAATCTGGATCCGTCAAAGCGTGTCCAACATCTCGGGGCTCAAAATCAGCAACAAAAGCAGAATGAGCAAAGTGAGAGATTTGAGACCTGGACCGAGTGACACGTTCGTCAATGTTGCCAATCATCTGCTGAGGGGGGTGTTGGCACTGGATGTGTCGTGGCGCCTCCCGTGCAGAAGTGATCTCCCCCTCAACAGCAGCTGGTGCCTCTCCGGGTACAAAAGGTACCGCTCGGGGTGGCGGATCCCACGGCCCCCAGGAAGAAGAAGTGTCGGGGCCGTGAGTCGTAGTAGAAGCCGCTCCTTGCGGCACAGCAGGTGGAGGGGGTGCTGGATCATCCATACCTTCAGCACCCTCATCCTCGTCATCAAAAAGAGGCTCACCAACCTCATGATCACCTGCACGCTCAAAACAAGAAGATGGACAAACCATGGTCTCGTCGATGGTGACATTAGATGTCTCCATGACTCGGTTAGTGTCAAGGTTAAGTACACGATAAGCGCGAGTATGAGTGCCATAACCCAAAAACACACCGTCAGAAGAACGAGACTCAAACTTGTCCAAGTTACCCTTTTTGAGTATAAAACAATGGCAACCAAAAACTCGGAAATAACTCACCTTGGGCAGTTTTCCAAAACGCAACTCATAAGAAGTCTTTTTCAAGAAAGCTCGGAGAAAAATGCGATTGGAAATATAGCATGCAGTGCTCATAGCTTCGGCCCAATATCGCCTAGGAGTCCTATGCTCATCGAGCATCGTCCTGGCCATCTCTACAAGGGTCCGATTCTTCCTTTCTACAACATCATTCTGAGGCGGTGTGTAGGGAGAAGAAAACTGATGCTCTAAACCCAAAGAGTTACAAAACTTCTCAAAATCCAAATTCTTGAATTCGGAACCATTATCACTCCTAATAGCTCGCATTGAGTTCAAAGGGAACTCATTCTGAAGACGCAAAATCAGATTGCGAGCAAAGGAGAAAGTCTCGGTCTTCTCAGCTAAAAAGAAGACCCACGAATATCTCTAAAAGTCGTCAACAACAACAAGCACATACCACTTCCCCCCCCAACCGAGCTCACCCGAGTCGGACCAACAAGGTCCATGTGCAAAAGCTCTCCAGGGCGCTTGGTCATGACCTGAGTCACTGGATGGTGGGGAGCGGCAACCATCTTCCCATGTCTACAAGAATGACAAACAAGATCCTTCTCCATGGATAACTTGGGCAATCCTCGGATTAGGCCAAGTGAACTAAGTCTTGCAAGCAAGTCGAAGCTCAGGTGACCAAGTCTCCTATGCCACTTCCAAAGATCAGAGGAGGAAGGTCCAGCCAAAAGACAACGAGAAATTCCAAACAACTCCGAGAAATCCGCACGAAAGACTTTCCCAAAGGGCGAAATAAAACAAACAAGATTGCCCGGAGGGTCCAAAATACGATTGAGATTCGGTTTAAAACGAATCTCATAGTCATCATCAAAGAGTTGCGAAACAGAAAGAAGGTTAAAATGTAAGTTAGAAACAAGAGCAACATCGCAACGCAAAGTGCTCATTAACTCGCACCGACCCACGAGACAACACTTTACCTTTGCTGTCGTCACCGAAGGTGATAAACTCCTTTCCGGCGACTGGACTAAGACTGGAGAACCACTTGGCGTTTCCGGTCATGTGCCTCGAGCAACCGGAATCCACCAACCAAACGTTCTCCAATCGTTTTACCTACATCAATAAAAAGACATAGGGTGAGCATACGGTCCAACACTAGGGTTAGTGAAGTAGGAAGAATACCAGTGTTGGGCCGGCTGCTCAAAAGAACGGTTAGTAGAAAAACCATTCCTAGCACGCCTACGGGGAAAGCGATCACCACGCTGAGGAAAATGTGGTCCGCTGGGGAAGGAGCGCTCACCGCGATACTCAAAATGCGGTGGAGGAAAGTGCTCAACTACAAAGCCACCGCCACGGGGTCCATAGCCTACAACTGCAGGCTCCCGCCGGGCACGTCCTCTCCGCTGCCTAGGCCTGGGAACTTGAGGTTCTGGACCTCTAGGTCTAGCAGTTCTCCTTGGAGCTCTCCTCTGAACATTCGACACATGTACATCACGGAAAGGATGGTACATGTCCGGATTGTTCATCTCCCTAGCACGGCGTGCCTCTCTCTTGCGCCGAAAGCAGAACTCACTCAAGTGTCCATCTCTCCCACAGTGCTCACAATGGTACCTCACCGCTCTCAAAGGGGGTTGTTGGTACTCACGGTAGTGGGTGTGGATCACTTTGCCCTTTTGTGGCATAAGCTTCTCCTGGATGGGTGGCATGGTGTCAAGCTTATTCTTGAGGTGGTTTGGTTTTGGATCCCATGATTGTTTCTTTGGTGGAGCTCTCGGAGGTTCAACAAAGACCCCATCCTTGGTGTTAGGCTTGAGAGGCTCTTTGGGTGGAATCTTGGTAAGCTTGGGAGTAGTGGTGGAGTTGGGCTTCTCACATGGGTTAAGACCACTCGACTCTCCAATCTTCCCAAAAGATGAAACATCAACACCCGGAGCAAAACCTACACCAGGACCTCCAGCAGCTCGCTTGAATTGGGAGATCATCATCTCGAGCTGTGGTTCACCGCTAGACACCCATGACAAGATGGTCCGAAGGTATGTGTTTTCCTCCTCGGTTTGCATATTGTCATGCTTCACGTTTGCGATCTCCATCTCCAAACCCTCACAAAGAACACACCTAGCCACACATGCGCTACCTGAGTTGGTCTCTTCAAGAGACATAATCTTGGCATTCTTCTCCGCCAACTCAGTTTGCAAGACAGGACAAGTCTTGCACGCACCCAACAACATAGGTCTAGCCCGGAGCTCATCCACCTCTCCAACCAACGCAACATACTTACCTCTCAAGGTGAGAAGGTCAGTCATGTGCGTGGTGCACATCTCGCACTCCTCCTCCTCAGTGACAACAACGGTGGACTTCATAGATTCAAGTTCCTTCACCGTATCCTCCCACTTCTGCCTAAACTCCTTGCGCTCTCTAGCGGCACGCCTAAGCAACTTGTCTTGACTAAGGAGAGCGGCAGTAAGTTTTTTGACCTCAGCAGAAAGCTCATCGGGGGTCGGAGATACCTGGGAGGTGTCGTCGTCGTTCCGAGGAGTCTCCTCCAGCTCGCCGTCGACCTCCTTGCCGAGGGCCATGGTGCAGAAGCCGTCGTCGTCGGCGAAGAAGCAGAGGCCATTCAGCTTGTCCTCGATCCTCTTCTTCTTCTCGGACTCGTCATCGCTTGAAGAAGCGGAGTCGTCATCCGAGTCGTCGACGTCGCTGAGCGTGGCAAAGAACGCACACTGCTCAGCTTGGGCCTTCTCCAAGTACTTGGTCTTGATGTACTCCTTGTTGAAGCCGCCCTTCCGCTTGTGCCTTGCGGGGACGTACTTCTCCTTGCGCTTGCCGGAGTCGTACTTGTGCCCATGATCGCCCTTCCCAGATGAGTGCTTCTTCTTGGGACAGTTGGCGATGAAGTGGTTGGGGTCGCCGCACTCGTAGCATCCCGAGCGTCCTCCTTCGCGGCGACGGTTCATGCGGTTGTTGTGGAACCGCGAGAACCGGTTGGCGAGCATAGCCAACTCATCATCCCCCAAAGACTCCAGCTCTCCTCTATGACAGAAAAGAGAGAAGAGAGTGCAAAACCTTCAGAGGGGTTAGCAGAAGAGCCAGAAAGCAAAGCCATCGACGGGCAAGAAGGATTTTCATAACAAGCCCTCGCCATGGCATCGATCTCACTGGACTTGAGCTTACTGAAGAGCTCATCGCACGTGAGGGTCTCATAGTTAGGCAATTCGATGATCGCCTGAACCTTGGAATCCCACACCGACCGATCGAGAGTATGCAAAAGCTTGAGAGCCCTCTCATGATCGTCGAAAGGCAACAACTCCTTGTTAGCCCTCATCCTGTTGACAATCACCTGAAAGCGAGCGAATAAACTTTCTATGCTCTCGCCAGGCATATGTCAAAAGTTCTCGTACTCTCGCTTGTGCGACTCGTAGAGACGGGTTTTGACTTGGGAGGTTCCCTCATGGAAACGCATGAGGGATGCCCAAATCTCCCGAGCCGTAGCGAGGTGAGAAACACGATCAAACTCAGTCATGCTCAAGCATGAGAAAAGAGCATTACGGGCTCGGCTATTGGCATCATGATCATCGATCTGACGCTGAGTCACACGAGCAGCCAAGACCACGTAATCGGCAGAGTTGCAAATATCCCAAATGGAAGCACCCATACTCTGCAGAAAGGCCGACATGCGTATCCTCCAATACGCATAGTTCGTCCCATCGAAAAACGACGGTTTGCCCACGCAGCGATCCATGTCGCCTTCTGTGGATCTGGAACCGGCTAAGGTGGAAGATCCTTAACCCGCTCCGATACCAATTGAAGGACCGAGAAAGCACTAGCAAGGCGACCAGAGGGGGGGGTGAATGGGAGCCAACAAAATTTCTCTCAAAACTTTGGCCAAATGTCCCAAGATCAACCCCCGAAAGCTACGACCGAAACGTGATGCCCACGACCCTTGGAAGAGGGTGGATGATCCCTAGGATCACAGCGAGGCACCACAAAGCGATAGCAAACCAAACACAAAAAGCTCCGGATCCCTAGGATCTACTTGTTCGTGAGGAGCTAGATGAATTCCTTCAGTGGAAATGATCTCCTCACTATAAAGAACAAGTTGATTCGAACGGATTTCGCAAAGACGCACGAGAGAGGGAGATCGAGTGATGGGAAAATCACGGAGAAGAACGCGAAGAACACGAACCAAAACGCGAATCAACACATCGATCTGCAACCGTGTGGCTACCACACGCTACAACAGTGAGGTTACGGCCTCACTTCCTCAAAATCTCCAGTACACAGAGGTATGGTTCTCTGCGGATCTCAGCTAGCTACAGCAGGGGATTGGGAGAGCAGGAAACCCAAAGTGCCAAGAGCAAATGACTAAGATGGATGGGGAGGTGGGTGTCTCCCCATACTTATCCTATTTCTAACTATTCCTAATTCCCACTCTACCCCTAACTACTTAGAGAGCGAACCAGCTAAACCCTAAGGTTATTCTGGACCAACTCGATGGTAGGTGGATCCGACGGCCACGCCCGCACAACTCGTAGCGTTGCCTCGACGCAACCTCTCGATTGCCGCCACGTGCTGCCACCGCTCTGCTTGTACTTTTCTCAGACGTCGCACCCCCGGTTTTGTGGCCCAAACCGGGAAACCAGCCTTCATAGCTATCCCCCGGTTTTGAGGCCCAAACCGGGAAACCAGCCGATCGTCGCCTGAGTTTTGTGGCCCAAACTCAGCAAACCCGCAGCACCCAGGTTTTGAGGCCCAAACCTGGAAACCGTCCTCAGCCCGAGTTTTGTAGCCAAACTCGGAAACCATCCGCGCCCAGGTTTTGAGGCCCAAACCTGGAAACCGTCCACCCGATGGTTTTTCTCTGGCTCTACCACCAAACCGACGCTGTAGAGGGGATGCACCGCCCGTGCACCCCGTCCACTGACACGTGTCCCCAAGTCCTCGACTTAGGCAACACATGACCGCAAGTCTTTGCTCGTCGCTGTCCCAGGCTGTCAGCTACCACAGCTGATCCTCAGGCCACCGGTCCCTCAGTCCAAGCCTCACGTCCGCCCTTCGCCACTCTTGGTCCCTCGGCACGGCATGTCTCTACTTGACCTTCACCTTGCCTTTGATCACTGTATCCGTGCTCGACACCTGCACAACACAAGCCAAAGAACATGCGCATCATCCCAGTTGACAATCACTCATCACTCAGAGACTCGGCATACACCCATGTATCCGCAGTGCATTCAATTCATGTTGGAGAAGTCTAGGATATTCAATTCATTCCTTAGCTTGCAAAACCTTCTCTCATCTAGTGGCTTGGTGAAGATATCGGCAAGTTAATCATCGGTGCCCATACTTTCAATAGATATATCTTTCTTTGCTTGATGGTCTCTAATGAAGTGATGCCTTATATCAATGTGCTTTGTCCTTGAGTGTTGAACTGGGTTGGTGGCTATTTTAACGGCGCTCTCATTATCACATAGCAATGGGACTTGTCCAAACTTGACTCCATAATCTTGCAATGTTGCTTTCATCCATAGCAATTGTGCACAACAACTACCCGTGGATATGTATTCGGCTTCGGCAGTAGAGAGTGCAACACTATTTTGCTTCTTTGATGACCATGAGACAAGTGATCTTCCAAGCAATTGACAAGTGCCTGATGTGTTTTCCCTATCCACCTTGCATCCCGCATAATCGGAATCCGAGTATCCAATCAATTCAAATTGAGAGCCCTTGGGATACCTTAGTACAACATTTGGAGTGTGCTTCAAATATCTCAATATTATTTTGGTTGCCTTCAAATGACTTTCTCTTGGTGAAGCTTGGAACCTTGCACACATACACACACTAAACATGACATCCGGCCTTGATGCGGTCACATAGAGTAGACTTCCAATCATTGACCGATATAACTTTTGATCCACCATGTCACCACTAGAGTCACTATCCAAATGTCCATTTGTGCCCATTGGAGTGGTTATTGCTTTTGCTTCATCTAACCCAAACTTCTTGAGCATGTCCTTGATGTACTTGACTTGACTAACAAATGTGCCTTTCTTCATTTGCTTGATTTGTAGACCAAGGAAGTAACTAAGCTCTACAATCATAGACATCTCAAACTCCTTAGCCATCATCGCCCCAAACTCTTCACAAAAGTCTTGATTAGTTGATCCAAAGATAATGTCATCCACATAGATTTGCAACACAAACAAGTCACTTCCAATCTTCTTGGTGAAGAGTGTGGTGTCAACCTTCCCCATATTGAAACCCTTTGATTGCAAGAAATCCCTCAATCTTTCATACCATGCTCTTGGTGCTTGTTTCAACCCATATAATGCTTTCTTGAGCTTGTACACATGGTTGGGCTTCTTCATATCTTCGAATCCGGGAGGTTGTTCAACATACACTAGCTCATTGATGAATCCATTGAGAAATGCACTCTTGACATCCATTTGATAGAGCTTGATGTTGTGAGAACAAGCATATGCAAGTAAGATTCTTATGGCTTCCAATCTAGCAACCGGTGCATAGGTTTCTCCAAAGTCAATGCCTTCCATTTGAGTGTATCCTTGTGCAACCAATCTTGCTTTGTTCCTTATAACAATGCCATCTTCATCTTTCTTGTTCCGGAAGACCCATCTTGTACCAATAACATTTGTGTTCTTTGGTATTTCCACTAACTCCCAAACATCATTGCGGGTGAAGTTGTTCAACTCTTCATGCATTGCATTCACCCAATCAACATCCATCAAAGCTTCATCAATCTTGGTTGGCTCAATAGATGATACAAATGAGTAGTGTTCACAAAATGGTGCCAATCTTGATCTTGTTTGCACACCTCTTCTTATGTCACCAACAATTTGATCTAAAGGATGGTCTCTTGCAATGTGTGTTGGTTGGAGCACTTGTTCCGGTTGAGCACTTGCACTAGCATCTTGTTGATCTTGAGAACCACTAGAGCTTGCAATATCATTGTCATGCATGGTTGGAGGAGTGAGCACTTGATCTTTGTCATCTTCGATGTCAATCACTTGCTTTGGCCTAATATCACCAATGTCCATGTTCTTCATGGCTTCCACCAATTGTGTTCCTCTCACATCATCTAGGTTGTCTTGTTCTTCATGTGAGCCATTGGTTTCATCAAACTCAACATCATGGACTTCTTCAACTATTCTTGATGTGTTGTTCCACACTCTATATGCCTTACTTGTAGTGGAGTAACCAAGTAGGAACCCTTCATCACACTTCTTTTCAAACTTGCCAAGTCTTGTGCCCTTCTTCAATATGTAGCACTTGCACCCAAAGACCAGGAAATATGCAATGTTGGGCTTTCTATCATTGAGGAGCTCATATGGTGTCTTCTTTAATAGAGGGTGACAATAGAGCCGATTGCTATAATAGCATGCCATGTTGATTGCTTCGGCCCAAAAGGAATCACTCACATTGTATTCACTAAGCATGGATCTTGACATATCAATGAGTGTCCTATTCTTCCTTTCAACTATCCCATTGGATTGAGGTGTATACTTGGCCGAGAATTGATGCTTAATTCCATACACATCACATAGCTCATCAACTCTTGTATTCCTAAACTCACTTCCATTGTCACTTCTCACTTTCTTGATTCTTCTATCAAACTCATTTTGACTTCTCTTGACAAAGGTTTTGAATATGCCAAATACTTCACTCTTGTCAACGAGAAAGAAGACCCATGTGAATCTTGTATAGTCATCCACTATCACAAAGCCATACTTGTTTCCCCCAATACTTGCATATGTAGTTGGTCCAAACAAGTCCATGTGCAACAACTCAAGTGCATGTATAGTGCTCATCATTCCTTTGTTGGGATGAGTGTTTCCAACTTGCTTTCCCATTTGACATGCACTACATAGCTTATCTTTCTCAAAGTGAACATCTTTTAGTCCTCTAACCATGTCATGCTTCACTAGCCTCTTTAGTTGCTTCATTCCAACATGTCCCAAGTGCCTATGCCATAGCCAACCCATACCTGATTTGGTGAACAAACATGTTGTCAATTGAGCTTCACTTGCATCAAAGTCCACCAAATAAAGATTCTCATATCTAAATCCTTTGAAGACCAAATCACTTCCATCAACACTAACTATCTCCACATCATCAACACCAAATATGCATTTGAATCCCAAATCACATAATTGTGCCACGGACAACAAGTTGAAGTTGAGAGATTCCACTAATAGCACATTGAAGATGCTCAAGTCATTGGATATTGCAATCTTGCCCCAAGCCTTTGACCTTGCCTTTCTTGTTGTCACCAAATGTGATAGCATCCGCATGATCATTGATACTAGTGTTGATTGATTTGAACATTCTTCCATCTCCGGTCATGTGTTGAGTGCACCCACTATCAAGCACCCAATGCCTTCCTCCCGCTTTATAATTCACCTACAAAGAGATCAATTATTTTTAGGTACCCAAATCTTTTTGGGTCCTCCAAGGTTAGTCACCAAGCTCTTGGGCACCCAAATTGCATTCTTCTTTGGGCCAACCATGGGTGCACCAATATACTTAGCCTTCACACCATTAGTTCCCTTTGTAAGCATATAAAAAGAATCAAGTCTAATAGATAAAACATGAGCATTGTTCTTGTTTTTATTCTTGTTAAAGCAATTTTGCTCTATGTGCCCGGATTGCTTGCAATTATAGCAATACCGACAATTGCTCTTCACAAAATTAGTCTTGTGAGGAGCAAAAGCGGCCTTGCCCTTCTTGGGGGTATAGCCAAGTCCCTCCTTGTTGAGTGGACATCTTTGGCTACCCAAGCACTTAAGCAAGCGGACATCTCCACCATAGGCATTGCCTAAAGCGTGAGTGAGCTCATACACCTTGTTCTTAAGGTTCTCATTTTCTACCACTAATGATGAATCACATGTAGTATAAGTAGGCATTTTAGTTGAGCTAGATGATGATACATTGGTGGTAGCAACAATAATAGGAGCATAAAAAGATTCATCAAGAATATTACATGTTACTCCTATGTTGCATGTCTCTACAACATCCTCAATCTTACTTTGATCAAGGAGGAAGGAGTGGGCTTCCTTAAGCCTAGTGTGAGCTTGGTCAAGCTTCTCATGGGCTTCCTCTAGCCTCTCATGAGTAGACTTGAGCTCATCAAAGGATTGCTCAAGAGCCTTGTTGGCCTTGTGCAATTCTTTGCACTCCTTCCTCTTAGTCTCAATGTAAGAGTGGGCATCTTGTAGCATGCTCATGAGGTCCTCCTTTGAGTACTCCTCATCATCATCACTCTCACTCTCACTTTCACTCTCATCGGATGATACCTTAGTGGCCTTAGCCATGAAGCATGTCGATGGAGTGTTGAAGATAGAAGGCTTGCTTGCAATAGCAAGACTAGCCATAGCCTTCTTCTTGGTGGTCTTCCTCTCATCATCACTAGAATCATCATCATCGCTTGAGGAAGCATCACTATCCCATGTCACAACATAGGAACCACCCTTCTTCTTCTCTTTCTTTTCTTTCTTCTCTTTCTTGTCCTTCTTCTTGCTCTTCTTGCGGTCATCATCATCTTCATCACTAGAATATGGACAATCTGCAATGAAGTGATCTTTGCTCTTGCATCTATAGCACCTTTTAGTTGTGCTTTTGGTTGCATCTCTTCTCTTTCTTGCTCCATAGCCTTTCTTGTTCATGAACTTGCCAAACCTTTTCACAAAGAGAGCCATTTCTTCATCATCTATCTCACCACCACTTGAGCTTGCTTCATCATCACTTTCCTCCTTCTTTGCTTTGCCCTTGCTCTTGTTCTTGGAGGATGAAGCCTTGAATGCAATGGTCTTCTTCTTCTTTTCTTCCTCTTGGGCTCCCCCATACCTTTCCACACGGTATGTGTCTTGAGTGACCACATCACCTAGTACTTGGTTTGGGGTTACCGTATCCAATCCTTCCCTCACAAGAATAGTTACCAAAGTATCAAACCTTGGTGGTAAGCATCTTAAGAACTTGTGAGAAAAGTCCTTGTCCTCCATCTTCTCTCCCAAAGCCTTCAAGTCATTGATAATAACTTGCAACCGGTGAAACATCTCTGGTATCCTTTCATCATCTTGCATCTTGAACATGGCAAGCTTGTCCTTGAGAATGTACAATTTGGCACCCTTGACTGCCTTGGTACCCTCATACGTCTCCTCCAATCTCTCCCATATCTCACTTGCTTTTTCAATATCTTTGATTTGCTCAAACACTTTTGTGTCAAAGGCTTCATAGAACAAGATGATTGCCACATCATTCCATTGAAGCTTCTCTTCTTCTCTTGGAGTGGGACTTGCAGTGTCAATTACCGCAAAATCATGCTCAATCACTTCCCAAATCATTCTATTCATTCCTCTTGTGAATGCACACATCTTCCTCTTCCAACAATCAAAGTTGGTGCCGTCAAAATGTGGTGGCTTCCCCATATAGTTGATTTGAGCCATTTTAACACCGGAGGATGTTAAGCCTCAAACAAACGGTGACCACGACTTTGATACCACTTGAAAGGTCCAAATTGGCTAGAGGGGGGTGAATAGCCTAATTAAAAATCTACAAAATTACTTAGGCAAACACTATTCGTATAACAAATGTCAAAGCTTTTTGCGCTAGCCTAATAGTGTGTTGCAAGCCACCTATCCAACAATTCTACCTAATATTTCTAAGTCACACAATCAACTAGAGCTAATATCTAATGCGGAATAAAGCTATCTAGCTCTAGTACAAGTATGATATACAAAATGTGTATGAGACAAGTATGTGCAACAGATAGACTAAGCAAGCTAATCACAACTAGATACACAAGAAAACTAACAAGAGATATACAACAAGTGATAGTATCTACACAAGAGGTATAGCTTAAAGTAAATACACAAAGTAAACAAGCTAGATAGAAGTGATTTCACCGAGCTTTCGGGATCGTCTAGTAGAAGTCCAATCACCGGTGAAATCCACTTGTGATGCCAATCACCAAGAATGTGAATATGAAGACCAATCACCAAGATATGAAACCAATCACAATAAGCACACGGGACACCATGATTTATCCCGAGGTTCACGTGCTTGCCGGCACGCTACTCCCCGTTGTGTCGACCAACACTACTTGACCCGGTGGCTAATTGGCACAAAACCAAGCTCACAAAGAGTGCCACAAGAATCTACCGCTAGTGAGGTAGCTCAATGACACGAGCAATCCACTAAGGATGCCTCTTGCCACTCCGGCGAGGTGAGGCTCCAAAACCTCTCACAATCATGATCGGTGGTGGCCAAGAACAATCTCCTTCTCTTGCCAACAACACTACAGCGCCTCCAAGCCATCTAGGCACCGGCAAATGCCAAGAGTAACAAGAAACTCAAAGCCGATGCGAAGAACTAGTGCCACTAGATTGAACTCTTTCAAATCATGCACTAGATCACTCAATCTCACTTGGTTTGATCAAATCAACTTGGGAGATGAGTTGGAAGGCTTGCCGAATCTCACTAGTATGCTTATGAATCAGAATGTGCAAGAGTGAGGCCAAGTGAGTCGGCCAAGCCCCTTAAATAGGCCACACAAGTCGGCCTAGCCGTTGGGCCGAAATCGCGACCATCGGACGCACCGATGCGCGACTATCGGACGCTGCCCCAGCGTCCGATGCTCCAGATGGAGCCACGTGTCCCCCTGATATGAAATCAGCTCGTTAGATCCCAATGGTCATTTCCTTTCGCGCCACGGTTAATGTGACATCGGACGCGCCGATGCCACGCATCAGACGCTGCGATGCCACTGCTCGTTTTAGCACTTTTCTGCGCCACATCGGACGCACTGGCACCTTCACATCGGACGCTCAACCCCTACGTCCGATGACCATGCAGAGAGGTTCCAGAGTGGGCCAATTCCGATGGATCCGCATCGAACGCAGGCCAGCGTCCGATGCTCCCTGGAAAGCTAGCTCGCGCCACGTCACCTGCATCGGACTCTGCAACAGAGTTTCTTCAGCGTCCGTTGCCAGCGTTCGGTGCTCCTTCAACATCTCTCAGAAACTAGGGTTAACCATCAGATGCTCAGCCCAGCGTCCGATGCTCCTCGGACCAGCGTTCGATGCTCCCCGAGCACGACACTTCATTTCTGAAAACCGTTGAATCCTGCCTCGCAAGCTCGGCAAGAGGGAGAAGGACTATACAGTAGTTTCTCCCACTTCTCCACAACTCTGGAACACCCCCTTATCCCAAAAGTGCCAACACCACCAAGTGTACATCATTACATGCAAGTGTGTTAGCATTTTGCAAAGCATTTTTAAAGGGGTTTTGTTAGTCACTCACTAGGTCTATAGCATCGATATGTTAGAGAACACCTAGTGGCACTTGAACACCACATAAGCCATGAATAATCTCCTCTTAATAGTACAACTATGTATCCTAAATGTGATCACACTTACTAAGTGTCTTGATCACTAAAACAAAGAGCCCTATAGGTTATAACTTTCCCTTCGGGCCTCTTTACTCATCTCTTCCCTTCTTCTCATATTTCACCAATGGTAGAGCACTTGATCTCTTGATTGCTTGTGGCCATCACCATCCTCCATGGTTGCCATCTTGCTAGCTCCACCACTTGGCTTGGTCACAATCCTTTCTAATAAGCTACACATATGCTTAGCAATAGGATTAGACCAAATAGGTTTCATCAATTAACAAAAACCAAACTAGGGCTTTCAGTCATGCTCAAACATGAGAAAAGAGCATTATGGGCTCAACTATTGGCATCGTGCTCATCGATATGCTGTCGAGTCGCACGAGCAGCCAAGACCACGTAATCGGCAGAATTGCAAATCTCCCAAACCGAAGCACTCATACTCTGAAGATAGGTCGACATATGTATCTTCCAATAAGCATAGTTCGTTCCATCGAAAAATGGTGGTTTTCCCACGCCGCGATCCATGTCGCCTTCTGTGGATCTAGAACCAGCTAAGGTGGAAGATCCTTAACCTGCTCCGATACGAATTGAAGGACCGAGAATGCTATACCAAGGCGACCAGAGGGGGGTGAATGGAAGCCTCAAATTTCTTTTCAGAAACTTATGACCGTTGTCCCAAGAATCAACCCCAAGTGCTAGTCTAGAGCTTGATAGTGTCCACGACTCAAGATGTAGGGTGGATGCTTCCAAGAAGCACAACGGGACTCTACACAACTCTAGAAACCCAACGCAAAAACCCGAAACCAAATCCAAAGACAGACGAACGAACTGCAAATGAAATAGTGCAGATTTCACTGCATCGGACGCTGGCCAGCGTCCGATGTCAACCTGGCGGACGCGTCCGATGTGAAACAGGCAGAAAAGAACGCTTACTGCATAGCCATCGGACGCTGGTACAGTGAAAGCTCAGCCTCCGATGCTCAGGCCTCGGAGCGTCCGATGATCAACAGAGAGTCCGATGCTTAGCGTCCGATGCCCACTCAAAAACACAGTTCTTCGACACGTGGCATCGGTGCGTCCAATGTGACGAACTCAGCGTCTGATGCCCCCGTGCTCAGCGTCCGATGCCCCCAAAACTGAGCAGTTCTTCCGCGGATTCAACCCGATCTCCTCCGAATCAAAAGCTCTAAAGCTTAGACTTGATATGAGGAGTTCCAAGGATGTTTGTGAGCTACTCCCAAGAGATCATGGCTCGAACCTAACTCAAAATCGGTGAATCGGAATAATTCGGGGCAAAGGAGAGAGAAACTCGATCCGAAACAAAAATCGATCGATCTACTCGCTCGTGAGGTTAGAGACGGATTCCTTTGGTGAAAAGAGACGCCGCACGATCTAGAACAACCTGGTTCAAGTGGAATCAGAAACCGTTTCTCAGAGAGGGAGAACTAAGCAAATCTCCAAGAGTGCAGATACATGGGTGTATGCTGTCTCCGAGTGATGAGTGATTATCAACTGGGATAATGCGCATGTTCTTTGGCTTGTGTTGTGCAGGTGTCGAGCACGGATACAGTGATCAAAGGCAAGGTGAAGGTCAAGTAGAGACGTGCCGTGCCGATGGACTGAGAGTGGCGAAGGGCGGACGTGAGGCTTGGACTAAGGGACTGGTGGCCCGAGGAACAACTGTGGTGGCTGACAGCCTAGGACAGCGATGAGCGAAGACTTGCGGGCACGGTGTTGCTTGGGTCGAGGACCTAGGGACACGTGTCGGTGGACGGGGTGCACGGGCGGTGGATCCCCTCTACGGCTCGGTTTGGTGGTTGAGCCACAGAAAAACCATCGAGTGGATGGTTTCCATGTTTGGGCCTCAAAACCTGGGCACTGATGGTTTCCGAGTTTGGGCCACAAAACTCGGGCTGAGGACGGTTTCCAGGTTTGGGCCTCAAAACCTGGGTGCTGCGGGTTTCTGAGTTTGGGCCACAAAACTCAGGCGATGGACGGCTGGTTTCCCGGTTTGGGCCTCAAAACCGGGGGTTGGTCGTGAAGGCTGGTTTCCCAGTTTGGGCCACAAAACCGGGGGCGAAGTCCGAGAAAAGGACAGTCAGAGCGGAGGTGGCACGTGGCGGCAATCGGTGAGGTTGCGTCGAGGCAACGCTACCAGTTGTGCGGGCGTGGTCGTCGGATCACTATCTACGTTGAGTTGGTCCAGAATAACCCTAGGGTTTAGCTGGCTCGCTCTGTAATTAGTTAGGGGTAGAGTGGGAAATAGAATTAGGATAAGTAGAGGGAGACACCCACCTCCCATCCTATCTCAATAGTTTTGCTATTTTGCCTTCTAGGTTTTCCTGCTCTCCCCATCCTCTGCTGTAGAAAACTGAGATCCATAGAGAAGAGAACAATACCTCTGTGCCCATGAGATTTTGAGGAAGTGAGACCGTAATCTTACTATTGTAGCGTGTGGTAGCCACACGGTTGCAAATTCGTGGTTGTGATTTGCGTTTTGTTCATGTTCTTCGCGGGTTGCTTTTCTCCTCGTTTTTCCCGTTGATCGATCTCTCTACTCGGTGCATCTTTTGCAAATTCGTTTGAACTGAGTTTTTCTAGATCGTGAGGCACTCCTTTCCACCGAAGGAAATCATCTCTAACCTCACGAGCTAGTAGATCGGTCGATTTTCATTTTGGATCAAGTTTTGCTCCTTTGTCCCGAATTCTTCCAATTCATCGATTTGGAGTTAGGTTCGAGCCATGATTCCTTTAGGATAGCTCACTAACCTCTTTGGAACCCCTCATACCAAGTCTAAGCCCTAGTGCTTTTGATTCGGAGGAGATCGGGTGATTTTTGCGGAAGAACAGCTCTGGTCTGGGAGCATCGGACGCTGGTGTCGGGACCATCAGACGCTGATTCATACTAGCGGACGTGTCCATTGCCACGTGTCTCTGACAGTGAGTTTTAAGGAGCATCGGACGCTGACCATCGGACGCGCCGGGGGTCTTGCATCGGACGCTAGGGTTTCACTGTAGCAGCGTCCGATGCCAGTCCAGTAAGGTTCCAGAGAGGTACTGTTTGCATCAGACGCGTCTGGTGCTGAGCCATCGGACGCAGGCCAGCGTCTGATGTGACTGTTTTCGCGCAGTTTCATCCGCGGTTCGTTCGTCTGTTGTCGGTTTTGATTTCCGGCTTTTGCGTTGGGTTTCTAGAGTTGTGTGGTGTCTCGCTGTGCTTCTTGGAAGCATCCACCCTACATCTAGGGTCGTGGACACTTACAAGCTCTAGGTTTGCTCTTGGGGTTGATTCTTGGGACAGTGGCAACAAGTTTCCGAAAGGATTTTTTGAAGCTCCCATTCACCCCCCCCTCTGGTCGCTTTCTGGTAGCACTCTCGGTCCTTCAATTGGTATCGGAGCGGGGTAAGGATCTTCCACCTTAGCCGGTTCCAGATCCACAGAAGGTGACATGGATCATGGCATGGGCAAACCGCCGTTTTTTGATGGGACGAACTATGCGTATTGGAAGATACGTATGTCGGCCTATCTGCAGAGTTTGGGTGCTTCCATCTGGGATATTTGCAACTCTGCTGATTACGTGGTCTTGGCTGCTCGTGCTACTCAGCATCAGATCGATGAGCATGATGCCAATAGCCGAGCCCGTAATGCTCTTTTCTCATGTCTGAGCATGAGTGAGTTTGATCGCGTCTCTCACCTCGCTACGGCTCGGGAGATTTGGGCTACCCTCATGCGTTTCCTGAGGGAACCACTCAAGTCAAAACCCGTCTCTACGAGTCGTTCAAGCGAGAGTATGAGAACTTTCGACATATGCCTGGCGAGAGGATAGAAAGTTTATTCGCTCGCTTTCAGGTGATTTTCAACAGGATGAGGGCGAACAAGGAGCTGTTGCCTTTCGATGATCATGAGAGAGCTTTGAAGCTTTTGCATACTCTTGATCGATCGGTGTGGGACTCAAAAGTTCAGGCGATCATCGAATCACCTAACTATGAGACCCTCACATGCGACGAGCTCTTCAGTAAGCTCAAGTCCAGTGAGATTGACGCCATGGCGAGGGCTTCTTATGAAAATCCCTCTGGCCCGTCGATGGCTTTGCTTTCTGGCTCTTCTGCTAACACCTCTGGAGGCTTTGCACTTTCCTCTCTTCTTCTGTCATAGAGGAGCAGCTGGAGTTCATGGGGGATGACGAGCTGGCATTGCTCGCCAACCGGTTCTCGTGGTTCCACAACAACCGCATGAACCGTCGCCGCGGAGGAGGACGCTTGGGATGTTTCGAGTGCGGCGACCCCAACCACTTCATCGCCAATTGCCCGAAGAAGAGCAAGCAGATCTTCGGCAAGGCGGATCATAGGCACAAGTATGACTCCAGCAAGCGCAAGGAGAAGTACGTCCCCACGAAGCACAAGCGGAAGGGCGGCTTCAACAAGGAGTACATCAAGACCAAGTACATGGAGAAGGCCCAGGCTGAGCAGCGTGCATTCTTCGCCACGCTCAGTGACGTCGACGACTCAGATGACGACTCTGCTTCCTCAAGCGACGACGAGTCCGAGAAGAAGAAGAGGATCGAGGACAAGCTCAACGTCCTCTGCTTCTTCGCCGACGACGAGGGCTTCTGCACCATGGCCCTCGGCAAGGAGGTCGACGGCGAGCTGGAGGAGATCCCTCGGAACGACGACGATGATGACGACGACACCTCCTAGGTATCTCTGACCCCCGATGAGCTTTCTGCTGAGGTCGAGAAGCTTACTGCCGCCCTTCTTAGTCAAGATAAGTTGCTTAGGCGCGCTGCTAGAGAGCGGAAGGAGTTTAGACAGAAGTGGGAGGATACGGTGAAGGAACTTGAATCTATCAAGTCCACCATTGTTGTCACCGAGGAGGAGGAGTGCGAGATGTGCACCACGCACATGACTGACCTTCTCACTTTGAGAGGTAAGTATGTTGCGTTGGTAGGAGAGGTGGAAGAGCTGAAGGCTAGATCCTCGCTGTTGGGTGCGTGCAAGTCCTGTGCGGGCTTGCAATCCGAGTTGGCAGAGAAGAATGCCAAGATTGTGTCCCTTGAGAAGGCCAGCTCGGATAGCACGTGTGTGACTAGGTGCGTTTTGTGTGAGGGTTTGGAGATGGAGATCACAAACGTGAAGCATGACAAGATGCAAACCGAGGAGGAAAACACATACCTTCGGACCATTTTGTCATGGGTATCAAGTGGTGAGCCGCAGCTTGGGATGATGATCTCCTAGTTCAAGCGTGCTGCTGGAGGTCCAGGTGTAGGTTTTGCTACGGGTGTTGATGTCTCATCTTTTGGGAAGATTAGAGAGTCGAGTGGCCTGAACCCGTGTGAGAAGCCCAACTCCACCACTACTCCCAATCTTATCAAGATTCCACCCAAAGAGCCTCTAAAGCCTAACACCAAGGATGGTGTATTTGTGGAACCTCCGAGAGCTCCACCCAAGAAACAATCATGGGCTCCAAAACCAAACCACCTCAAGAACAAGCTAGACACCATGCCACCCATCCAAGAGGAGCTTATGCCACAGAAGGGCAAAGTGATCCACACCCACTACCGTGAGTATCAACAACCCCCTATGAGAGCGGTGAGGTACCATTGTGAGCACTGTGGGAGATATGGACACTTGAGTGAGTTTTGCTTTCGACGCAAGAGAGAGGCGCGTCGTGCAAAGGAGATGAACAACACGGACATGTACTATCCTTTCCATGATGTACATGTGACGAATGTTCAGAGGCGTGCTGCTAGGCCTAGAGGTCCAATGCCTCAGGTTCCTAGTCCTAGGCCGCGAGGAGGTCGTGCCCGGTGGGAGCCTGCAGTTGTGGGCTATGGACCCCGTGGTGGTGGCTTTGTAGTTGAGCGTTTTTCACCACCGCGTTTTGAGTATCGCGATGGACGCTCCTCCCTTAGCGGACCACGTTTTCCTCTACGTGGTGATCGCTCTTCCCGTAGGCGTGCTAGGAATGGTTTTTCTGCTAACCGTTCTTTTGAGCAGCCGGCCCAACACTGGTATTCTTCCTACTTCACTAACCCCAGTGTTGGACCGTATGCTCACCCTATGTCTTTTTATTGATATAGGTAAAACGATTGGAGAACGTTTGGTTGGTGGATTCTGGTTGCTCGAGGCACATGACCGGAAACGCCAAGTGGTTCTCCAGTCTTAGTCCTGTTGCCGGAAAGGAGTTTATCACCTTCGGCGATAATAGCAAAGGTAAAGTGTTGTCTCATGGGTCGGTGCGAGTTAATGAGCACTTTGTGTTGCGCGATGTTGCTCTTGTTTCTAACTTGCATTTTAACCTTCTTTCTGTTTCACAACTTTTCGATGATGACTATGAGATTCGTTTTAAGCCGAATCTCAGTCGTATTTTGGATCCTCAGGGCAATCTTGTATGTATGATTTCGCCCTTTGGGAAAGTCTTTCGTGCGAATTTCTCGGAGTCTTTTGGCATTTCTCGTTGTCTTTTGGCTGGACCTTCCTCCTCTGATCTTTGGAAGTGGCATAGGAGACTAGGACATTTGAGCTTCGACTTGCTTGCAAGACTTAGTTCACTTGGACTAATTCGAGGATTGCCCAAGTTATCCATGGAGAAGGATCTTGTTTGCCATTCTTGTAGACATGGGAAGATGCTTGCTGCTCCCCACCATCCAGTGACTCAGGTCATGACCGAGCACCCTGGAGAGCTTTTACACATGGACCTTGTTGGTCTGGCTCGGGTGAGCTCGGTTGGGGGGAAGTGGTATGTGCTTGTTGTTGTTGATGACTTTTCGAGATATTCGTGGGTTTTCTTTTTAGCTGAGAAAACTGAGACTTTCTCTTTTGCTCGCAATCTGATTTTGCGTCTTCAGAATGAGTTCCCTTTGAACTCAATGCGAGCTATTAGAAGTGATAATGGTTCCAAATTCAAGAATTCGGATTTTGAGAAGTTTTGTAACTCTTTGGGTTTAGAGCATCAGTTTTCTTCCCCCTACACACCGCCACAAAATGTTGTTGTAGAGAGGAAGAATCGGACCCTTGTTGAGATGGCCAGGACGATGCTCGATGAGCATAGGACTCCTAGGCGATATTGGGGCAAAGTTATGAGCACTACATGCTATATTTCCAATCGCATTTTTCTCCGAGCTTTCTTGAAAAAGACTTCTTATGAGTTGCGTTTTTGAAAACTGCCCAAGGTGAGTTATTTTCGAGTTTTCGGTTGCCATTGTTTTATACTCAAAAAGGGCAACTTGGACAAGTTTGAGTCTCGTTCTTCTGACGGTGTATTTTTGGGTTATGGCACTCATACTCGCGCATATCGTGTACTTAACCTTGATACTGACTGAGTCATGGAGACATCAGATGTCACCATCGACAAGACCATGGTTTGTCCTTCTTCTCGTTTTGAGCGTGCATGTGATCATAAGGTTGGCGAGCCTCTTTTTGATGATGAGGAAGAAGGTGCTGAAGGGATGGATGACCCAACACCTCCTCCACCTGTTGTGCCGCAAAGAGCGGCCTCTACTACCACTCACGGCCCCGATCCCTCTTCTTCGACTACTTGGGGGCCGTGGGATCCGCCACCTCGAGCGGTACCTTTTGTACCCGAGGAGCCACCAGCTGCTGTTGAGGGGGAGGCTACATCAGTTCGGGAGGCGCCACGACACATCCAGCACCAACATCCGCCTCAACAGATGATTCAGCAACATTGGCGAACGTGTCACTCGGTCAAGGTCACAACAAATCTCTCACTTTGCTCATTCTGCATTTGTTGCTGATTTTGAACCCCGAGATGTTGGACATGCTTTATCTGATCCAGATTGGGTCAATGCCATACATGAGGAGTTAGAAAATTTTGAGAGAAATCGGGTTTGGTTTCTTGTTCCTCCTCCTCCTAAGTGTCACCCTATTGGGACAAAATGGGTTTTCAAAAGCAAACAAGGAGAGGATGGCCATGTTGTGAGAAACAAGGCCAGACTTGTAGCCCAGGGGTATAGTTAGAAGGAGGGGATAAACTATGAGGAGACATTTGCTCCTGTAACTCGTTTGGAGGCGATTAGGATACTCTTGGCTTTTGCTGCATCCAAAGGGTTTAAACTTTTTCAAATGGATGTCAAGAGTGCCTTCTTAAACGGCTACATAGAAGAGGAGGTGTATGTTAGACAACCCCCCGGTTTCGAAAATCCCAAGTTTCCAAACCATGTTTTTAAACTTCACAAAGCTTTATATGGTTTGAAACAAGCCCCTAGAGCCTGGTATGATAGGTTGAAAACCTTTTTGCTTGCTAAGGGTTTTAAAATGGGATGTGTGGATAAAACGCTCTTTCTCCTCAAGCAAGGCAATGATACTCTCTTGGTCCAGATTTACGTGGATGATATCATTTTCGGTGGTTCTTCTCATGCTTTGGTTGCTAAGTTTGCAGACACTATGAGCAGGGAGTTTGAGATGAGCAAGATGGGAGAGTTGACATTTTTCCTCGGGTTGCAAATCAAGCAATTCCGAGAGGGGACGTTTGTGCACCAGGGCAAGTACACCAAGGATATCCTGAAGAAGTTCAACATGGGTGAGGCCAAGCCTCTTCCAACACCCATGCCGACCACGGCGGCCCTAGATGCGGATGTGGATGGAGAAGCTGTGGACCAGAAGGAGTACTGGAGTATGATCGCGTCGCTGCTTTACCTAATGGCGACACGCCCGGACATCCAGTTTGCGGTGTGTCTGTGCGCGCGATTTCAGTCGTTGCCGCGCACTTCTCACCGTCAGGCGGTCAAGCGCATTATGAGGTACTTATGCTTCACTCCAGAGTTTGGGATTTGGTATTCTGCTTCCTCCACCCTCTCCCTTTGCGGTTTTTCCGATGCCGATTTTGCTGGTTGTCGTATTGATCGCAAGTCCACTTCTGGGACTTGTCAGTTTATTGGTTCTTCTCTTGTATCGTGGTCTTCTCGCAAGCAGTCTAGTGTTGCCCAGTCTACCACGGAGGCTGAGTATGTTGCTGCGGCTAGCTGCTGTTCCGAGTTACTTTGGATGATGGCCACTTTGCGTGATTTTGGTCTGAGCTTTTCTCGTGTTCCTTTGCTTTGTGACAGCACGAGTGCTATTAGCGTTGCTAAGAATCTCGTGCTACACTCTAAGACCAAACACATTGATGTGCGCTTTCATTTTCTGCGAGACCACTATGAGAAGGGTGATATCGACCTTCGCCATGTCGATACTCATCATCAGTTGGCTGATATTTTCACCAAGCCTTTGGACCAATCAACTTTTGCTAGGTTGAGAGATGAGCTTGGTGTGTGTTTCCCGTTTTAGATGGGGGAAACATTTTGACTCTTGTATTATAAACTGACTTTGTG
Source organism: Coix lacryma-jobi var. lacryma-jobi (assembly GCA_009763385.1). Taxonomy (NCBI): domain Eukaryota; kingdom Viridiplantae; phylum Streptophyta; class Magnoliopsida; order Poales; family Poaceae; genus Coix; species Coix lacryma-jobi. The sequence continues at coordinate 135,416,538 of CM019826.1, forward strand.
TTTTTCATTTGGTTTCTTCATGCATCTTTGCATTTCATCTTGCATATTTACATTCAGAGCTTCATGAATATAATCTTTAGAATGTGGCTATGCTCTGTCTAGTATTCGCTCCGATGCTTTATGATGATGCTTGTAGCTTATGCTCTTTCTGATCACTAATGCATGTTGTGAGTTGAGCTATTTTTGAATGGTGAACATGCTTAATGTACATAAAACTTGAAACTGTTCACCATTGAGATATGCAACTAGCATGTGTAGGATGTGTAGAATTCACTCGTGCTTTTCATATATGCTAGGTTGCTACGTCTCTAGTTCTGAGTCATTCACTTGCTTGGTATGTTCATATTCTGAGATAAAATTTGAACCAAGTTAAGTGAATTGGAAAGATCGCGATGGGATTGCTTGTCAGCACATCATAGTTTCGAGACTGTTTCTCATTGCACTTTGAGTTAAACTTGAGTTGTGTAGTGCATGACCGAAACTGCTGCTTTAAGCTTCTGATTGCTTCTGCATAGGCTTCGCATAGTTGAAAATTAAGGCAATGACAAGCTTTCAACCTCTCGCAATCACATGCTAAAATTTGAACTTGTGTAATCTAACCGCTGCAACTCCGATAAAATTTGGATACACAAGTCTATGTTTCACTCTATAGCATGATGGTTGAACTGTGCTAGGGGTAGTTCACCTTGTATACATGTTTAGCACTTGTTTGACTTCCTGTCTATACATGTTTGGTGCTATTTTGATGGTGAATACCTTTTTGGCTAAGAACTGCTCACAAGCTCATATTTCGCATTTGGTGATCAGTTTGAGCCTTTGCTAGCATTTTGTGCATTCTATGAGACATCGGATCAGCATCTTGTCGAGCATCCTCATATTCTATCGACTATATTCCTGAAGCTACTGACTTGCATTTTAACTCATATGCATTTTGGATGGGGGAGTTCTTCTGTCAAGGGGGAGAAACTTGCTTGATGGTGCATTTTCAACTAAGGGGGAGAAACTATTGACAAATCATGAGTGCCTTCTGTCTTCAACTAAGGGGGAGAAAATATTGATAAATCATGTACTTTCCGAGTTGAACTAAGGGGGAGATTTCCTGGTTGTGTGCACCATTCGAGGGGGAGTTTGCTCGCTGCTGAGTTTTCGAGCTAGTAACAGTTGGTCCGGAGCATTTTTGGCAGCTGGTTGTGTTGAGCCTTTGCCTCTTTCTTGAGGAACTAGCACCTTTGATTTTATGCTCTTCAGCTGATTTCTAGATTTCTTTAGTTGGTATCGAGCTTCCTCGCTAGCGGTGTTGAGCCCGTTCTGCCTCTTCTTGAGGGCTAGCTCTATTTTGCTTGAATTTCAATTGATTCTTCAATTGGTATCGAGCTTTCATGCTAGCGGTGTTGAGCCTGTTCTACCTCTTCTTGAGGGCTAGCTTTGCTTTGCTTGGTTGCGTCGAGTCGTTGCCCATGTCTTTGGGAACCAAGTTGTTTTCCTCTTTCCACTTGACCTTCTTCGGCTTTGATATGCTTTTGGGTCATTTGGTTGAGTTCTCTCTCCTTCTTCCTTCCTATCTCTATTCTATTATGATTTGTGTTGGTAGTTGACAATGCACTGATCAAGGGGGAGATTGCGGATACATGGGTGTATGCCGAGTCTCCGAGTGATGAGTGATTGTCAACTGGGATAATGCGCATGTTCCTTGGCTTGTGTTGTGTAGGTGTCGAGCACGAATACAGTGATCAAAGGCAAGGTGAAGGTCAAGTAGAGACATGCCGTGCCGATGGACCGAGAGTGGCGAAGGGCGGACGTGAGGCTTGGACTGAGGGACCGGTGGCCCGAGGATCAGCTGTGGTGGCTGACAGCCTGGGACAGCGATGAGCGAAGACTTGCGGGCACGGTGTTGCTTGGGTCGAGGACCTGGGGACACGTGTCGGTGGACGGGGTGCACGGGCGGTGCATCCCCTCTACAGCTCGGTTTGGTGGTTGAGCCACAGAAAAACCACCGAGTGGACGGTTTCCAGGTTTGGTCCTCAAAACCTGGGCGCTGATGGTTTCTGAGTTTGGACCACAAAACTCGGGCTGAGGATGGTTTCCAGGTTTAGGCCTCAAAACCTGGGTGCTGCGGGTTTCTGAGTTTGGGCCACAAAACTCAGGCGATGGGCGGCTAGTTTCCCGGTTTGGGCCTCAAAATCGGGGGTTGGTCGTGAAGGCTGGTTTCCCGGTTTGGGCCACAAAACTAGGGGCGAAGTCCGGGAAGAGAACGGTCAGAGCGGAGGCGGCACGTGGCGGCAATCGGTGAGGTTGCGTCGAGGCAACGCTACCAGTTGTGCGGGCATGGTCGTCGGATCACTATCTACCTTGAGTAGGTCCAGAGTAACCCTAGGGTTTAGCTGGCTCGCTTTGTAATTAGTTAGGGGTAGAGTGGGAAATAGAATTAGGATAAGTAGAGGGAGACACCCACCTCCCATCCTATCTCAGTCATTTTGCTATTTTGCCTTCTAGGTTTTCCTGCTCTCCCCATCCTCTGCTGTAGAAAACTAAGATCCACAGAGAAGAGAACAATACCTCTGTGCCCGTGAGATTTTGAGGAAGTGAGACCGTAATCTCACTATTGTAGCGTGTGGTAGCCACACGGTTGCAAATTCGTGGTTGTGATTCGTGTTTTGTTCATGTTCTTCGCGGGTTGCTTTTCTCCTCGTTTTTCCCGTTGATCGATCTCTCTACTCGGTGCATCTTTTGCAAATTCGTTTGAACTGAGTTTTTCTAGATCGTGAGGCACTCCTTTCCACTGAAGGAAATCATCTCTAACCTCACGAGCTAGTAGATCGGTCGATTTTCGTTTTGGATCAAGTTTTGCTCCTTTGTCCTGAATTCTTCCAATTCATCGATTTGGAGTTAGGTTCAAGCCATGATTCCTTTAGGATAGCTCACTAACCTCTTTGGAACTCCTCATACCAAGTCTAAGCCCTAGTGCTTTTGATTCGGAGGAGATCGGGTGATTTTCATGGAAGAATAGCTCTGGTCTGGGAGCATCGGACGCTGGTGTCGGGACCATCGGAAGCTGATTCATACTAGCGGACGCGTCCGTTGCCATGTGTCTCTGACAGTGAGTTTTAAGGAGCATCGGACGCTGACCATCGGAGCGTCCGTTGCCATCGGACGCACCGGGGGTCTAGCATTGGACGCTAGGGTTTCACTGTAGCAGCGTCTGATGCCAGTCCAGTAAGGTTCTAGAGAGGTACTGTTTGCATCGGACGCGTCCGGTGCTGAGCCATCGGACGCAGGCCAGCGTCCAATGCGACTGTTTTCGCGCAGTTTCGTCCGCGGTTCGTTCGTCTGTTGTCGGTTTTGATTTCCGGCTTTTGCGTTGGGTTTCTAGAGTTGTGTAGTGTCTCGCTGTGCTTCTTGGAAGCATCCACCCTACATCTAGGGTCGTGGACACTTACAAGCTCTAGGTTTGCTCTTGGGGTTGATTCTTGGGACAGTGGCAACAAGTTTCCGAAAGGATTTTTTGAAGCTCCCATTCAACCCCCTCTGGTCGCTTTCTGGTAGCACTCTCGGTCCTTCAAAGAAGGCAAAAACCAACACGTGAAGAACACAACTCAAAACGCGAATTGATCTTGATTACCAGCCAAACCTCGACCACACGAGGAGACAACGAGATTACGGTCTCGTTTCCTCAAAATCCAAATACACAGAGGTATGATTAGCCGTTTCTGCGGATCTCAATAGCTATAGCAGAGGTATGGGAAGACAGGAAGCCCTAGAATGAAAATAGCAAATGACTGAAGCAATTTGGGAGGTGGGTGTCTCCCTCTACTTATCCTAAACATTATTCCCACTCTACCCCTAATGAAACATAGAGCGAACCAGCTAAACCCTAAGGCTATTCTAGACCAGCTCATGGTAGATGTTGATCTGATGGCCACGCCCGCACATCAGGTAGCTTTGCTCCTACGCAACATCACCAGATGCCGCCACGTGTCGATCGTACTTTTTGGACCTCCCCCGGTTTTGAGGCTGAAACCGGGAAACCTGTCCTCTGGCTGAGTTTTGTGGCCCAAACTCAGAAACCCGCCAGCACCCAGGTTTTGAGGCCCAAACTTGGAAACCGTCCTCAGCCCGAGTTTTTAGGCTCAAACTCGGAAACCGGCCCACCGATGGTTTTTCTGAGGCTCTACCACCAAACCGATGCCGTAGAGGGATGCACCGCCCGTGCACCTCGTCCACCCACAAGTCTTCACTTGTCGCTGTCCCAGGCTGTCAGCCACCACAGCTCTTCCTCAGGCCACCGGTCCGTCAGTCCAAGTCTCACGTCCGCCCTTTACCGCTCCGGGTCCATCAACATGACACGTCTCTACTTGACCTTCACCTTGCCTTTGATCACTGTCTCCGAGCTCGACACCTGCACAACACAAGCCAAAGAACATGTGCCTCAAACCCATTGAAAATCACTCATCATCACAAGACCCGGATTACACCCCATGTATCTACAGTGCCATCAGACGAATCAAGAAGGAAGGCGAAGGCGTTGTGCCCGGCGTGGAGGCTGGACATGCAGTGGCATCGATGTTGATTGTCGGGGTGTGCGAACCACACTCCGTTTATGGCACGTGTTTCGTAGTTGAGACTCAAAAAACTACCCTCGACGGTTTCCGAGTTTGGGCCTCAAAACTCGGGGTGGACGGTTTCCAGGTTGGGGCCTCAACACCTGGGCTAGCGGGTTTCTGAGTTTGGGCCACAAAACTCAGCCGAGGACAGGTTTCCTGGTTTTGTCCTCAAAACCGGGGGGAGGTTCCAAAAGGAACGGTCGACGTGTGGCGGTGCCGAGAGGCTTGCGTTGCGGTGAAGCTATCGGTGAGGAAGGCGCGGCGGTCGGCGGGACGGCACGTGGCAGCATCCTGAGGCTTGTGTCGAAGCGAAGCTATGGATGAGGAAGGCGCGTGACCGTCGGATCAAGACTTGGTGGAGCTAGACCGGAATACCCCTAGGGTTAGCCTGTTCGCTCTATGTATCTAGGGGTAGAAGGGGAATAAGTGTATTAGGCTATAAGTAGTGATGGCAGCCCCTTCATCCATTCTATCCTTGCAGCATTTCATTCTCTTAGCCCTCGCTAGGTTTTCTTCCACCTGCTGCCTGTGATCCGCAGAGACAGATACAATACCTATGTGTACTTGAGATTTTGAGGAAATGAGACCGTAATCTCGTTGTTGTCTCGTGGGTTCGAGAGACGGCTGAAATCATGATCGATTCGTGTTTTGGTGTTGTGTTCTTCGCATTTCGGTTTTTGCCCTCTTGGAGATTTGCCTCGTTCTTCCTCACTGAGAGATGGTTTTCGATTTCGTCTGAACCTGCTTGTACTAGATCGTGAGCCCCTTCTTTTCACCAAAGGAATTCTCTCCTAAACTCACGAGCTAGCAGATCGATCGATGTTTGCGTTTGGATCAAGTTCTTGCTTGTTTGCCGCGGATTTCTTCGATTCACCAATTTGGAGTTAGGTTCGAGACATGATCTCCTAGGAGTATCTCACTAATCTCCTTGTGAATCCCTTCACCAAGTTTGAGCCCTAGTGCTTTTGATTTGAGGGAGATCGAGTCGAATCGATGGACGAATAGTTTAGTTTCAGGGTGACCGGACGCTCGCTTCGGGACGATCGGATGCTCACCAGTGAGTCCAGTCGTTGAAGGTTTGGCTAAACGGTTTTTCTCTGACCTGACCGGATGCACTCTCCTCGTGTGACCGGACTCACAACTACTGTTCATCGAGTAGTAGTGACCGGACGCTGGCTAGGGAATTGATCGGACGCACTCACACTCAGAGTCCGGTCAGTTCCAGAGAGCTCCCGAATTGGATTTTTTGCTGACCGGACGCAACCGATCACATCTGACCGGACGCACCTCTGAATCCGCAGTTCATTCGTCCGACTTCGGATTTGGTTTTCGGCTTTTGCGTTGGGCTTTTAGGATTGCGTAGAGTCCCGCTGTGCTTCTTGGAAGCATCCACCCTACATCTAGGGTCGTGGACACTACCAAGTCCTTGTCTTGCTTTTGGGGTGATTTTCTGGGACAAGGGCCATCTATTTCTCGAGAAGAAATTTGACGCTCCCATTCACCCCCCCTCTGGTCGCCAATTTGGTCCTTCATTCATCAATGAGCTAGTGTATGTTGAGCTACCTCCCGGATTTGAAGAATTGAAGAAGCCCAACCATGTGTACATGAAGGACCGAATCGGCGACCAGAGGGGGTGAATGGGAGCCTCAAATTCAACTCGTGAATCAATTGGCCCTTGTCCCAGAAAATCACCCAAAAACGAAGACTCAAAATGACCGGTGAGTTCACGACCTACGAATAGGTGGATACCCTAGGAGATGTCCTAATGGTACAACGGAACTGCCGGAGAAGCATCAAAACCATGTGCCAAAGCCCCAAAGCAAAACTGCGCAGTCTGCAGATTCACGGACTGTCCGGGGTCAGGGTCCCGGACAGTTCGGTGAATGCCGGACTGTCCGACACTGGGAGTTCGGACTGTCGGCCGGCAAAAGATGAGAAACAGAACTAGTCTGAAATAGTTCTGGACAGGTCCGAGACTGTCCGTGGGTTTGTACCGTGGACTGTCCGCAGTTCACTTGACAGTGAACAGTCAGGGGGCTACGCCTGACTAACCCTGAGAAAACCTGATGCCCGGACTGTCCGCCAGTCTGACCGCGGACTATCCGCGACTACATAGAAAGCTGAAAACTGCACGGTTCCAAAACCAAATTCGATTCGATCTCGACCAAATCGAAAGGGACTTCAATCGAACTTCTCCCAGGTGTTCCTCTACATATTGGGGTGCTAATCCTAAGAAATCATCGCACCAAACCAAGTCAATTGAGAGAATTCTGAAGAACACCGAAAAAGGGGAAGAACGTAGAACGAACGCGAAATCAGCCCGATCTATGTCGTTGAGAGGTTATGGGAGAAATCCTTCGGTGGAAAGAAGGAGTTCACGACATAGAACAAACTGATTCCAGTGGAATCGAAAATCATCTCACGGAGAGGGAGAATGAGGCAAATCTCTGTGGGATGAAAAACCAAAACGCAAAGAACACGAACACAAAACGCGAATCAATTTCAATTCCAGCCGAAACTCCTCCACACGAGGAGACAATGAGATTACGGTCTCGTTTCCTCAAAAGATCCAAATACACAGAGGTATGATTCCCGTCTCTGCGGATCACAGGCAGCGAAGTATGATTGGAACCTAAGCGGGGGCTAGAGAGAGAGAGAGAGCTCAGGAAACAAATGTTGCAAGGATGAAGAGAGAGGAGGGGTGCCTCTCTTATTTATAGCCTAAAACAATAATCCCCTTCTACCCCTATAGACAAGAGCGAAGCGGCCAACCCTAGGGGTATCCCGTCCAACTCTGTTGGTAGTTGATCTGATGGCCACACACCTTCCTCATCCTTAGCTTCGCCTCGACGCAAGCCTCAGGATGCCGCCACGTGCCGTCCTGTCGACCACCGCGCCTTTCTCGTGGATAGCTTCGCTGCTGCGCCAGCCTCTCCACGCCGCCACGCGTTGACTGTCCTTTTTGCGGACCTCCCTCCGGTTTTGAGACCGAAACCGGGAAACCTGGACCTCGCCCCCCCGGTTTTGAGGCCGAAACCGGGAAACCTGTCCTCTAGCTGAGTTTTGTGGCCCAAACTCAGAAACCCGCGCGCCCAGGTTTTGAGGCCCAAACCTGGAAACCGTCCACGTCGAGTTTTGAGGCCCAAACTCAGAAACCCGCCACCCCGAGCTTTGAGGCCCAAACTCAGAAACCGTCGAGGGTAGTTTTTCGAGGCTCAACTACCAAACCCGCGTCGTAGACAGGATGTGGTTCGCACACCCTGAGTTCCAGCACCGATGTCGGAGCATGTCCAGCCTCCACGCCGGGCATAGTGCATTCGCCTTCCTTCTCGGCCTCCCGCCAAGTGTCACGACGCCATCACCTTCCTCCCGACTCGGCCGATGCACCGCACATCCCCATGTGCTCTTGCTTGTCGATGCCACGTGCCAGCTACCACAGCTGGTCCTCAGGTCTCTCGGTCCATCAGTCCAAGCCTCACGTCCGCCCTTCAGCGCTCCCGGTCCGTCGGCACGGCACGTCTCTACTTGTCCTTCACCTCACCTTCGACCACTGTTTCCGAGCTCCACACCTGCACATCAACTCATCACTCAGGAAGGGAACCACAAGGGCACATATCAACCTTGTGTTCGCCGTACAAGCTCAAGAAGGCATTATATGGGTTGAATCAAGCATCAAGAGCGTGGTATGAAAGATTGAGGGACTTCTTGCTAGCAAAAGGGTTCAAGATTGGGAAGGTTGACACCACTCTCTTCACTAAGAAAATTGGAAGTGACTTGTTTGTGTTGCAAATCTATGTGGATGACATCATATTTGGATCAACCAACCAAGACTTTTGTGAAGAGTTTGGACATATGATGGCTAAATTGTTTGAGATGTCTATGATTGGAGAGCTTAGTTACTTCCTTGGTCTACAAATTAAGCAAATGAAGAAAGGCACCTTTGTTAGTCAAGGCAAGTACATCAAGGACATGCTCAAGAAGTTTGGGTTAGATGAAGCTAATGCAATAACCACTCCAATGGGCACAAATGGACATTTGGACAGTGACTCTAGTGGTGACATGGTGGACCAAAAGCTATATCGGTCAATGATTGGAAGTTTACTCTATGTGACCGCATCAAGACCAGATGTGATGTTTAGTGTGTGCATGTTGCAAGGTTTCAAGCTTCACCAAGAGAAAGTCATTTGAAGGAAACCAAAAGAATATTGAGATATTTGAAGCACACTCCAAATGTTGGACTTTTGTATCCCAAGGGCTCTCAGTTTTAATTGATTGGATATTCGGATTCCGATTATGCGGGATGCAAGGTGGATAGGAAGAGCACATTGGGCACTTGTCAATTGCTTGGAAGATCACTTGTCTCATGGTCATCAAAGAAGCAAAATAATGTTGCACTCTCTACCGCCGAAGCCGAATACATATCTGTGGGTAGTTGTTGTGCACAATTGCTATGGATGAAAGCAACATTGCAAGATTATGGAGTCAAGTTTGGACAAGTTCCATTGCTATGTGATAATGAGAGCGCCGTCAAAATAATCACAAACCCGGTTCAACATTCAAGAACAAAGCACATTGACATAAGGCATCAGTTCATTGGAGATCATCAAGCCAAGAAAGACATCTATTGAAAGTGTGGGCACCGATGATCAACTTGCCGACATCTTCACCAAGCCACTAGATGAGAGAAGATTTTGCAAGCTAAGGAATGAATTGAATATTTTTGACTTCTTCAACATGAGTTGAATGCACCCTCACAATATGACATGCCTCTCCTCCAAGAAAGCAAAAGTGAAATTGTTTGGCATGTGCACTCATTCTTATTAGGATTGTGCTCTAATTCATATAGTCATCCCATTGCTTATTTAGGTTCATTCATGGTAAATCAAATGAATTTGAAGTTTATATTGTACCACTATCACTTCTATGTTTAACTTGTTCTAGTGGCAGCATATAACTCGTTTGTGAGCTTGTGACTCTAGTGTTTGATCTAGTAAGTGAGCAAAAAGTGTTTAACCAACGTGAGTAAGATAACCATTGCAAAATGTGTGAATAAGCTTACTCTAGAGCAAACCGTGTTAAGTACCTTATGCTCATTGGCTAGATTAAGCCACAACTTGATTTAGTTCGATCTCCTTATATGTATCTCATGTTATAAGTTGCCTCCTTGTATTAAAATTTGCCCCATCGTTTTATGATAATTGTTGACAAAGGGGGAGAAAGTGCTACACTACAAAGATATGCTAGTAAAAGGGGGAGGCACGTAAAACAAAGATAAAAGAGATATACCAAGTAGCTTTTCAGGTGGGATTGGAAATTTGAGCATACAAATAGGGGGAGCAAGCTCATGGACATATATGATGCATTTGAAATGTGCATATTCATATGTTTGATTGCATTGCATAAGCTATTATTTTGATGTCCATGCTTATGTGGTGAATGCTAGTGATAGGATATGATTGATGAATTGTTTACTAGCATGGCAACTAGACATACTCATGTTTCAAGTGGTTGAAGAACCTTTCTATAATGTTGATCTCATGGGGTTCTTGAGTTTTGATGTATGTCTAGTGACAAATGGTGCTAAGGATGGTATAATATGTGCACTCTGATTGGTATCACGCTTCAAAGGTCCTTTCTTATGCCTTAGCATCATCATTGATAGTATTGCTCACCCACATTTCTTATTCATACATATGCTCCAAATTTAGAACCAATCTCTATAGCACATATGTAGGGGGAGCTAATACTATCAATGCAGTTACTCAAATTTAAATTATATATCTTTGTATAGGTTGTCATCAATTACCAAAAAGGGGAGATTGAAAGCCCTAGTTTGGTTTTGGTCAATTGAAGAAACCTATTTGGTCTAATACTATTGATAAGCATGTGTGTAGCTAATGAGAAAGGATTACGACCAAGCCATGCGGTGGAGCTAGCTAATTGGCAACCATGGAGGATGGTGACGGCCACAAGCACTCAAGTGATCAAGTGCTCTACCGGTGGTGAAATGAAGAAGAGAAAAGATGTCTTGCTCAAGTGGTAGATTATTTCTTGACTTTTTATCTTGAGCATAGGCAAGCCGGACTATCAAGAGGGATATAAACTAGGCTAGCTAGATGGAGATGAAAAGTGCTCATATTGTTATATTAGTTCGCTTGCGAGAACACGTTTTTCACCCACGGGCTCTTAGTTTTTCGTAATCAGCCAGGGTGGAGCGGTAGTACCGGTCAAGGACCGGAAGTACAGCTAAGGGAGAGTAGCCGTTCTGCTGGAGGGTCAGGACGGGCGGTAGTACCACCAGGTACCACCGGTCCCTGACTGGTAGTACCGGTCGCTGACCGGTAGTACCGGTCAGCCGACCGGAGGTCCTGGCTCTGGCCTCGTCTGTTCAACGGTAGTCTTTGTGAGCTGACCGGTAGTACCGGTCGGCGACCGGTAGTATCGGTCCTATTGACCGGAAGTATCGGTCGCTGACCGGAACTTCCGCTTGGTTTTCTCGCCCGCTAAGCCTTGTTGACTATTGGATCTCCTGCTGACCGGTAGTACCGGTGGTGCTGACCGGTACTTCCGGTGGACCTCGGTGCTCGAGTACAAAAGCGTTCTCCCGTCCTGTGTGCGACCTCTCTTAGATGTTAACGCCATTTCTTGCCTTCTCCATCAGCTCCAAGTGTAGAGACTCTCCCATTTTCGGGTTCTTGGAACCCCAGTCGGTTAGGTGTACTTCGGTGTTAGCCCATGTTGACTTATTTGTGAGGGCTTCCCGAAGTGTTTGTATCACCCTTGTGATTCTTAGTGAAGAAACTCGGCTAACCATTGTGGTTGCTTGAGTGAGGCAAGGAGGTGAAAGAGACTCCGACCTTAGTGGTCACCTCAACAACGAGGACGTAGGCACTCCTTAGTGGTGTGCCCGAACCTCGGTATAAATCCTTGTCTCCCGCGTGCTTATTGTGATTGTATATCTATTGTGGTGATTCTCATATCTTTGGTTATTGGCTTCACGAGTGGTTTTCACCGGGATTGTTTCTCTTCTAGGCGAACCCAAAGGCTCGGTGAAATCACTTCTATCTAGCTCATTTACTTTGTGTAATTACTTTCATTTGTCTTACAATACTTTTGCTATATACCTTGCGTAGCTAGTTATGATTAGTTCACTAGGTTTATCTTGTGCACATGCTTATCCTTCCTATTTCAATTCGATCATAGTTGTGCTAGAGCTAGTTTATTTGTTCCGCATTAGATACTAGCTATAAAGTTATTTGTGTGATATAGTTTTATTAGGTAGAATTGTTGGATAGGTGGCTTGTAACACACTATTAGGCTAGTGCAAAAAGCTTCGTCATTTGTTTTACTAATAGTGTATGCCTAAGTGATTTTGTAGATTTTTAATTAGCCTATTCACCCTCCCTCTAGCCAATTTGAACCTTTCACAATGGACTTGATATACGGTTGCCATGGACTTGGCAGTGGTTTGAGTTTGTGGCTTGTATCCTGCTTAGACCCAGTTCTTGAAGCATGTAACTCGGCTTCACAACGCAACCATGAGGCCTATTGTCACACCCCAAAAATTTTAATTTTGGGTTGTAAGTAGAAAACACAAATTAAAATAAATAATTTCAATATTTGTATAAAATGGATCAATTTTAGTTTGAGCTAGCGCCACTTTAGTTTTAGTAAATCAAGAATTTTTAAATTTTCCTAAACTAATTTGACGGGTTTTGCTCGATGTGTCATGTTGTTTTATCTTGTGTTGTGAGTCGGTAGAGTTTTTTTAAAACACGTTTGGTAAGTCGTTTATCCTTATCCGGTTCGTTTCTGTCTTTTTCCAAAAATCAAATTTATCGTTCTTAACTCTATCCTCTTGATGGACTTTTTTCAAAATTCTTTTCTTGTGTCTCAAATTATTTCATTAAGTTCAACATCCATCATCATATCGCTACAAACGTTTTGGGAATTTTTGTGGCTTTTTGGAACAATTTCTAATCTTTCTCGAAACATTATCTAATTTTTAGATGCTCCAAAATATCTTTTTCATGAGATCTAAATACTTTATTTGGGTTTATCGTATTTCAATGTATTTCTGAGAATTTTTCTAAAATTTTTGGAGTTGTTAAAGTATTTTTCGTGGCTTAAATAATAATTCTGGACTTTTCTGAAATTATTTTAATCCCGAAATTAATAAAATATCTCGTTTTTCCATCCTATCTAAACCCTACATCTGTATATATGCCGGTGTAGCTCTCGTCGTGCTGATTTCGAAAGTACCATCCATTTTCGCAACCGCCACTCGTACCATCTCATATCTGAAGCCGAAGTTTCGCTTCTTTTAGACTCCGACTAACGTTCGGCGATCTTTTTCGGCCATCTCTGGTGCCTTCAACAAATTCTGAGACCACCACGAGATAGCCCTTGTCGTTCTCTACATCTTCATGTATCTTTTTAAGAATCCAACACTGTTTAACTGTTTCTCATCTATTCTTACTCTTTTCCAGCTAACTCAACATCAAAGAGCTTTCGTTTCTCGGTTGTAGCATGTCTGACCGGCTCCTCCTCGGCCCGTGTCCCAACCACGCGGTAGTCCTGGGCTGGGCACCCCGCGCGAGCCCTGCCCTGCCCTGCGGTCCTCCTCGATGCGCCATGCGTGGCTCTGCTGGGCAGACCGCCGCCGCCCTCTAGGCCGCTGGACGTGGCTGCCCGGCCACCCGATAGGCCGTGTCGGCTAGCCGTGAGCCCAGTACGTCGCCGAACCGGCCAGCAGCCGATTGCTGAAGCCCTCTCCTCCTCCCGCGTGTGACCAGCACAGGTGCAGCAGCTTCGCTATGTCCTGTACTAGAGGAAGGCCAAGGTAGAAGACAAGGTAAATTACAAGTATGCCACTGTTAGTTAATCCTCCACCGTTTAATTATGGTAATTCTGTTTTAGTTCGTTTCATCTGTGTTAGTTTTGTATCAACAGTTCTATGCCGCAGTGTTAACGTTTTTCATGTCACATAATTTTTTATATATAGCTAAATATTAAATTAATTAATATACCTACAATTAGTTTTATAATTAAAATTAATATAGGTTTTATACTTCGATATTTTATACCTAAATGTTAACATGATTAATCACTAACATAAATATATTTCTAATTTATAATTTGATTAGACTAATCATTGTCATATAAAATAAGTTTAGATGCTCTCACATGTTTCTTTTCTTTTACTGAGATAAAATTTAACTTGACTAAATTATATGATAATATTTATAATTAAAATATGATTTCTTTAATCTATTCTTCTAAATTAAAATATATTTTGTCTAATCTGAATTAATATCTTATTATATTCTTATTTAATTAAAATAAAGTAAGTCGGTAGTTCTTACATTTATAATATAAAACTCCCAGTAGACGCGTCTTTTCGCGACAACTCCGTTTTAGTCGTTTCGAGCAATCCCGCGACCGTAGTAACGAGCCCTCTGTTAGTACGTTGTTTTATCTCGTGTTGTGTAGTTCTTAGTTATCTTTTTATTTGTTTGTCTGTTTGCCTATGTGTGGTGTTTGCTGCGAGTAGACGAAGATCGTTTGTGGGCGCTGAAGATGAGAAGTTGGTGACCAAAAGGTGATGTTTGAGGATTGAGCAACAATAACAGGCAAGTATAATATGGTACCATCCTTGTTGCCTACTCATTTATAATTCACTATTCATGTGCATGTGTCAAATTTGCAAGCCATAGGTTTATCTAGATGATTCAACTCTATACCTTGTGTGGGTAAATCTGCTAGTGCTTAACTCCAACTTAAATGAACAAACGATATGGCTAATAATATGTGCAACACATACAGATAACTTGTTTCCATGGTAATGTGAATATCTGACCCCTTAAATGATCTTTTTGCGGGCAAAAGCTGGGACATACAGTACAACTGTGAGGGCTACATGGCTTGGTGGACTCCAAGTGTTGGTTGCTTGGTGGATTCCATGTGTCGGTTGCTTGGTGGACTCCAAGTGTTGTTACTGTTGCTGTGGAGTACTCCCTCCGTCCCAAAATAGAAGTCATTCTCACTTCCCGAGAAGTCAGCTTTTATTAACTTTGACCAATTATATATAAAATAATATTAGTATTTATAATACAAAATTAATATCATTAGATATATCTTTGAATATACTTTCATAATAAATTTATTTAGAAATATAAACGTTGCATAAATTTTCTACAAACCTAGTCAAAGTTGAGAAAGTTTGACCTACACGCAACCCAAAATGACCTCTATTTTGGGACGGAGGGACTATGTGGTTAAAACTTAGTAAATGGGTGCATAGGATTAATAGGAATAATAGGGTGTGTCGCTTTAGGCGCTTGAGTCAAACAGTCAGCCTACCTTTGATTTTAGCCCCATAACATATATTTCCTACACTTGCGGAGTACATTTCGATGTATTCACCCTTCCTCTTTGTCCCCCCTGCTACCCCACCTAGACATTGGAGTCTACGACGAGGAGCAGGAGTACCCAGAAGACGGTGGATTCGACCCAGACAACTTGTACTAGGATGGCGCTACCCCTGGTCGACCTTCCTGTGGAGATTGCGTCCAGTTTTTGCGAGTCTTCATTATAGTATTCATGAGAGTATGTACTTTTCTTTTGGACTAGAGTGCCATTTTTTAATAATGTTCGATATATTAATAAAGCATTGTTTTTTATATTACTATGATGTCGATATATGTATGAGTATTGATCCTGACATACATATATTGTGCCTCCAATTATATTCTTAAAATTGGGGTGCGACAGAGTGGTATCAAAGTCGTGTTGACCGTAGAACGTCAGCCTAGGTAGCAATGGTCGTCTTTAATAACTATTTTGACTAAAACAAAAGTGTTGGCCTTCCTATTTAATGCTTATTTCAAATAAAACTTTTCAACGCAACCCTTCGCTCTCCAAGATCAATGAAGATGATGAAGACCCTACCATGAGTATTGGAGAAGATTAAGATTCAACATCAACAAGAAGAATCGTCACACTAGAAAGATCGAAGATTTGAAGATCGTTTACCCCTGCCCATCATAATTAGGTTTTGACCCTGAGCGCTTTTACACTAGATCAATTGCTAACGTTAGTGTGATTATGTTAGGTTGCTTGAATTGTTATTATGCACTTGTTTGATTTGCTTCTTCGTAATGATTGTAGCTTCCCCGAATCTCGGGACGAGATTCAACTTAAGGGGTAGGTTTGTAACACCCTAGTTTTAAATTAATTAAAATTAATTAGAATTTAATTAGGAAATGACAAAATTCTAGATGAAAAAAACATTGACGCAGTTCAGCTCACTCGTCGATCGACGGCTGCATCTACCTTCTCTAGCTTTGGATGTGGACCCGTCTACCGGTTGGCCGCCCAAAGGTTCTTCCTGCTCGTCCTTGGTTTGAGGTCGGCAACCCTCGACACCAACCCACCTTCGCCTACCTTTGGGACCAGGTGAGGGTTCCCTTTGCCAGGGCGGCGCACACGTACGTTGAGTACTCCAACGAGCACTACAAGAAATGTGTGGTTTTTTGACGTATTTAGCATGACAACAAGTGATAATATCATTATATCATTGTGTTTATGACATTATATTTTAGGCACATCGGCTTAGTGACAATAAAAAGTTAGATGTCATGAAAAACGTCATACACCTAGTCTAATTCCATCTAGTGACGATTTTTACTACGTCATAGAGGTATTTTCTGTGTCACAAAGACCAATTTATAGATATCATCAACCTATGACACAGTTTTTGTGTCACAAAACAATTTATTAATTTCTTTAAATATTGTTCTCCATGTTGGTATGTTCAACACCTATATGGTCAGGTTAGTCCATATACTATTTTTCTCAACATATTTCATCTCATATTATCTATGTTTCATAACCCATGTTATTAAATATAGCTATGTTGCCTAGCCATTATATTAAAAAAACATAAATAAATTATGCAATCGTGTGATATGACGAAGGGTTGCTCAAAATACCAAATCAGTTGTTTAAGACTTATAGTCATTCATAATAAAAAATATATGCATCCACATTGAGTGTTTTCTGATCAGGTGTAATTATTTATTTTTAAACTTAAGCTACAAATTTGTTATATAAAGAGGATATGAATAAAAACGAAGTAGAAAGATAAAAATTATATATATAAAGGAAGAAAAGAAAATTTTAAAACACACACGTAACTCTAGATGCGTGACGCATGCAGTCTCCTCTCCCCTGTGCCTGACTCTCACGGGCGCAACTGATCCACCCAGCATGTGCATCGAGCTCGATACACTTACACAGTCGATGCTAAGTTACCTTGCTTTCACTTTTATTTCTGATAGTTCAGGAAGTGTTCCATACAGTACGTAACTGAAGACATATATGTAGGTCATTTGACAGCCTTATGACGAGACAATGGTGGGTTTGTTGCAGCTCAGCAACATGTGCAGCCACGACACCGACCTCTATATGATGGTGTGCCCACTGATTTGCTTCTATGTCATTGAGTACCACCTTCCACAGCGGGTTGCACGTTAGTTCGACTTGAGCCAGGAGTGGCCTGTGCCACCGTTCTCGACATCTTTGAGTTGCACAAATAAATGATTCCATTGCTACTCAAATAATTGTCACATTATCATCTTTTCATATCTATTGTCAGCATATTCATCTATTGTCATCTTTTGCATCTTTTGTCATATTCCTACAATGCCACCTAATCATTATGCTATGTACATTTCAGGATTGACTGGCAGAAGCAGAAGAAGATCACTGACTTCGAGACGTTGCACCGAGACTACATCGATGCTTGGGACAACCTCCACCAGAACGTCTACGAGAACGCCGAGCCACACACAAACTACAACTTCAGAGGGTACCTAGCTTGGCTGGCCGGTGCGACATGGCTCAAGCTGAAGGGTCAGTGGACGCAGGTTGACTACGCAAACCTAGAGTCCTCGGAGGACGAGGACACTTCATACGACCTCACCGCGCGGTCAGGGACGGTGGTTGAGGTAGCACCCATCTTGGATAGAGTGGTAAATTAACTTCTAAGTAACCACTTGTCAACTATGTTCATTATTTTACACTAAGTGAATAACCAATTGTCAACTATGTTTGCAGGGGCACTCATTGAGGACGATGGTGATGGACCTAGAGCGTTTCCCAAAGAGAGGAGTCGACGAGATGACACTGAACAACTTCTTATGAGTAAGTCATTCAATACATCACACTCATAATACAAAGTCATCTAACAGAGATGATAGGCTAGCGGCTCGGTGTCGGCGTGCCGCTGCTTGTTTTGGTTGCAGGATGCAGACGAAGTTGGACGTACACCGCAGACCTCGGCACTTCACACAGAGCTATAGGTTCAGGAGGCCAGAGCTCGTCTCGCACGACCAGGGATACTTTCCAGGGTCTTTGTGACGACAAGGAGGAGGAGACCAAGGCCGAGGATATGGGACCGTCTCAGCTGGAGGGCGCTCCGGAGACACAACCTTCACAGCTGAAGGGTCGAGATGGCGGACTAGAGGGGGGTGAATAGTCCTTTCTAAAAATAATCGCACCGGCTAACCGAAACAAATGCGGAATTAAAACTATTAGTCTAGTCAAGACTACACCACTCTACTTATACTCTATGACACCTTACAAAAGATCCTAAACAAAGCAAATAAGGTGTCAGGCTAGCTAGAGCTCACCTAAATAATTCTAGCTTGCAAGGTTGCACAAACTAAGCAACTAGTACTCAATCAATCAGGGAGCTCCTACACATGCCACTAAGCAAAAGCACAAAGCCTAAGCTCACTAGCAATGCTCAATAACAAGGCTACACAAGCCAAATTAGAGAGAATCAACTTAGCTACACAAACTGAGTAATGTAACTAGCAAGACTACAAGTCAACTAGTCACTCACGGGATCAACTTCTATGCTACACAAGCAAGGAAGGTAACTAGGAAGCTACACAAGCTAACTAGAAGCACAAGAGCAATCTACACTAGCACAAGTATATGAACAAGTAAATACAAGCTACGAAATGGAGTTTGCAAACCACCGAGAAGATGAACACGAAGTTAACACGGTGATTTTTTTCCCGACGTTCACTTGGTTGCCACCAAGCTAGTCCCTGTTGTGTCGACCACACACTTTGGTAGTTCGGCGGCTAATAGGCACCACACCTAGCTCGACACTCAAGCGCCGCAAGAACTCACCCACAAGTGAGGGTAACTCAATGACACGCGCAATCCACTAGAGTTGCTCTTCGCGATCCCCGCGGGGCGAGCACAATGCCCCTCACAATCCTTCTCCAGAGCCACGCACAATCTTCACGCGGGCTTCACGACGGAGACTCGATCACCAAGCCATCTAGGAGGTGGCAACCTCCAAGAGTAACAAGCACCACCGGTTTGCAACACAAACACCTAGTGCCACTCGATGCAATCTCTCAATGCAACGCACTAGGGATCACTCACTCGCAATATATTCGCTCACTAGCAAGCACAAGCGAGTTAGAGGGCTCTCTAGCACATCCACACAAGCCACCAAGGCTTTGGAGTGCTTGGCTCAGCTCAGCCGCCAGCCCACGGCCGGCCTCAACCGCTATATATAGAAGGGGCGAAAGCAACTAGCTGTTGCCCACTTTTTCCTGAGCTCCACGAAGACCGCCGGTACAACCGGTGCGCACTACCGGTACTACCGGTCAGCGGGCCAGTACTACCGATCCCGGACCGGTACTTTTGCTTCACACTTCACTCCTCAACCCAACGGCTACTTCTCTTGAGCGGTACCTCCGATCCTTGACCGGTACTACCGCTCGCAGGGCCGGTACTACCGGTCAACCACCGGTACTTCCGGTCAACCCTTTAGACGCCCGTTGGAAGAAACTAGGCACGAAACGGGACTCCCGGCTCCCGGATCGGTACTACCGGCTCCCGGATCGGTACTACCACCCCTCAGACCGGTACTACCGCCCCTGGGACCGGTACTACCGCTCGTACCCCGGTAGTTCCGCTACCAGCCGCAGCTCCGCGCTAAAACGACCATAACTCTTAGCTCCGGACTCCGATTTCGATGATCTTGGACATTTTAGAAAGCTTATTCAGAGGGCTACACAACCCACATGAATACATGATCCAAAGCACAATGGATAAACACAGATTTCTAATTCAAGAACCATCACTTCTCTTTTTCAACTAAAGATTTCTCCGAAAACTTCTCCGAGTTGATCCAATTCAACTCCAACACCTTCTCCTTTGCAAATGTGCCAACACCACCAAGTGTACACCATCATGTGCATGTGTGTTAGCATTTTCACAATCGTTTTCAAAGGATTTTCACTTTCACTCACCACGCCACTCGATCCTAGCAACATCGCAAAGTTAGATCGCTCAAGTGGCACTAGATGGCCGATATGCAAACAAGTTTGCTCCTCTTGATAGTACGACCATCTATCCTAAACCTGGTCATAATCTTCTCTACACACCTATGACCGGTGAAATGAAATGCCCTATAAATATACCTTTGCCTTGCGCATTCCATTTCATCTCCTCCATTGTTGATGCAACACATGCACCAACCTAGCATCAAATGATATGATCCACTTCATATCATCACATGGCCTCCATGGTCCATCGATCTTGACCTCACTTGCTCTTCACCATTGCTTCGGTCCTTCGGTGCCAAGTCTTGCTTAAGCCTCCCGACACTCGGTACCAACGACTTCAAAGCCTCCAACTTGCCCTTCACCTTCGCAATCGATCCATCAAGCCAAGCCTTGCCTTGATCTTCATCATCTTAGCCATATGACCACATGTCATGTTTCATGTGCATTAGGCTCCTCCATGATCATCACATGTGTGAGCTTCACATCAAGTCCAAGCCATTCACCTCCATGGCTCAAGTGCTCACACACATGTACCTGTGGACTAATCCCTGTGTATCTCACATAAACACAATTAGTCCACCTAAAGTTGTCACTCAATTACCAAAACCAAACTAGGACCTTTCAACAGCCTCCATCGCGCAGGTAGCGCCATCCACGTGACCAGTGGCAGAGGGAAGGGGGGCTGAGGGGCCCTCGCACCCCCCAACCTTCCCATGACTCCCATAATATATCCTCTTAATTAGATGTTTAATTATCTAATTAGCTAGTTAATAATGTTATTTGTAGTATAATTTTTGTTCCTACTCTATATTAATCTCTAAAAATATCTTATATAAATAAAAATTAGACCTTTCTAATATTTTTCTTATATCTTTTATTTTTCTTAGTCTATCAAACATCATTATGTTTTCATAAAAACAATCTAATTAGCTAGTTAATTGAAAATGAGTGTTTTTTATTTATCTTTTTGAATTGGTCTACAATAAAATCTATAGTATTTAGCATTAGTCTTTCTATTATCTTCCTTGTCTTCTGTGTTCTCGTCACTGTTCGTATAAGCGGTCATTAGCCTATATACTTAATATTTAAATGCTACATGGTAATACAATTATTTAAATGACTAGTTTACTCGTTTGAGTGACCGTTTAGTCTGAGGCTAAATGACAATTGACTGATTTCTTACCATTTGATGTTTAGGATCTAGTGCTAATTAATTTTGCCTGATTAACTTTTTGTTATTATCGTGATTCTTTGTCTAGGTAAATAATTATATTGATTGGGTGAAGGTTAAAGGCCTGAGACTAATTAATTTCTCTTTATTTTTATTACTTTTTCTATTTTCTAATGTATCATAACACAAACGTTTATTTAGGTGTTACATTATATATAACTTTGACATATTATATTTTGACACATGATTATTACCGGTTTGCACGGCCCCTCCTATGGTCAAATACTGGCTCCACCCCTGCATGTGACCCTTACACTTCAGGCACCGACACCCTTGGTAAGGGCAAGGGTAAGGCTAGGAGGCAGTGAGGGTTTGTGATATGTGTATGTAATGTTGTGGACTATTGGTCACCTCTGATGGACTTGTATTATGGACTGTACTCACTATTATGGACACTATGGACTTTTTCTATGGACTATTATGGATTGTATATATATTATGGACTCGTTCTTATGCCCGACATGAGTGGTTTGAAATAATTATGGTATATATTTGTGTGTATGTACATGTTGTATTGGAGATATATATTGATGTGTTTATTGTTTAACGATTTGATAAAAAAACAAAGGAAACTTTGCCCAAATTTTCTAGCTGAAGTAATATTTGCAGTACGCCTATAACATCTAGCCTTCTCAGTATATGAAAATAGGCTTTTCAGTACTCGAATCTAGAGTTTTCAGTGACTAGGCTTTACAGTGATATCTACTAGGCTTTTCATAGAACAAGATTCATAGTGATACGTACTAGGCTTTTCAGAGAACAGGATTCACAGTGTAATGTAGTAGTCTTTGCAGGACCAATAGTTTCGTGACTCAACGACTACTACACTTCAAAGTGCCTATAAAAGGAGTGTTGCAATCCTTGCTACTCACCACAGAATCCAGAGCTCATTTTGTTTTGTTGTAGTTTAAATGTTCGGTGGGTCATCTAGAGGAAGGGGGTTTGGGAGTGGGAAAGGAAAGAGCGTGGCGAAGGGAGCACCCATAGTGTGGGAGGGAACTCTGGGTCCGGATTTCTTTGATGAGCCACCATATGATAGATTTCCAGTTGAGAGTAAGAGTGATTCACTAAAGAAACACCATTGAGAGGATACGATGACCGCAAGGAGGCGTGGCCAAAATGCATGCATGGTGAGGACTGTTTAGTGCAAATGTTCACCGAAGGATTAGATGGAGGTCGTTATTTCTTCAAATGTCCACGAGCATGGGTAATTGTTGTAACTATTTGTTTGTTCAATATTGTCCTGTTCTATACTGTAACTAATATTATAAAATAATTGCTGACTTTCGAGATGATAGAAAACTGTGGGTTTGTTAGGTGGGTCGATCCTCGACCTATTTATCCCCATGCGGAGTACATCTACTACTTGCAAGACCATATCTTCGATTTAGAAAGGGAGGTTAGTAGCGGTTACAAGCACGACGAAGAGGATGTCAATAACAATAGTGTGGGTTCACAGGACGTAGTATGAAATGATCCATATTGCACCTGCCCTAATCACAGGAACAAGAGGCCTCAGACACCGCCACCGTCACCGCCGCCACCACCACCACCAACAACAACAATGGGAGGATAGTATGGAGAAGGAACAACACAGTTTGCTATGTGGCCGCACTACTAGGTGGCACCCTATCACCACCACCATATCCATGTCTTTGTTGTTTCGTTTAACTACTTAAGACATGTTAGGGTTAGTCAAAGGAACTATGTACCCTTGTTTGGTACATGTTCTCACATGTCTTTGCATGTGTCTGTTGTCTGCTTCAATTACCTAAGGCATGTTAGGTTTAGTCTAGGACCTCTGTGACCAAGTTTGGTACATGTTCTGTCATGCCATATCATGTGTTGTGCATGTTGATTTATCTAATCAAATTACTTTGTATGTTTCATTTGCACTAAGTCAACAAGATCAAACTGATAATTTATGACTAGAATTAATCAAACCAACAAGACTAGGGCACATCAACCAACACAATAAGAACAACAGTACATCAAAACAAACTAAAGAACATAGTGTTGACAATACGAAGTCCAATACTAAACAATATTATTTCTGAATAAACCATAGAACTAGCAAATCATATTGCAGATCTACTGAGTGCAACGAGGCCATTTTCCCCTCCTCTGAGCATCGGGATTTTCCTCCATCACTTCTTTCGCTCGGCGCGCACGCTCAACCTCCATCTCCCTCTCCTCCTTGTACGCAACAACACACCTCATTTCCTCCTCTTCCCTGTGCTGCTTTTCTGCAGCCTCATCTCTGCGTTTCTTCTCCATCCTCTCCTTGTCTTCCGCCTCCTGTGGGGATATTACCTCTGTATACCCCCATGGACCTACTTGTGTCCTTCATCAAGGACAGCCCAGCTCAAAGGCCCTGCGGCACGCGACCAGACTGTTGTGCTCGCCAGGGACTTTCACGAAGCCTTGCTTGCCAAGGAAGATCCTAGAGTTAGATCTGGATTCCTTGCCTTAAGGAACTGTTTGTAATCTGTTACGAACTGTAACCCTGCTCCCCAACTATATAAGGTGAGACGGGACCCCCTCCAATCCCAGATTGGAACACATCTCATCAGATAATCCAGCCACCAAAACACAGGATGTAGAGTATTACGGTGACATGCCGGCCTGAACCTGTCTAAATCGTCGTGTCTCATCCCTATGTTTATGCTTGAGCAGTCGTCTCCACACCTCCTCAATCTAATCTACTACCTTGGGCATACCCCTCGGTAGACTATCGCTGATATTTCATTGACAGTTGGCGCGCCAGGTAGGGGGTGTGTGCTATGACACCATGATCTGCCAAGCGGTCATCCTTCCTGACTCCATGATTCTCCCTAAGCTCAATGCCTCCTTCCAGATCAGATCTATGATCTGGACTAGTGGCGGCACCATCCTCGCTCCAGAGATCGTGGAACCCGCGCAGTTTCCTGCACCCGACACCTCGTCGTCGACCCTTCACGCCATCACGCTGGCGCTCCGTGCGCCAGGATCCATCCGCTACGATGACCTGGTGAAAGCCCTAGTTTAGTTTTGGTTAATTGATGAAACCAATTTGGTCTAATCCTATTGCTAAGGATGTGTGTAGCTTATAAGAAAGGATTGTGCGGATACATGGGTGTATGCCGAGTCTCTGAGTGATGAGTGATTGTCAACTGGGATGATGCGCATGTTCTTTGGCTTGTGTTGTGCAGGTGTTGAGCACAGATACAGTGATCAGAGGCAAGGTGAAGGTCAAGTAGAGACGTGTTGTGCCGATGGACCGAGAGTGGCGAAGGGCGGACGTGAGGCTTGGACTAAGGGACCAGTGGCCCGAGGATCAGTTGTGGTGGCTGACAGCCTAGGACAGTGACGAGCGAAGACTTGCGTGCACGGTGTTGCCTGGGTTGAGGACCTGGGGACACGTGTCGGTGGACGGGGTGCACGGGCGGTGCATCCCCTCTACAGCTTCGGTTTCGTGGTTGAGCCATAGAAAAACCACTGAGTGGACGGTTTCCAGGTTTGGGCCTCAAAACCTGGGCGCGGATGGTTTCCGAGTTTGGCCACAAAACTCGGGCTGAGGACGGTTTCCAGGTTTGGGCCTCAAAACCTGGGTGCTGCGGGTTTCTGAGTTTGGGCCACAAAACTCTGGCGATGGACGGCTGGTTTCCCGGTTTGGGCCTCAAAATCGGGGGTTGGCTGTGAAGGCTGGTTTCCCGGTTTGGGCCACAAAACCGGGGGTGCGACGTCCGGGAAAAGGACAAGCAGAGCGGTGGAGGCATGTGGCGGTGATCAGTGAGGTTGCGTCGAGGCAACGCTACCAGTTGTGCGGGCGTGGCTGTCGGATCACCACCTCCCATGAGTTGGTCCAGAATAACCCTAGGGTTTAGCTGGTTCGCTCTGTAATTAGAGAGCGGTAGAGTAGGAATTAGAATTAGGATAAGTAGAGGGAGACACCCTCCTCCCATTACATCTCAGCCATTTGCTATTTTGTATTCTAGGTTTTCCTGCTCTCCCTCTCCCCTGCTGTAGCAAACTGAGATCCACAGAGAAGAGAACAATACCTATGTGTCCGTGAGATTTTGAGGAAGTGAGACCGTAATCTCACTGTTGTAGCGTGTGGTAGCCACACGGTTGCAAATTCGTGGTTGTGATTCACGTTTTGTCCTTGTTCTTCGCGGGTTGCTTTTCTCCACGTTTTTCCCATCGATCAACCTCTTTGCTTGGTGCGTCTTTTGCAAATCCGTTTGAACCAAGATGTTCTAGATCGTGAGGCACATCTTTCCACCGAAGGAATCCACCTCTAACCTCACGAGCTAGTAGATCGATCGATTGTCGTTTCGGGTCAAGTTTTTCTTCCTTCCCCCGAATTTCTTCGATTCATCGGTTTGGAGACAGGTTCGAGCCATGATCTCTTAGAGATAGCTCACTATCCTCTTTGTGACTCCTCTCACCAAGTTTGATTCCTAGAGGATTTGATTTGGGTGAGATTGAGTCAAATCGGTGGACGAACTGCCCAGTTTCGGGGTGACCGGACGCTCGGCTCGGGGTGACCGAACGCAGGAGAGTGAGTCTGGTCGTTGAACAGCTTTCTGCTCTGTTTCGTCTCTTGACCGGACGCTCCACTCTGTGTTCGACCGGACACTACGGTCACACTGTTAATTGCTTTTGTTTTAAGTGACCGGACGCACAGGTCAAGACCGGACGCACTGTCAACCAGAGTCCGGTCCAATCCAGTAAGGTTCCCGAGCGAGTTTTCACCGACCGGACACGTCCGGTGGTCAGTGATCGGACGCAGGCAGAGTCCGGTCAGTGCTGTCCTGCGCGTTTTCGTTCACAGTTTGTTCGTCCGACTTGCGATTTGAGATCCGCTTGTTGCATTGGATTCCTGACTTAGTGCTCTACAGAAATCGGGCTCCTCGCTTTTCAAAATAGCCTGAATGAGGTTACCCAAAGTTCATCCTGTCACTAGTTGACCTGCGTGAACTTGGGCGAGGGAATCTTTGTGGTGTCCCGCTGTGTTCCCAAGGAACATCCACCCATTCTCTTGGGTCGTGGACATCACGCTTATCGATTTTGCTTTTGGGGTTGATTCTCGGGACAGTGGTGACAAGTTTCTGTAAAGAAATTTGAAGCTCCCATTCACCCCCCCTCTGGTCGCTTTCTGGTTGCACTTTTGGTCCTTCAATTGGTATTGGAGCAGGTTAAGGATCTTCCACCTTAGCCGGTTCTAGATCCACAGAAGGCGACATGGATCGCGCCGTGGGCAAACCGCCGTTTTTCGATGGGACGAACTATGCGTATTGGAAGATACGCAGTCGGCCTATCTGCAGAGTTTGGGTGCTTCCATTTGGGATATTTGCAACTCTGCTGATTACGTGGTCTTGGCTGCTCGTGTCTCTCAGCTTCAGATCGATGAACACGATGCCAATAGCCGAGCCCGTAATGCTCTTTTCTCATGTCTGAGCATGAGTGAGTTTGATCGTGTTTCTCACCTCGCTACGGCTCGGGAGATTTGGGCTACCCTCATGCGTTTCCATGAGGGAACCTCTCAAGTCAAAACCCGTCTCTACGAGTCGTTCAAGCGAGAGTATGAGAACTTTTGACATATGCCTGGCGAGAGCATAGAAAGTTTATTCGCTCGCTTTCAGGTGATTGTCAACAGGATGAGGGCTAACAAGGAGCTGTTGCCTTTCGATGATCATGAGAGGGCTTT
Organism: Coix lacryma-jobi var. lacryma-jobi; assembly: GCA_009763385.1. Classification (NCBI taxonomy): domain Eukaryota; kingdom Viridiplantae; phylum Streptophyta; class Magnoliopsida; order Poales; family Poaceae; genus Coix; species Coix lacryma-jobi. The sequence continues at coordinate 135,443,439 of CM019826.1, forward strand.
GAAGCTTTTGCATACCCTTGATCGGTCGGTGTGGGATTCCAAAGTTCAGGCGATCATCGAATCACCTAACTATGAGACCCTCATGTGCAACGAGCTCTTCAGTAAGCTCAAGTCCAGTGAGATCGATGCCATGGCGAGGGCTTCTTATGAAAATCCTTCTGGCCCGTCGATGGCTTTGGTTTCTGGCTCTTCTGCTAACCCCTCTGGAGGTTTTGCACTCTCTTCTCTCTTTTCTGTCACAGAGGAGCAGCTGGAGTCTTTGGGGGATGACAAGTTGACTTTGCTCGCCAACCGGTTCTCGCGGTTTCACAGCAATCGCATGAACCGTCGCCGCGGAGGAGGACGCTCAGGATGCTTTGAGTGCGGCGACCCCAACCACTTCATCGCCAATTGCCCGAAGAAGAACAAGCAAGTCTTCGGCAAGGCGGATCATGGGCACAAGTACGACTTCGGCAAGCGCAAAGAGAAGTACGTCCCTGCGAAGCACAAGCGGAAGGGCGGCTTCAACAAGGAGTACATCAAGACGAAGTACTTGGAGAAGGCCCAGGCTGAGCAGCGTGCATTCTTCGCCACGCTCAGCGACGTCGACGACTCGGATGACGACTCCGCTTCCTCAAGCGATGATGAGTCCGAGAAGAAGAAGAGGATCGAGGACAAGCTCAACGGCCTCTGCTTCTTCGCTGCCGACGACGGCTTCTGCACCATGGCCCTTGGCAAGGAGGTCGATGGTGAGCTGGAGGACACTCCTCGGAAGGACGACGATGACGCCCAGGTATCTCAGACCCCCGACGAGCTTTCTGCTGAGGTCGAGAAGCTTACTATGGCGCTCCTTAGTCAGGATAAGTTGCTTAGGCGTGCTGCTAGAGAGCGCAAGGAGTTTAGGCAGAAATGGGAGGATACGGTGAAGGAACTTGAATCTGTCAAGTCCACCGTAGTTGTTACCGATGAGGAGTGTGAGATGTGCACCACACACATAACTGACCTTCTCACCTTGAGAGGTAAGTATGTTGCGTTGGTAGGAGAGGTGGATGAGCTGAAGGCTAGATCCTCAATGTTGGGTGCATGCAAGTCCTGTGCGGGCTTGCAATCTGAGTTGGCAGAGTAGAATGCCAAGATTGTGTCTCTTGAAGAGGCCAACTCAGGTAGCACATGTGTGGCTAGGTGTGTTCTTTGTGAGGGTTTGGAGATGGAGATAGCCAATGTGAAGCATGACAAGATGCAAACCGAGGAGGAAAACACATACCTTCGGACCATCTTGTCATGGGTGTCGAGTGGTGAGCCGCAGCTCGGGATGATGATCTCCCAATTCAAGCGAGCTGCTGGAGGCCCAGGTGTAGGTTTTGCTCCGGGTGTCGATGTTTCATCTTTTGGCAAGATTGGAGAGTCGAGTGGTCTTAACCCATGTGAGAAGCCCAAGTCCACCACTACTCCCAAGCTTACCAAGATTCCACCCAAAGAGCCCCTCAAGCCTAACACCAAGGATGGGGTCTTTGTTGAACCTCCGAGAGCTCCACCAAAGAAACAATCATGGGCTCCAAAACCAAACCACCTCAAGAACAAGCTTGACACCATGCCACCCATCTAAGAGGAGCTTATGCCACAGTAGGGCAAAGTGATCCACACCCACTACCGTGAGTACCAACAACCCCTATTGAGAGCGGTGAGGTACCATTGTGAGCACTGTGGGAGAGATGGACACTTGAGCGAGTTTTGCTTTCGGCGCAAGAAAGAGGCGCGCCGAGCAAAGTAGATGAACAACACGGACATGTACCATCCTTTCCATGATGTACATGTGCCGAACGTTTAGAGGCGTACTGCTAGGCCTAGAGGTCCAGAACCTCAAGTTCCTAGGCCTAGGCAGCGGAGAGGACGTGCCTGGCTGGAGCCTGCAGTTGTAGGCTATGGACCCCGTGGCGGAGGCTTTGTAGTTGAGCGTTTTCCACCACCGCATTTTGAGTATCGCGATGGACGTTCCTCCCTTAGCGGACCACGTTTTCCTCTACGTGGTGATCGCTCTTCCCGTAGACGTGCTAGGAATGGTTTTTCTGCTAACCGTTCTTTTGAGCAGCCGGCCCAACACTGGTATTCTCCCTACTTCACTAACCCTAGTGTTGGACCGTATGCTCACCCTATGTCTTTTTATTGATGTAGGTCAAATGATTGGAGGACGTTTGGTTGGTGGATTCCGGCTGTTCGAGGCACATGACCGGAAACGCCAAGTGGTTCTCCAGTCTTAGTCCGGTCGCCGGAAAGGAGTTTATTACCTTCGGCGACAATAACAAAGGTAAGGTATTGTCTCATGGGTCGGTGCGAGTTAATGAGCACTTTGTGTTGCGCGATGTTGCTCTTGTTTCTAACTTGTATTTTAACCTTCTTTCTGTTTCGCAACTTTTCGATGATGACTATGAGATTCATTTTAAACCGAATCTCAGTCGCATTTCGGATCCTTAGGGCAATCTTGTTTGTGTGATTTCGCCCTTTGGTAAAGTCTTTCGTGCGGATTTCTCGGAGTCTTTTGGCATTTCTCGTTGTCTTGTGGCTGGACCTTCCTCCTCTGATCTTTGGAAGTGGCATAGGAGACTTGGACATTTGAGCTTCGACTTGCTTGCAAGGCTTAGTTCACTTGGTCTAATCCGAGGATTGCCCAAGTTATCCATGGAGAAGGATCTTGTTTGCCACTCTTGTAGACATGGGAAGATGATAGCCGCTCCCCACCATCCAGTGACTCAGGTCATGACTAAGCACCCTGGAGAGCTTTTGCACATGGACCTTGTTGGTCCGACTCGGGTGAGCTCGGTTGGAGGGAAGTGGTACGTGCTTGTTGTTGTTGACGACTTTTCGAGATATTCGTGGGTCTTCTTTTTAGCTGAGAAGACCGAGAATTTCTGCTTTGCTCGCAATCTAATTTTGCGTCTTCAGAACGAGTTCCCTTTGAACTCGATGCAAGCTATTAGGAGTGATAATGGTTCCGAATTCAAGAATTCGGATTTTGAGAAGTTTTGTAACCCTCTGGGTGTAGAGCATCAGTTTTCTTCTCCCTACACACCGCCACAGAATGGTGTTGTAGAGAGGAAGAATCGGACCCTTGTAGAGATGGCCACGACGATGCTCGATGAGCATAGGACTCTTAGGCGATATTGGGCGGAGGCTATGAGCACTGCATGCTACATTTCCAATCGCATTTTTCTCCGAGCTTTCTTGAAAAAGACCTCTTATGAGTTGCGTTTTGGAAAACTCCCCAAGTTGAGTTATATTCGAGTTTTTGGTTGCCTTTGTTTTATACTCAAAAAGAGCAACCTGAACAAATTTGAGTCTCGTTCTTCTGACGGTGTGTTTTTGGGTTATGGCACTCATACTCACGCATATCGTGTACTTAACGTTGACACTAACCAAGTCATGGAGACATCAGATGTCACATTCGACGAGACCATGGTTTGTCCCTCTTCTCGTTTTGAGCATGCAGGTGATCATGAGGTTGGCGAGCCTCTTTTCGATGATGAAGAAGAAGGTGCTGAAGGGATGGATGACCCAGCACCTCCTCCACCTGCTGTGCCGCAAAGAGCGGCTTCTACTACGACTCACGGCCATGACACTTCTTCATCTTGGGGGCCATGGGGTCCGCCACCTCGAACGGTACCCTTTGTACCCGAGGTGGCACCAGCTGCTGTTGAGGGGGAGATCACTTCTGCTCGGGAGGCGCCACGACACATCCAGCGCCAGCACCCGCCTCAACAGATGATCGGCAACATCGGCGAACGTGTCACTCGGTCAAGGTCACAACAAATCTCTCACTTTGCTCATTCTGCATTTGTTGCTAATTTTGAACCCCGAGATGTTGGACACGCTTTATCTGATCCAGATTGGGTCAATGCCATGCATGAGGAGTTAGAAAATTTTGAAAGAAATCGGGTTTGGGTTCTAGTTTCTCCTCCCTCTGAGTGTCACCCAATTGGGACAAAATGGGTTTTCAAAAACAAACAAGGAGAGGATGGCCATGTTGTGAGAAACAAGGCCAGACTTGTAGCCCAGGGGTATAGTCAGAAGGAGGGGATAGACTATGAGGAGACTTTTGCTCCTGTAGCTCCTTTGGAGGCAATTAGGATACTCTTGGCTTTTGCTGCATCCAAACGGTTGAAACTTTTTCAAATGGATGTCAAGAGTGCCTTCTTAAACGGCTACATAGAAGAGGAGGTGTATGTTAGACAACCCCCCGGTTTCAAAAATCCCAAGTTTCCAAACCATGTTTTTAAACTTCACAAAGCGTTCTATGGTTTGAAACAAGCCCCTAGAGCCTGGTATGATAGGTTGAAAACCTTTTTCCTTGCTAAGGGTTTTAAAATGGGATGTGTGGATAAAACGCTCTTTCTCCTCAAGCAAGGCACTGATACTCTCTTGGTCCAGATTTACGTGGATGATATCATTTTTGGTGGTTCTTCTCACGCTTTGGTTGCCAAGTTTGCAGACACTATGAGCAGGGAATTTGAGATGAGCATGATGGGCGAGTTGACATTTTTCCTTGGGTTGCAAATCAAGCAATCCCGGGAAGGGACGTTCGTGCACCAGGGTAAGTATACCAAGGACATCTTGAAGAAATTCGATATGGGTGAGGACAAGCCTCTTCGAACACCCATGTCGACCACGACGGCCCTGGATGCGGATGTGGATGGAGAAGCTGTGGACCAGAAGGAGTACCAGAGTATGATCGGGTCGCTGCTGTACCTGACGGCGACACGCCTGGACATTCAGTTCGCGTTGTGTCTTTGCGCACGCTTTCAGTCGTCGCCGCGCACTTCTCACCGTCAGGCGGTCAAGCGCATTATGAGGTACTTATCCTTCACTCCAGAATTTGGGATTTGGTATTCTGCTTCCTCCACCCTTTCCCTTTGTGGTTATTCCGATGCTGATTTTGCTGGCTGCCGCATTGATCGCAAGTCCACTTCCGGGACTTGCCAGTTTATTGGATCTTCTCTTGTTTCGTGGTCCTCTCACAAGCAATCTAGTGTCGCCCAGTCTACCATGGAGGCTGAGTATGTTGCTGCGGCTAGCTGCTGTTCCCAGTTGCTTTGGATGATGGCCACTTTGCGTGATTTTGGTCTGAGCTTTTCTCGCGTTCCTTTGCTTTGTGACAACACGAGTGCTATTAGCGTTGCTAAGAACCCCGTGCTGCACTCTAAGACCAAACACATTGATGTGCGCTTTCATTTTCTGAAAGACCACTATGAGAAGGGTGATATCGACCTTCGCCATGTCGATACTCATCATCAGTTGGCTGATATTTTCACCAAGCCTTTGGACCAATCAACTTTTGCTAGGTTGAGAGGTGAGCTTGGTGTGTGTTTCCCCTTTTAGACGGGGGAAACATTTTGGTTCTTGTACCATAAACTGACTATTTTTCGTTTGTCTTGTTCTCTTTTGCATTTCAGCATACGCTTTTACATTCAGAGCTTCATGTATATAATCTAAAGAATGTAACTATGCTCTATATAGGATTTGCTCTGATGCTTTATGATGATGTTGTAGCTTATTCTCTTTCTGATCACTGATACATGTTGTGAGCAGAGCTATTTTATGAATGGTTAATCTGTTTAATGAACATAAAACTTGAAAATGTTCACGAGATATGGAACTAGCATGTGTAGAATGTGTTGAAGTCACTTGTGCTTTTCATATATGCTAGGTTGCTATGTCTCTAGTTCTGAGTCATTCACTTGCTTGGTCTGTTCATATACTGCTTTAAATCTGAACCAAGTTAAGTGAATTGGAAAAGATCGAGATGGGATTGCTTGGCAGCACATCACAGTTTCGAGACTGTTTCTCATTGCACTTTGAGTTAAACTTGAGTTGTGTAGTATATGACCGAAAGTGTTGCTTTAAGCTTCTGATTGCTTCTGCATAGGCTTCACACAGTTGAAAAGTTAGGCAATGACAAGCTTTCAACCTCTCGCAATCACATGCTGAAATTTGAACTTGTGTAAATTAACCGCTGCAACTCCGATAAAATTTGATACACAAATCTATGTTTCATTCTATAGCATGATGATTGAACTTTGCTAGGGGTAGTTCACCATGTATACATGTTTAGCACTTGTTTGATTTCCTGTCTTCACATACCTAGTGCTATTTTGATGGTGAATATCTTTTTGGCTGAAAACTGCTCTTTTTGCTCCCATGTTCAGAATTTATATATGGTGATCAGTTTGAGCCTTTGCTCGCTTCTTATGGATATTGTTGAGTCATCGGATCAAAACTGTTTAGAGCATCCTTGCACTCTCTTGATTATATTCCTGAAGCTGCTAACTTGCATTTTTCCTCATATGCATTTTTGGAGGGAGATATTCTGTCAAGGGGGAGACATTTGAGTGCTGTGCACATTTGCTTGCTGGTGCATTTTCAACTAAGGGGGAGAAAATATTGACAAATCATGTGTTCCCTGGGTTGTGTGCACTAGTTGAGGGGGAGTTTGCTAGTTGTGTTGAGCCGTTGCCTCTTTCTTGAGGAACTAGCAAACGTTTTCAGCTCTCTTTCAACTCTTCAATTGGTATCGAACTCTTTTGGTTTTGAGTTGGTAACAGTTGGTATTGAGTTGTTTCGCTAGCAGTGTTGAGCCCGTTCTGCCTCTTCTTGAGGGCTAGCTCTGTTTTTGCTTGAATTTCAGTTGATCTTTCAATTGGTATCAAGTTTTCTCGCTAGCGGTGTTGAGCCTGTTCTACCTCTTCTTGAGGGCTAGCTTTGCTTTGCTTGGTTGCGTCGAGCCGTTGCCCATGTCTTTGGGAACCAAGTTGTCTTGCTCCTTCCACTTGACCTTCTTCGACTTTGCTATGCTTTTGGGTCATTTGGTTGAGTTCTCTCTCTTTCTTCCTTCCTTCTTCTGATTCCATTATGATTTGTGTTGGTAGTTGACAATGCACTCACGAAGGGGGAGATTGCGGATACATGGGTGTATGCCGAGTCTCTGAGTGATGAGTGATTGTCAACTGGGATGATGCGCATGTTCTTTGGCTTGTGTTGTGCAGGTGTCGAGCACTGATACAGTGATCAGAGGCAAGGTGAAGGTCAAGTAGAGAAACGTTGTGCCGATGGACCGAGAGTGGCGAAGGACGGACGTGAGGCTTGGACTAAGGGACCGGTGGCCCGAGGATCCGCTGTGGTGGCTGACAGCCTGGGACAGTGACGAGCGAAGACTTGCGTGCACGGTGTTGCCTGGGTTGAGGACCTGGCGACACGTGTCGGTGGACGGGGTGCACGGGCGGTGCATCCCCTCTACAGCTTCAGTTTGGTGGTTGAGCCACAAAAAAACCACTGAGTGGACGGTTTCCAGGTTTGGGGCTCAAAACCTGGGCGCGGATGGTTTCCGAGTTTGGCCACAAAACTCGTGCTGAGGACGGTTTCCAGGTTTGGGCCTCAAAACCTGGGTGTTGCGGGTTTCTGAGTTTGGGCCACAAAACTCTGGCGATGGACGGCTGGTTTCCCGGTTTGGGCCTCAAAACCGGGGGTTGGCTGTGAAGGCTGGTTTCTCGGTTTGGGCCACAAAAGCGGGGGTGCGACGTCCGGGAAAAGGACAAGAAGAGCGGTGGCGGCACATGGCGGTGATCGGTGAGGTTGCGTCGAGGCAACGCTACCAGTTGTGCGGGCGTGGCCGTCGGATCACCACCTCCCATGAGTTGGTCCAGAATAACCCTAGGGTTTAACTGGTTCGCTCTGTAATTAGGAGGGGTAGAGTAGGAATTAGAATTAGGATAAGTAGAGGGAGACACCCTCCTCCCATTCCATCTCAGCCATTTGCTATTTTGCCTTCTAGGTTTTCCTGCTATCCCTCTCCCCTGCTGTAGCGAACTGAGATCCACAGAGAAGAGAACAATACCTCTGTGTCCGTGAGATTTTGAGGAAGTGAGACCGTAATCTCACTGTTGTAGCGTGTGGTAGCCACACGGTTGCAAATTCGTGGTTGTGATTCACGTTTTGTCCTTGTTCTTCGTGGGTTGCTTTTCTCCACGTTTTTCCCATCGATCAATCTCTTTGCTTGGTGCGTCTTTTGTAAATCCATTTGAACCAAGATGTTCTAGATCGTGAGGCACATCTTTCCACCGAAGGAATCCACCTCTAACCTCACGAGCTAGTAGATCGATCGATTGTCGTTTCGGGTCAAGTTTTTCTTCCTTCCCCCGAATTTCTTCGATTCATCGGTTTGGAGATAGGTTCGAGCCATGATCTCTTAGAGATAGCTCACTATTCTCTTTGTGACTCCTCTCACCAAGTTTGATTCCTAGAGGATTTGTTTTGGGTGAGATTGAGTCAAATCGGTGGACGAACTGCCCAGTTTCGGGGTGACCGGACGCTCGGCTCGGGGTGATCGGACGCAGGAGAGTGAGTCTGGTCGTTGAACAGCTTTCTGCTCTGTCTCATCTCTTGACCGGACGCTCCACTCTGTGTTCGACCAGACACTACGGTCACACTGTTCATTGCTTTTGTTTTAAGTGACCGGACGCACAGGTCAAGACCGGACGCACTGTCAACCAGAGTCCGGTCCAATCCAGTAAGGTTCCCGAGCGAGTTTTTACCGACCGGACACGTCCGGTGGTCAGTGATCGGACGCAGGCAGAGTCCGGTCAGTGCTGTCCTGTGCGTTTTCGTTCGCAGTTTGTTCGTCCGACTTGCGATTTGAGATCCGCTTGTTGCGTTGGATTCTTGACTTAGTGCTCTACAGAAATCGGGCTCCTCGCTTTTCAAAATAGCCTGAATGAGGTTACCCAAAGTTCATCCTGTCACTAGTTGACCTGCGTGAACTTGGGCGAGGGAATCTTTGTGGTGTCCCGCTGTGTTCCTAGGGAACATCCACCCATTCTCTTGGGTCGTGGACATCACGCTTATCGGTTTTTCTTTTGGGGTTGATTCTCGGGACAGTGGTGACAAGTTTCTGTAAAGAAATTTGAAGCTCCCATTCACCCCCCCCTCTGGTCGCTTTTTGGTTGCACTTTTGGTCCTTCAATTGGTATCGGAGCAGTTTAAGGATCTTCCACCTTAGCCAGTTCTAGATCCACAGAAGGCGACATGGATCGCGCCGTGGGCAAACCGCCGTTTTTCGCTGGGACGAACTATGCGTATTGGAAGATACGCATGACAGCCTATCTGCAGAGTTTGGGTGCTTCCATTTGGGATATTTGCAACTCTGCTGATTACGTGGTCTTGGCTGCTCGTGTCTCTCAGCTTCAAATCGATGAGCACGATGCCAATAGCCGAGCCCGTAATGCTCTTTTCTCATGTCTGAGCTTGAGTGAGTTTGATCGTGTTTCTCACCTCGCTACAGCTCGGGAGATTTGGGCTACCCTCATGCATTTCCATGAGGGAACCTCTCAAGTCAAAACCCGTCTCTACGAGTCGTTCAAGTGAGAGTATGAGAACTTTTGACATATGCCTGGCGAGAGCATAGAAAGTTTATTCGCTCGCTTTCAGGTGATTGTCAACAGAATGAGGGCTAACAAGGAGCTGTTGCCTTTCGATGATCATGAGAGGGCTTTGAAGCTTTTGCATACCCTTGATCGGTCGGTGTGGGATTCCAAAGTTCAGGCGATCATCGAATCACCTAACTATGAGACCCTCACGTGCAACGAGCTCTTCAGTAAGCTCAAGTCCAGTGAGATCGATGCCTTGGCGAGGGCTTCTTATGAAAATCCTTCTGGCCCGTCGATGGCTTTGGTTTCTGGCTCTTCTGCTAACCCCTCTGGAGGTTTTGCATTCTCTTCTCTCTTTTCTGTCACAGAGGAGCAGCTGGAGTCTTTGGGGGATGACAAGTTGACTTTGCTCACCAACCGGTTCTCGCGGTTTCACAGCAACCGCATGAACCGTCGCCGCGGAGGAGGACGCTCAGGATGCTTTGAGTGCGGCGACCCCAACCACTTCATCGCCAATTGCCCGAAGAAGAACAATCAAGTCTTCGGCAAGGCGGATCATGGGCACAAGTACGACTTCGGCAAGCGCAAAGAGAAGTACGTCCCCGCGAAGCACAAGCGGAAGGGCGGCTTCAACAAGGAGTACATCAAGACGAAGTACTTGGAGAAGGCCCAGGCTGAGCAGCGTGCATTCTTCGCCACGCTCAGCGACGTCGACGACTCGGATGACGACTCCGCTTCCTCAAGCGATGACGAGTCCGAGAAGAAGAAGAGGATCGAGGACAAGCTCAACGGCCTCTGCTTCTTCGCCGACGATGATGGCTTCTGCACCATGGCCCTCGGCAAGGAGGTCGACGGTGAGATGGAGGACACTCCTCGGAACGACGACGACGCCCAGGTATCTCAGACCCCCGACGAGCTTTCTGCTGAGGTCGAGAAGCTTATTGTCGCGCTCCTTAGTCAGGATAAGTTGCTTAGGCGTGCTGCTAGAGAGCGCAAGGAGTTTAGGCAGAAATGGGAGGATACGGTGAAGGAACTTGAATCTGTCAAGTCCACCGTAGTTGTTACCGATGAGGAGGAGTGTGAGATGTGCACCACACACATAACTGACCTTCTCACCTTGAGAGGTAAGTATGTTGCGTTGGTAGGAGAGGTGGATGAGCTGAAGGCTAGATCCTCGCTGTTGGGTGCATGCAAGTCCTGTGCGGGCTTGCAATCTGAGTTGGCAGAGAAGAATGCCAAGATTGTGTCTCTTGAAGAGGCCAACTCAGGTAGCACATGTGTGGCTAGGTGTGTTCTTTGTGAGGGTTTGGAGATGGAGATAGCCAATGTGAAGCATGACAAGATGCAAACCGAGGAGGAAAACACATACCTTCAGACCATCTTGTCATGGGTTTCGAGTGGTGAGCCGCAACTCGGTATGATGATCTCCCAATTCAAGCGAGCTGTTGGAGGCCCAGGTGTAGGTTTTGCTCCGGGTGTCGATGTTTCGTCTTTTGGCAAGATTGGAGAGTCGAGTGGTCTTAACCCATGTGAGAAGCCCAACTCCACCACTACTCCCAAGCTTACCAAGATTCCACCCAAAGAGCCCCTCAAGCCTAACACCAAGGATGGGGTCTTTGTTGAACCTCCGAGAGCTCCACCAAAGAAACAATCATGGGCTCCAAAACCAAACCACCTCAAGAACAAGCTTGACACCATGCCACCCATCCAAGAGGAGCTTATGCCACAGAAGGGCAAAGTGATCCACACCCACTACCGTGAGTACCAACAACCCCCTTTGAGAGCGGTGAGGTACCATTGTGAGCACTGTGGGAGAGATGGACACTTGAGCGAGCTTTGCTTTCGGCGTAAGAAAGAGGCGCGCCGTGCAAAGGAGATGAACAACACGGACATGTACCATCTTTTCCATGATGTACATGTGCCGAACGTTCAGAGGCGTACTGCTAGGCCTAGAGGTCCAGAACCTCAAGTTCCTAGGCCTAGGCAGCGGAGAGGACGTGCCCGGCGGGAGCCTGCAGTTGTAGGCTATGGACCCCGTGGCGGAGGCTTTGTAGTTGAGCGTTTTCCACCATCGCGTTTTGAGTATCGCGATGGACGTTCCTCCCTTAGCGGACCACGTTTTCCTCTACGTGGTGATCGCTCTTCCCGTAGACGTGCTAGGAATGGTTTTTCTGCTAACCGTTCTTTTGAGCAGCCGGCCCAACACTAGTATTCTCCCTACTTCACTAACCCCAGTGTTGGACCGTATGCTCACCCTATGTCTTTTTATTGATGTAGGTAAATTGATTGGAGGACGTTTGGTTGGTGGATTCCGGCTGTTCGAGGCACATGACCGGAAACGCCAAGTGGTTCTCCAATCTTAGTCCGGTCGCCGGAAAGGAGTTTATTACCTTCGGCGACAATAGCAAAGGTAAGGTATTGTCTCATGGGTCGGTGCGAGTTAAGGAGCACTTTGTGTTGCGCGATGTTGCTCTTGTTTCTAACTTGCATTTTAATCTTCTTTCTGTTTCGCAACTTTTCGATGATGACTATGAGATTCGTTTTAAACCGAATCTTAGTCGCATTTTGGATCCTTAGGGCAATCTTGTTTGTGTGATTTCGCCCTTTGGTAAAGTCTTTCGTGCGGATTTCTCGGAGTCTTTTGGCATTTCTTGTTGTCTTGTGGCTGGACCTTCCTCCTCTGATCTTTGGAAGTGGCATAGGAGACTTGGACATTTGAGCTTCGACTTGCTTGCAAGGCTTAGTTCACTTGGTCTAATCCGAGGATTGCCCAAGTTATCCATGGAGAAGGATCTTGTTTGCCACTCTTGTAGACATGGGAAGATGATAGCCGCTCCCCACCATCCAGTGACTCAGGTCATGACTAAGCACCCTGGAGAGCTTTAGCACATGGACCTTGTTGGTCCGACTCGGGTGAGCTCGGTTGGAGGGAAGTGGTACGTGCTTGTTGTTGTTGATGACTTTTCGAGATATTCGTGGGTCTTCTTTTTAGCTGAGAAGACCGAGACTTTCTCCTTTGCTCGCAATCTGATTTTGCGTCTTCAGAATGAGTTCCCTTTGAACTCGATGCGAGCTATTAGGAGTGATAATGGTTCCGAATTCAAGAATTTGGATTTTGAGAAGTTTTGTAACTCTCTGGGTTTAGAGCATCAGTTTTCTTCTCCCTACACACCACCACAGAATGGTGTTGTAGAGAGGAAGAATCGGACCCTTGTAGAGATGGCCACGACGATGCTCGATGAGCATAGGACTCCTAGGCGATATTGGGGCCGAGGCTATGAGCACTGCATGCTACATTTCCAATCGCATTTTTCTCCGAGCTTTCTTGAAAAAGACCTCTTATGAGTTGCGTTTTGGAAAACTCCCCAAGGTGAGTTATATTCGAGTTTTTGGTTGCCATTGTTTTATACTCAAAAAGGGCAACCTGGACAAATTTGAGTCTCGTTCTTCTGACGGTGTGTTTTTGGGTTATGGCACTCATACTCGCGCATATCGTGTACTTAACCTTGACACTAACTGAGTCTTGGAGACATCAGATGTCACATTCGACGAGACCATGGTTTGTCCCTCTTCTCGTTTTGAGCGTGCAGGTGTTCATGAGGTTGGCGAGCCTCTTTTCGATGATGAAGAAGAAGGTGCTGAAGGGATGGATGACCCAGCACCTCCTCCACCTACTGTGCTGCAAAGAGCGGCTTCTACTACGACTTACGACCACGACACTTCTTCATCTTGGGGGCCGTGGGATCCGCCACCTCCAGCGGTACCCATTGTACCCGAGGAGGCGCCAGCTGCTGTTGAGGGGGAGATCACTTCTGCTCGGGAGGCGCCACGACACATCCAGCGCCAGCACCCGCCTCAACAGATGATCGGCAACATCGGCGAACGTGTCACTCAGTCAAGGTCACAACAAATCTCTCACTTTGCTCATTCTGCATTTGTTGCTAATTTTGAACCCTGAGATGTTGGACACGCTTTATCTGATCCAGATTGGGTCAATGCCATGCATGAGGAGTTAGAAAATTTTGAAAGAAATCGGGTTTGGGTTCTAGTTTCTCCTCCCTCTGAGTGTCACCCAATTGGGACAAAATGGGTTTTCAAAAACAAACAAGGAGAGGATGGCCATGTTGTGAGAAACAAGGCCAGACTTGTAGCCTAGGGGTATAGTCAGAAGGAGGGGATAGACTATGAGGAGACTTTTGCTCCTGTAGCTCGTTTGGAGGCAATTAGGATACTCTAGGCTTTTGCTGCATCCAAACGGTTCAAACTTTTTCAAATGGATGTCAAGAGTGCCTTCTTAAACGGCTACATAGAAGAGGAGGTGTATGTTAGACAACCCCCCGGTTTCGAAAATCCCAAGTTTCCAAACCACGTTTTTAAACTTCACAAAGCATTGTATGGTTTGAAATAAGCCCCTAGAGCCTGGTATGATAGGTTGAAAACCTTTTTGCTTGCTAAGGGTTTTAAAATGGGATGTGTGGATAAAACGCTCTTTCTCCTCAAGCAAGGCACTGATACCCTCTTGGTCCAGATTTACGTGGATGATATCATTTTCGGTGGTTCTTCTCACGCTTTGGTTGCCAAGTTTGCAGACACTATGAGCAGGGAATTTGAGATGAGCATGATGGGCGAGTTAACGTTTTTCCTCGGGTTGCAAATCAAGCAATCCCGGGAAGGGACGTTCGTGCACCAGGGTAAGTATACCAAGGACATCTTGAAGAAATTCGATATGGGTGAGGCCAAGCCTCTTCCAACACCCATGTCGACCATGACGGCCCTGGATGCGGATGTGGATGGAGAAGCTGTGGACCAGAAGGAGTACCAGAGTATGATCGGGTCGCTGCTGTACCTGACGGCGACACGCCCGGACATTCAGTTCGCGGTGTGTCTTTGCGCACGCTTTCAGTCGTCGCCGCGCACTTCTCACCGTCAGGCGGTCAAGCGCATTATGAGGTACTTATCCTTCACTCCAGAATTTGGGATTTGGTATTCTGCTTCCTCCACCCTTTCCCTTTGTGGTTATTCCGATGCCGATTTTGCTGGCTGCCGCATTGATCGCAAGTCCACTTTCGGAACTTGCCAGTTTATTGGATCTTCTCTTGTTTCGTGGTCCTCTCGCAAGCAGTCTAGTGTCGCCTAGTCTACCATGGAGGCTGAGTATGTTGCTGCGGCTAGCTGCTGTTCCCAGTTGCTTTGGATGATGGCCACTTTGCGTCATTTTGGTCTGAGCTTTTCTCGCGTTCCTTTGCTTTGTGACACCACGAGTGCTATTAGCGTTGCTAAGAACCCCGTGCTGCACTCTAAGACCAAACACATTGATGTGCGCTTTCATTTTCTGAGAGACCACTATGAGAAGGGTGATATCGACCTTCGCCATGTCGATACTCATCATCAGTTGGCTGATATTTTCACCAAGCCTTTGGACCAATCAACTTTTGCTAGGTTGAGAGATGAGCTTGGTGTGTGTTCCCCCTTTTAGATGGGGGAAACATTTTGGTTCTTGTACCATAAACTGACTATTTTTTGTTTGTCTTGTTCTCTTTTGCATTTCAGCATACGCTTTTACATTCAGAGCTTCATGTATATAATCTAAAGAATGTAACTATGCTCTGTATAGGATTTGCTCTGATGCTTTATGATGATGTTGTAGCTTATGCTCTTTCTGATCACTGATACATGTTGTGAGCAGAGCTATTTTATGAATGGTGAATCTTTTTAATGAACATAAAACTTGAAAATGTTCACCATTAAGATATGCAACTAGCATGTGTAGAATGTGTTGAAGTCACTTGTGCTTTTCATATATGCTAGGTTGCTATGTCTCTAGTTCTAAGTCATTCACTTGCTTGGTCTGTTCATATACTGCTTTAAATCTGAACCAAGTTAAGTGAATTAGAAAAGATCGAGATGGGATTGCTTGGCAGCACATCACAGTTTCGAGACTGTTTCTCATTGCACTTTGAGTTAAACTTGAGTTGTGTAGTATATGACCGAAGCTGTTGCTTTAAGCTTCTGATTGCTTCTGCATAGGCTTCGCACAGTTGAAAAGTTAGGCAATGACAAGCTTTCAACCTCTCGCAATCACATGCTGAAATTTGAACTTGTGTAAATTAACCGCTGCAACTCCGATAAAATTTGATACACAAATCTATGTTTCATTCTATAGCATGATGATTGAACTGTGCTAGGTGTAGTTCACCATGTATACATGTTTAGCACTTGTTTGATTTCCTGTCTTCACATACCTAGTGCTATTTTGATGGTGAATATCTTTTTGGCTGAAAACTGCTCTTTTTGCTCCCATGTTCAGAATTTATATATGGTGATCAGTTTGAGCCTTTGCTCGCTTCTTATGGATATTGTTGAGTCATCGGATCAAAACTGTTTAGAGCATCCTTGCACTCTCTTGATTATATTCCTGAAGCTGCTAACTTGCATTTTTCCTCATATGCATTTTTAGAGGGAGATATTCTGTCAAGGGGGAGACATTTGAGTGCGTGTGCACATTTGCTTGCTGGTGCATTTTCAACTAAGGGGGAGAAAATATTGACAAATCATGTGTTCCCTGGGTTGTGTGCACTAGTTGAGGGGGAGTTTGCTAGTTGTGTTGAGCCGTTGCCTCTTTCTTGAGGAACTAGCAAACGTTTTCAGCTCTCTTTCAGCTCTTCAATTGGTATCGAACTCTTTTGGTTTTGAGTTGGTAACAGTTGGTATTGAGTTGTTTCGATAGCAGTGTTGAGCCCGTTTTGCCTCTTCTTGAGGGCTAGCTCTGTTTTTGCTTGAATTTCAGTTGATCTTTCAATTGGTATCAAGTTTTCTCGCTAGCGGTGTTGAGCCTGTTCTACCTCTTCTTGAGGGCTAGCTTTGCTTTGCTTGGTTGCGTCGAGTCGTTGCCCATGTCTTTGGGAACCAAGTTGTCTTGCTCCTTCCACTTGACCTTCTTCGACTTTGCTATGCTTTTGGGTCATTTGGTTGAGTTCTCTCTCTTTCTTCCTTCCTTCTTCTGATTCCATTATGATTTGTGTTGGTAGTTGACAATGCACTCATGAAGGGGGAGATTGCGGATACATGGGTGTATGCCGAGTCTCTGAGTGATGAGTGATTGTCAACTGGGATGATGCGCATGTTCTTTGGCTTGTGTTGTGCAGGTGTCGTGCACGGATACAGTGATCAGAGGCAAGGTGAAGGTCAAGTAGAGACGTGTTGTGCCGATGGACCGAGAGTGGCGAAGGGCGGACGTGAGGCTTGGACTAAGGGACCGGTGGCCCGAGGATCAGCTGTGGTGGCTGATAGCCTGGGACAGTGACGAGCGAAGACTTGCGTGCACGGTGTTGCCTGGGTTGAGGACCTGGCGACACGTGTCGGTGGACGGGGTGCACGGGCGGTGCATCCCCTCTACAGCTTCGGTTTGGTGGTTGAGCCACAGAAAAACCACTGAGTGGACGATTTTCAGGTTGGGGCCTCAAAACCTGGACGCGGATGGTTTCCGAGTTTGGCCACAAAACTCGGGCTGAGGACGGTTTCCAGGTTTGGGCCTCAAAACCTGGGTGCTGCGGGTTTCTGAGTTTGGGCCACAAAACTCTGGCGATGGACGGCTGGTTTCCCGGTTTGGGCCTCAAAACCGAGGGTTGGCTGTGAAGGCTGGTTTCCCAGTTTGGGCCACAAAACCGGGGGTGCGACGTCCGGGAAAAGGACAAGCAGAGCGGTGGCAGCACGTGGCGGTGATCGGTGAGGTTGCGTCGAGGCAACGCTACCAGTTGTGCGGGCGTGGCCGTCGGATCACCACCTCCCATGAGTTGGTCCAGAATAACCCTAGGGTTTAGCTGGTTCGCTCTGTAATTAGAGAGGGGTAGAGTAGGAATTAGAATTAGGATAAGTAGAGGGAGACACCCTCCTCCCATTCCATCTCAGCCATTTGCTATTTTGCCTTCTAGGTTTTCCTGCTCTCCCTCTCCCCTGCTGTAGCGAACTGAGATCCACAGAGAAGAGAACAATACCTCTGTGTCCGTGAGATTTTGAGGAAGTGAGACCATAATCTCACTGTTGTAGCATGTGGTAGCCACACGGTTGCAAATTCGTGGTTGTGATTCGCGTTTTGTCCTTGTTCTTCGCGAGTTGCTTTTCTCCACGTTTTTCCCATCGATCAATCTCTTTGCTTGGTGCGTCTTTTGTAAATCCGTTTGAACCAAGATGTTCTAGATCGTGAGGCACATCTTTCCACCGAAGGAATCCACCTCTAACCTCATGAGCTAGTAGATCGATCGATTGTCGTTTCGGGTCAAGTTTTTCTTCCTTCCCCCGAATTTCTTCGATTCATCGGTTTGGAGATAGGTTCGAGCCATGATCTCTTAGATATAGCTCACTATCCTCTTTGTGACTCCTCTCACCAAGTTTGATTCCTAGAGAATTTGTTTTGGGTGAGATTGAGTCAAATCGGTGGATGAACTGCCCAGTTTCGGGGTGACCGGACGCTCGGCTCGGGGTGACCGGACGCAGGAGTTTTTACCGATCGGACACGTCCGGTGGTTAGTGATCGGACGCAGGCAGAGTCCGGTTAGTGCTATCCTGCGCGTTTTCGTTCGCAGTTTGTTCGTCCGACTTGCGATTTGAGATCCGCTTGTTGCGTTGGATTCCTGACTTAGTGCTCTACAGAAATCGGGCTCCTCGCTTTTCCAAATAGCCTGAATGAGGTTACCCAAAGTTCATCCTGTCACTAGTTGACCTGCGTGAACTTGGGCGAGGGAATCTTTGTGGTGTCCCGCTGTGTTCCTAGGGAACATCCACCTATTCTCTTGGGTCGTGGACATCACGCTTATCGGTTTTGCTTTTGGGGTTGATTCTCGGGACAGTGGTGACAAGTTTCTGTAAAGAAATTTGAAGCTCTCATTCACCCCCCCCCCCCTCTGGTCGCTTTGTGGTTGCACTTTCGGTCCTTCAGATTGTGACCAAGCCAAGTGGTGGAGCTAGCAAGGTGGCAACCATGGAGGATGGTGATGGCCACAAGCACTCAAGAGATCAAGTGCTCTACCATTGGTGAGACGAAAAAGAGAAGAGATGAAGCAAAGAGGGCCGAAGGCAAAGGTATAACCTATAGGGCTCTTTGTTTTGGTGATCAAGACACTTAGCGAGTGTGATCACATTTAGGATAGATAGCTGTACTAATAAGAGGAGATAATTCACGGCTTATCCGGTGTTCAAGTGCCACTAGGTGTTCTCTAACATATCGATGATAAAGACCTAGTGAGTGACTAACTAAACCCTTGGAAAATGTCTTGCAAAATGCTAACACAAGTGTTGAAACACTTTGGTGTTGGCGCATGAGAGCAAGGGTAGAAGTTAGAGAGCGAAAGGTGCTGAGTTATTAGCATCGGACGCTGGCAGCAGCAGCATCTGACGCTGGGCCGAGCGTCACATGGTTAACCCTAGTTTCTGTCAGAAGTTGAAGAAGCATCGGACGCTAGCAACCAACGCTAAGAAATCACTGTTGCAGAGTCCGATGCAGGTGACGTGGCGCGAGCTAGCTTTCTAGGGAGCATCGAACGCTGGCCTACGTCCGATGGGGATCCGTCGGACGCGTACAATGTATTTTGGTCCTCTCTGGAACCTCTCTGCATGGTCATCGGACGCAGGGGTTGAGCGTCCGATGTGAAGGTGTCGGCGCGTCCGATGTGCTGCAGAAAAGAGCTAAAACGAGCAGTGGCATCGGAGCGTCCGATGCCTGGCATCGGCGCGTCCGATGTCACATTAACCATGACGCGAAGGAATATGACCGTTGGGATCTAACATGCTGAATTCATAGCAGGAGGACACGTGGTGCTCATCGGAGCATCGAACGCTGGGGGAGCGTCCGATGGCCCCGACACCGGCGTGTCCGATGGTTGCGTTTCCAGCCCAACGGCTAGGCCAACTTGTCTGGCCTATTTAAGGGGCTTGGCCGGCTCATTTGGACTCACCCTTGCACATTCTGATTCCTAAACATACTAGTGAGCATTGGCAAGCCTCCCAACTCATCTCCCAAGTTGATTTGATCAAACCAAGTGAGATTGAGTGATCTAGTGCGTGATTTTAAAGAGTTCAATCTAGTGGCACTAGTTCTTTGCATCGACATTGAGTTTTCTTGTTACTCTTGGCATTTGCCGGTGCCTAGACGGCTTGGAGGCGTTGAGGTGGATTTGGCAAGAGAAGGAGATTGTTCTTGGCCACCACCGTTCGAGTTTGTGAGAGGTTTTGGAGCCTCACCTCGCCGGAGCGGCAAGAGGCATCCTTAGTGGATTGCTCGTGTCTTTGAGCTACCTCACTAGTGGTAGATTCTTGTGGTGCTCTTTGTGAGCTTGGTTTTTGTGGCGGAACGGTCCTAATCCCATGGCCCACAGGTCCCCGTCAGCCTCTGACAGCCGAACCTATGTTCCACGTGACCAAGACAATTTGTCACCGGGCTGCATCAGCGCCCATCGTCCGTAGGATCATCTCACCTTTCGGTTACAGCACTGGATACTTTTACAAATAACATCGGAATACAGAGCGGAAGACTTAAATAACATTAGTTTTACAAACCGAGGTTCCAAATAAGATTAAAGGTGCAGTTATTACAATCCAAGTTCGGGTAATAGAAATAGGCAACGTAGCGGAGTACAACAAAATAAAGATACTTGCAAACACCCAGCCCGAGGGTGCACAATTATTCATCGGCCTCTCCCAGGACGATGGTCATGCAGCAGGGCGCAAGACACATCGGAGACTCAGTCATACCTGCAGCTTGGGTAACAAACCCTGAGTACTGGGGTACTCAACAAGACTTACCCGACTAAAGAAAAGGAAGAAGACTCAGGGATGAGAGGCTTAGGGTAGTCAAGGTAGGCTTAAGCAAGACCAAGTATTTTGCAGAAAAGTATTTTGTAAACCTCATGCTATTTTTGGAAAGATTCAAGTATTTCTCAATTCATCATTGTTCATGATTCATTTTACCCTCCAAAACATACCTAGTTCAGAACCACTCTCCGTTGACAGTCAGTGACCAAGTCTCCATAACTGAGGAGCAACGTTAATCCGGATAAATAATACTCAGCTGAGGATCCCTATTCACACTGCATATGTAGCACCCAAGCTTGCATATGCCAACTCGTCTACCACGATTCCTCCAAGATTGGACCGGTCCTACGCCACCCGGAAGTACAGTACACCACTCATATCCATGCACGACGACCACGTGGGTACAAGCTACTTCCGCCATCTCGCCACTCCCAGTGCGCGGTTGTCGGTCCCAATTAAGGAGTCCTCGAAGCCAGAGCTTTCCGAAGTATGTGAATAGTTGCAAGTCTTGGCCAACAGGCCCCCATACGGAAGGTCCCTAATTTTTCTGCCAGAACCATACCTCGGTTATATCTCACCCAAGCGTAATAGTCCTGTCAGTTTTTCAACCCTGTCCCGGTCGGTGTCTACTGTTGAGTCCCGGACTACAACATGACGGCACCGTACGCTCGGACAACCTCTCCTCGCAATTGACTAGGTACGGATCAGATACTTAGCCAATGGTCGGGGAGTAAAGCCAAATTCCCATAAAAATTCTTTAAGTGATCACACTTTTGAAATTTGTATTTTTATTGCAAATCTATTGTATAGCATCACTAAGCATTTTGCAAATAATTTTTAAACAGGGCGGGGTATTTGCCGGTGGAGGTAAATTGTGCAGGCAATAGGTCATCACACAACTCCTATAACCTAATGCAGTAGTTTAACTCAAAGGCATTTTAGGTAAACTTTTATAAAAACAAGGAAGGGTTAAAATGCACCGGGGCTTGCCTTGAAGAGCAAAAAGGATAGGCTCGGGGTCGGCAGTGCAGGTGTCGGAGCTCGGGGTCGCCTCGGGGGTAGGTTCATCAGCGGCTGCCTCGACTTTGATGCCTTCTCCTTCTGACACTGCACGTATGCAATGACGTATGCTTATGAGGATGCTGACAAGAACAAGAGACTTGCTAAAGCGCAGGACAATTTCACTGATTCTAGAATACAACTTTCCAACGTGAAAGTAACTCCTAGTGTGGACATAAAGTTACTTATCTCTACCCCTAAGCAAGATTAATCAAACCTATTAAGCATCGTCTAGTAATCCTAAGCATAAGTCATGCATGGCATCACAATCATCATAGACCAGTTGGGTGGGGGTCTATGAACAGCAGACAATCCAAAACCACATCATAGGGCATTCAAAGGAATTCTAAATATTTTTCTATTTTTCCTATTTAATTAAAAAGGTCACTTTATGCAGTTGCTCCAAAATTTAACAAATTAATCCCATGGGTTCATTATGGTATAAATAGATGACAAAACAAATTTCATAATTTTTGGAGATCATTAAGGTGCTTAACAAAAATCAAACATTCAATTAACAAAAGGCACTATTTAACAATTAAAATAAATGCCCAAAAATCAACTTGCTCCAAAAGGCCTCAAAATTTCTACCAGAGACTAAACATGACATAACTAGCACATAAAAATTTATCTCATGATTTTTGGAGCTACACATGATTTTATAAAAATCTAAAACCATCCATTTCTTAATTAAAAGAAGGATTTTTCATTTTCCAATTTTTGCAGAAAAGTAGGGTTTTCTTATTTTTCTAAAATACTACACAGTGCAAGGAGCATACCACATTTTTCTCAAGATTTAAGGAGCAACAGATTAATTCTCACAAAAAAGAGAAAACAGAACACTATTCACATTTTCAAAAAAAAAGGAGCACTGTGCTTCTTCCCCGCGGGCTCGGCGCGCTCGCCGGCGAGAGCGCGCGGTGGACCGGCCGCTCGGGCCTCGCGCTGGGAAAGCAGAGGGTGGGGGAAGCTTCGCGGGCTCACCGGGGGTCAGGAACGAGGAACGGCGAGGCGGTGCAAGGGTCGGAGGAGGGAGTTCGACGGCGGCGGTGCTTCGGCGGAGCTCTTCGGCGGCAAGCAAGCGTTCCGGCGGCTCTGTCCATCAAAAGGGATCACCGATGTGCGGTTAGGAGCGCACCGAGGTGAGGAAAAGAGGACGGGGTCGGAGGGACGGGAACAATCACGGCGACGAATTTCGCCCCACACCGCGCGCGGGGCCGTTCGCCGGAGTCGGGGACGGATCGCTTGCGCCGGCGAAAGGAGGGGCGGAGGGGTGAAATTGGTTGCTCGGGAAGGTGGAGAAGCTCAAGGCGAAGGTGATGGGGTGCTCAGCGGGCTCCGGGGCGGTTCGGTGGCTCGGATTGGCGAGGTGGCGCCGATGGCGGAAAAACGGCGGAGGCTCGACGGCTTTTATAGCCGCGGGGGTGGTGCCGGGGTCCGGTCAAAGGGGCGGGAGCGATCGTGCGGCATTAGCGGAGGTAGGGGCAGGGTAGGGCGGCTCGACGTGGGCGGGAGCTCGCGCGCGGCGCGACGGCTTGCCGGCGGCCGGCAGCTGCCCGCTGTCCGCGGCCGAGGGAAAGAGGAGGAGGGTAGGGGACGGCGAGGCGGAGGTAGGGGCCGGGAGCTTGCGCCTAGCGCTGGCTGGCGCGCGCACGACACGGGCGCGGGTCAGCCGGTCGGCGTGGCCGGCGCTCTGCCGTCGGCGGCCGGGCCCCCCCTGCTTTAAAGCTCGTGCACAGTGACGTCACCTTCCTCTTTTTTCTGAATTTTCGAAATTACTCCCAAAATTTGAACTACACAAAGAAAACTCAAAATACCAAAGTTGCTTAAAATTTTGAGATCTACAACTTTGCCAATATAAACTTTTTCTGAAACTCAATAGTTTTTTAGATAATTTTGAAAACTGAAAAGGGGACAAAATTGAAGTTTGAAAGAATTTGAAATTACTTCTGATTTTGTATTGAAACTTGAAAATCTGCAAACACCAAAGTTGTTCCTTATTGCAAGATCTACAACTTTTTTTATTGGGACAACTTCAAATTTTGAATAGTTTTTGAATTAGTAAAAGAGGGGTAAAACTAGAGTTTGGAAATTTAGGGTTTTTCAAAAGGAATTTAAATTCTATTTCTGATTTTGAACTTTGATCAATACAACAAAACATCAAGACACTCAACTGAACAAGATTCACACAAAGCTAGACACAGAGATGAAATTACCATTTTGCCCTTATAGGAGGATTTGGGCCTTTAGGGTTTTTGAAAAAAAAAGACCACTACACAAGCCACCTCAGAAAAAGGTAAATGCAAAACAAGTATTAGGCAAACATAATGCATGGCAAGGATGATTAATGACTAAAGATGATGACATGTCAGGTTAATTACATATTAATCAGCAGAGGTGTTACACAGCCTCCCCTCTAAAAGAAATCTCGCCCTGAGATTCTGCCTCTTAAGAAGGACAAGGGCAAAACCTTACATCTACAGAGTATCGAGAAAGTCGGGATAATTCTTTGCCAAGAAGTCCTCGGATTCCCAAGTGGCTTCTTCTTCAGAGTGTTGGTTCCACTGGATCTTGTACCATCTTGTGGTAGTCCTCCGGGTAACACGGTCCTTGTAATCCAACACGCGAACTGGATACTCAGAGTATGCCAGATCGGGTTCTAACTCAACACCTTCAACTTCCACCACAAGTTCGGGCATTTGGAGACATTTCTTGAGTTGGGAGACGTGAAACACATTATGGACTGCGGAAAGATGATCGGGCAATCTTAGCTTGTAAGCTACCTTGCCACAACGTTCCAGAATTTCAAAGGGACCAATATAGCGTGGTGCTAACTTTCCCTTGACTCCCAAACGAGTAACTCCTTTGGTGGGTGAGACCTTCAGATACACATAATCCCCGATTTGGAACTTCAGAGGTCGACGTCTTTTGTCAGCATAGCTCTTCTGTCGAGACTGCGCAATCTTCATATTCTCTTGTATTTGCCTGACTTTTTCTTCCATATCTTTTACTAGGTCAACTCCAAAGAATTCCCTTTCTCCAGGTTCAGACCAACTGAGAGGTGTACGACAACGGCGACCGTACAGTGCTTCAAAAGGTGCCATTTTGATGCTTTCTTGGTAACTGTTATTATATGAGAATTCTGCCAAGGGCAAACACTCATCCCAAGTATCTGCGAAGGTGAGCACGCAGGCTCTCAACATGTCCTCTAACACTTGGTTGACTTGCTCAGTTTGTCCATCCGTTTGTGGATGATATGCCATGCTATGCAAGAGTTTGGTTCCAAGTGAGGTATGGAATGCTTTCCAGAATTTTGCGACGAACTGGGTACCACGATCAGAGATAATGGTCTTGGGTATGCCATGGAGTTTTACTATGTTGTTCTTGTATATAGCGGCGTAAGTGGGGACGGTGTAGCTGGTCTTGACTGGCAGGAAGTGAGCTTGCTTAGTGAGGCGATCCACGATCACCCAGATGGAATCAAAACCCCTTGGTGTCTTGGGTACCCCATTGATAAAATCCATACTGATATCGTCCCATTTCCAGCAGGTACAGGTAAAGGTTGCAATCCTCCTCCGGGCTTCATGTGCACAGCTTTGACCCTCTGGCAAGTATCACATCGAGCGACATACCGGGCGATCTCAATCTTCATCTTTGTCCACCAGAATCTCTGCCTCAAGTCTTGGTACATCTTGTTGCTGCCGGGGTGGATGGAGAACCTAGTCAAGTGTGCTTCATCAAGGATTAACTGCCTCAACTCAGGCACTTTGGGAACTACCAGTCGGTTCTTGAACCAAACCACTGCTACCTCATCAATCCTAAACAATCCGCTCTTCCGGCTTGGACCCTTTCGATGATGTGTTTGATTCCAGGGTTATCTTTCTGCGCAGTGATGATCTGTTCCCTGATAGGTGCTTCTATCCTGATATTATTCAGAGTTCCCTGTGGAACCATTTCAATACCCATCCTTTCTAGATCATAACACAGGGAAGAATCGTAGGGTTTCATCACCAGACAGTTGTAGTATGACTTGCGACTGAGCGCATCGGCGACCACATTCGCCTTACCCAGATGGTAATGTACTTCGAGATCATAGTCTTTAATTAACTCAAGCCACCTTCTCTGTCTCATATTCAATTCTTCTTGAGTGAAGATATACTTCAGGCTCTTGTGATCAGTGTACACATTGCAGGTACTGCCCAACAAATAATGGCGCCAGATCTTTAAGGCGTGCACCACAGCTGCTAACTCAAGATCATGGGTTGGATAATTCTCTTCATTGCTTAAGCTGCCGGGAGGCATACGCGATCACTCGACCTTCTTGCATCAAAACACAGCCCAAACCAGTACCAGATGCATCATAGTAGACATCAAAGGGCTTTTCGATGTTTGGCTGGGCTAGCACTGGTGTTGGTTAACAGTTTCAGTTTCTTCAGCGTTTGAAAGGCCTGCTCACAGTTGGTGACCAGACAAACTTCACAAATTCTTTAATAACTCGGTGATAGGCTTGGCGATTCTGGAGAAATCCGGGATGAAACGGCGATAATATCCAGCCATTCCCATGAAGCTGCGGACTCCGTGAACAGTGGTAGGTGGCTCCCAATCCAGAATGTCTGCCACCTTTCCGGGATCGACTGACACTCCTTCAGCGGATAGGACATGACCAAGGAACTGTATCTGATCTAACCAGAACTCACATTTACTGAACTTGGCATAAAGCTGATGATCTCTGAGGCGGGATAGAACGATACGAAGATGTTCGGCATGCTCTTCAGGGGTCTTTTGTAGACAAGGATATCGTCAATGAACACGACCACAAATTTATCGAGCTCCGGCATGAATACGGAGTTCATGAGGTACATGAAGTGGGCAGGGGCATTGGTCAAACCGAAGGACATGACCAGGTACTCATATAGGCCGTACCTAGTAGTGAAAGCTGTTTTAGGAATGTCTTCGGGACGTATTTTTATTTGGTGGTAGCCAGATCTGAGGTCAATCTTGGAGAATACTCTGGCTCCAGCTAGCTGGTCAAAAAGAAGGTCAATACGAGGCAAGGGATATTTATTTTGATGGTGACCTCGTTGAGTGGGCGATAATCAATGCATAACCTGAGACTCTTGTCTTTCTTCTTCACAAAGATTGCAGGACAGCCCCAAGGAGATGAACTTGGGCGAATGAAGCCCTTATCCAGCAACTCTTGTAACTGGATTTTTAGCTCTGCCAACTCTCTGGGAGGCATTCGATAAGCTCTGCGGGATATAGGAGCAGTCCCGGGCTTAAGCTCTATGGCAAACTCAACATCACGGTCAGGAGGTAGGCCAGGTAAGTCCTCTGGAAAAACATCAAGAAATTCACAGACCACAGGGATGTCTCTGGTCTCCTAAACATAGGTGGTATTCAATTGCGTGGCTGCTGGTTTCGGAGGCATTGAGAGTTGGAGAAGGAGCTTGGAGGTACTGTTAGGAATGTCCACTCTCACAACCCTATTCAGGATGTCAATCATGGCTTTATACTGGCACATCCAATTCATGCCTAAAATGACATCTATTTCCTATCACGAAGCACTATCATGGTGGTAGGAAATACATGTTCCCCCAACATCACTGGTATATTACGAATTACCTCCTTAGTACTTATACGCCCTCCAGGCGAAAATATGCAGAAATTTTCTTTCAATTCCCCAATTGATATCCCATGCTCAATGACAAATGTACGACTGATGAAGGAATGCGATGCACCGGAATCAAACAGCACGACTGCGGGATAATTGGCAACGGAAACCTACCGATCATGACGGGCTCCCCTTCTGGGATGTCGCTGACAGCGGTGTAGTAGACTTGCCCGTGCTTCTTGACAACCTTGCCCTTCTGAGCATGCTGCTGCTGGACACGGTACTGCTGCTGCTGAGGTCCTCCAGGACCCTTCTGAGCGTTCTGAGCATACCTCTTGGGCTTTGGGCACTCACGAGCCCAGTGGCCAGTCTGGCCGCAGTTGTAGCAGGGATGGTTGTAAGCGGTTTGTGGGGTGGTGATACGAACACCTGGGGCATTCGGCTGCGTGGCACTTTGCTGGTTGGCGTTGTGGGTGGTGGCCGCAGTACGGACGACCACTTGCTGGTGGGGGTAAGGTGGGCGATTTTGGTGGTGGCTAGGGTGATAAATGACCCTCTGGCGCTTGTGACTGCCAGAGAAACTGCTAGATCCTGCTTTCTTCTTCTTCTCCTCCTCTTGGTACTGGCGATTGCTCTCCTCAAAAGCAACAGCCCGGTCAACGGCATCATGATACGAGCCGGTCAGGTTATTGGACATACTTCTGCGGATCTTGGGGTGCAGTCCCCTAAGGAAACAGTCCCTCTTTTTCTCGTCCGTGTTGACGTACTCCGAGGCATACTGGCTAAGGTGATTGAACTGACCCACGTACTGCATCACTGTGGAGTCCTTCTGCTGCAGTGCCAGAAACTGATCAAGCTTCATCTTCATCACTCCAGAAGGGATGTGATGTGCACGGAAAGCTGTGCGGAACTCTTCCCAGGTCAACTGATGGCCCTCTGGCTGGGCAGCCAACAGGTTGGCATACCAAGCGCTTGCTGGACCACGAAGCTGCTGAGAAGCGAACCGGGGCTTCTGGGTGTCGGTGCAGTGGAGAAGACCAAACTTCTGCTCCATGGTGCGGAGCCAATCATCAGCTTCAAGGGGTTCCTCAGCCTGGTAAAGACCGGTGGACGGGTTTCGGTGAAATCCACATATGTGGTCTCGTTGTTGATGTTGCGGCGACCACGGTGGCCATTGTTCTGCTGCCCTTGGTTTTGAGCCATCAGGTTAGCAGCGGCTGCCAAGGCTGCGATGGCATCTGCTAGCGTAGCAGGTACAGGTGGAGGGTTTGGAAGGTCAGTCTCCTGAGAACTTCCAGCTCCAGTGCGAGTGTTCACAGGCATCTGTTAAGTAACTTGGAACTTAGCATCCATTGATTAAGTTCTAAAAACAACTGACTGAAAAACTTCACTGCACAAAGGTAGATGATTGATAAAGATGACTGACAGATAACAACAGACTGATAAGGGAAAAGATACGAAAAGAAAGATACAGACCCGACTTAACAAAAGACAGACTAGCGCCCCCAAACCTAGACTAAGGGTTTTGGTAAGCAGGTGGTACAGACACACGGGATCTCCATCCTCTAACAACGAGTCTAGTCTTCATTGATGATCATGTCGTCGTCGTCGTCTTCCTCGAGGATGAGCTCAGGCTCAACCTCCTCGTCCTCGTCTTCGGCGTGGATGTCCTCGGCAGGTTCAATCTCCTCGTTCATGCCTGACTCCTGCTCCACGTCCGGCTCTTCCACTATTCCGTCCTCAGGGTCCTCGACAACCGGGGGAACCACGGGTGGAGTTGGTTGTACAGCTGGTGTACCTCCTCATGAAGCATATCATTGAACTGTTCAATCTGAGTTGTGTACTGCCGCAGTCCGTGAAGCTCGGCTCTGGTGACGTCCTCGCGAATCCAAGTGGCATCGCGCTGCTGGATGGCGCGAATCACGTTCCGGTTGGCCTGCTCCAGGGAGGCTCGGGCCTCATAGAACTCCAGACGTGAGTGGTAGAAGTCATGCTCCAAGTTCTCCAGCTCAGCCTTCAGATTCTTGATCTCCTCCTTTAGGTGTTTGCGGGTGCGACGGGGAAAGCGACGACCGTTGGAGGCTTCGCCAGTCTCCTCTTCAGTGCGTGGTGCCAGTTGGTGGCGTGGCACACCATTGGGTCCAGTCGACTTGCGAGCAGTCAGCTTGATACGAGCCATGTCTGGATAAGGTAAGTTGGATGAGGAGTAAAAAGGCTAGCAAGAAAAGGTAAAGGCATACTATCCCAACGAACTTAGAGAGGAAGTTATTATATTAACTTAAGTGAATATGACATGATGCATGATTCGTTCTACGGAACAAGGCAATGTAATAAATAAACAAGGTACTTAGGGCTTAAAACATGTTGTCTCGCTATCTAGTGTTGCCACACACAAGACAAGATGAGAAAAGCAGTTTGGACCCAAAATAGCCAAGTTTAGTTTGTTTGGACTCAAAGATCTTTTGAAGTTTTCGCAAGAACACTGCAACGTTATAGTGAGATGCTCTGATACCACTCTGTAGCGGAACGGTCCTAATCCCATGGCCCACAGGTCCCCGTCAGCCTCTGACAGCCGAACCTATGTTCCACGTGACCAAGACAGTTTGTCACCGGGCTGCATCAGCGCCCATCGTCCGCAGGATCATCTCACCTTTCGGTTACAGCACTGGATACTTTTACAAATAACATCGGAATACAGAGCGGAAGACTTAAATAACATTAGTTTTACAAACCGAGGTTCCAAATAAGATAAAGGTGCAGTTATTACAAACCAAGTTCGGGTAATAGAAATAGGCAACGTAGCGGAGTACAACAAAATAAAGATACTTGCAAACCCCAGCCCGAGGGTGCACAATTATTCATCGGCCTCATCGGCCTCTCCCAGGACGATGGTCATGCAGCAGGGCGCAAGACACATCGGGGACTCAGTCATACCTGCAGCATGGGTAACAAACCCTGAGTACTGGGGTACTCAACAAGACTTACCCGACTAAAGAAAAGGAAGAAGACTCAGGGATGAGAGGCTTAGGGTAGTCAAGGTAGGCTTAAGCAAGACCAAGTATTTTGCAGAAAAGCATTTTGTAAACCTCGTGCTATTTTTGGAAAGATTCAAGTATTTCTCAATTCTTCATTGTTCATGATTCATTTTACCTTCCAAAACATACCTAGTTGAGAACCACTCTCCGTTGACAGTCAGTGACCAAGTCTCCATAACCGAGGAGCAATGTTAATCCGGATAAATAATACTCAGCTGAGGATCCCTATTCACACTGCATATGTAGCACCCAAGCTTGCATATGCCAACTCGTCTACCACGATTCCTCCAAGATTGGACCGGTCCTACGCCACCCGGAAGTACAGTACACCACTCATATCCAGGCACGACGACCACGTGGGTACAAGCTACTTCCGCCATCTCGCCACTCCCAGTGCGCGGTTGTCGGTCCCAATTAAGGAGTCCTCGGAGCCAGAGCTTTCCGAAGTATGTGAATAGTTGCAAGTCTTGGCCAGCAGGCCCCCATATGGATGGTCCCTAATTTTTCTGCCAGAACCATACCTCGGTATATCTCACCCAAGCGTAATAGTCCTGTCAGTTTTTTCAACCCTGTCCCGGTCGGTGTCAACTGTTGAGTCCCGGACTACAACATGACGGCACCGTACGCTCGGACAACCTCTCCTCCTGCAATTGACTAGGTACGGATCAGATACTTAGCCAATGGTCGGGGAGTAAAGCCTTCCCATAAAAATTCTTTAAGTGATCACACTTTTGAAATTTGCATTTTTATTGCAAATCTATTGTATAGCATCACTAAGCATTTTGCAAATAATTTTTAAACAGGGCGGGGTATTTGCCGGTGGAGGTAAATAGTGCAGGCAATAGGTCATCACACAACTCCTATAACCTAATGCAGTAGTTTAACTCAAAGGCATTTTAGGTAAACTTTTATAAAAACAAGGAAGAGTTAAAATGCACCGGGGCTTGCCTTGAAGAGCAAAAAGGACAGGCTCGGGGTCGGCAGTGCAGGTGTCGGAGCTCGGGGTCGCCTCGGGGGTAGGTTCATTAGCGGCTGCCTCGACTTTGATGCCTTCTCCTTCAGACACTACACGTATGCAATGATGTATGCTTATGAGGATGCTGACAAGAACAAGAGACTTGCTAAAGCGCAGGACAATTCCACTGATTCTAGAGTACAACTTTCCAACGTGAAAGTAACTCCTAGTGTGGACATAAAGCTACTTATCTCTACCCCAAAGCAAGATTAATCAAACCTATTAAACATCGTCTAGTAATCCTAAGCATAAGTCATGCATGGCATCACAATCATCACAGACCAGTTGGGTGGGGGTCTATGAACAGCAAACAATCCAAAACCACATCATAGGGCATTCAAAGGAATTCTAAATATTTTTCTATTTTTCCTATTTAATTAAAAAGGTCACTTTATGCAGTTGCTCCAAAATTTAACAAATTAATCCCATGGGTTCATTATGGTATAAATAGATGACAAAACAAATTTCATAATTTTTGGAGATCATTAAGGTGCTTAACAAAAATCAAACATTTAATTAACAAAATGCACTATTTAACAATTAAAATAAATGCCCAAAAATCAACTTGCTCCAAAAGGCCTCAAAATTCTACCATAGACTAAACATGACATAAATAGCACATAAAAATTTATCTCATGATTTTTGGAGCTACACATGATTTTCTAAAAATCTAAAACCATCCATTTCTTAATTAAAAGAAGGATTTTTCATTTTCCAATTTTTGCAGAAAAGTAGGGTTTTCTTATTTTTCTAAAATACTACACAGTGCAAGGAGCATACCACATTTTTCTCAGAATTTAAGGAGCAACAGATTAATTCTCACAAAAAAGAGAAAACAGAACACTATTCACATTTTCAAAAAAAAAGGAGCACTGTGCTTCTTCCCCACGGGCTCGGCGCGCTCGCCGGCGAGAGCGCGCGGCGGACCGGCCGCTCGGGCCTCGCGCTGGGAAAGCAGAGGGTGGGGGAAGCTTCGCGGGCTCACCGGGGGTCGGGAACGAGGAACGGCGAGGCGGTGCAAGGGTCGGAGGAGGGAGTTCGACGGCGGCGGTGCTTCGGCGGAGCTCTTCGGCGGCGAGCAAGCGTTCCGGCGGCTCTGTCCATCAAAAGGGATCACTGATGTGCGGTTAGGAGCGCACCGAGGTGAGGAAAAGAGGACGGGGGTCGGAGGGACGGGAGGAACACTCACGGCGACGAAATTTCGCCCCACACCGCGACGGGGCCGTTCGCCGGAGTCGGGGACGGATCGCTTGCGCCGGCGAAAGGAGGGGCGGAGGGGTGAAATTGGTTGCTCGGGAAGGTGGAGAAGCTCAAGGCGAAGGTGATGGGGTGCTCAGCGGGCTCCGGGGCGGTCCGGTGGCTCGAATTGGCGAGGTGGCGCCGATGGCGGAAAAACGGCGGAGCCTCGACGGCTTTTATAGCCGCGGGGGTGGTGCCGGGGTTCGGTCAAAGGGGCGGGGAGCGATCGTGCGGCATTAGCGGATGTAGGGGCAGGGTAGGGCGGCTCGACGTGGGCGGGGAGCTCGCGCGCGGCGCGGCGGCTTGCCGGCGGCCGGCAGCTGCCCGCTGTCCGCGGCCAAGGGGAAAGAGGAGGAGAGTAGGGGACGGGCGAGGCGGAGGTAGGGGTCGGGGAGCTTGCGCGCTAGCGCTGGCGGCGCACGACACGGGCGCGGGTCAGCCGGTCGGCGTGGCCGGCGCTCTGCCGCCGGCGGCCGGCCCCCCTGCTTTAAAGCTCGTGCACAGTGACGTCACCTTCCTCCTTTTTCTGAATTTTCAAAATTACTCCCAAAATTTGAACTACACAAAGAAAACTCAAAATACCAAAGTTGCTTAACATTTTGAGATCTACAACTTTGCCAATATAAACTTTTTCTGAAACTCAAGAGTTTTTGAGATAATTTTGAAAACTTAAAAGGGGACAAAATTGAAGTTTGAAAGAATTTGAAATTACTTCTGATTTTGTATTGAAACTTGAAAATCTGCAAACACCAAAGTTGTTCCTTATTGCAAGATCTACAACTTTTTTCATTGGGCCAACTTCAAATTTTGAATAGTTTTTGAATTAGAAAAAGAGGGGTAAAACTAGAGTTTGGAAATTTAGGGTTTTTCAAAAGGAATTTAAATTCTATTTCTGATTTTGAACTTTGATCAACACAACAAAACATCAAGACACTCAACTGAACAAGATTCACACAAAGCTAGACACAGAGATGAAATTACCATTTTGCCCTTATAGGAGGATTTGGGCCTTTAGGGTTTTTGAAAAAAAAGACCACTACACAAGCCACCTCAGAAAAAGGTAAATGCAAAACAAGTATTAGGCAAACATAATGCATGGCAAGGATGATTAATGACTAAAGATGATGACATGTCAGGTTAATTACATATTAATCACCAGAGGTGTTACAGTTTTGAGCCAATTAGCCACCGGGTCACCTAGTGTTGGTCGACACTACGGGGAGTAGCGTGCCGGCAAGCACGTGAACCTCGGGATAAATCTTGGTGTCCCGTGTGCTTATTATGATTGCTTCCACATCTTGGTGATTGGTCTTCATATTCATATTCTTGGAGTTTGGCATAACGAGCGGATTTCACCGGTGATTGGCTCTCTACTAGACGATCCCGAAGGCTCGGTGAATGTTGACACTTCTTAATGCAACCACTAGAACTAGACTATGGAGCCTAATCCCCAGCAGCGGCACCAGAGATGCTTGTTGACACCAGAAGTGGCAAACGGATATACGGCAAGCGCACGGTAGTCAATTGTAGCTTTTCACCGGGAGTATTCTAGGTATCGTATTTCCACAGGGAACGTGAAGTGGATTAACTAGAGGTAGGGTCGTCAAAGGATGATCAAAGGGTATATGATAACTGGGATAGAGAAGTCTTCCTAATATCAATATCTGGTACTGGTTTTCTAAAAGTACTGAGGTTTACCACCTCACTCCTTACTGGGGGCGAAGGACGAAACAGTAGTTGATTAAAAGGTTCTCCACCTAATAACTACTGAGGCGGCAATGCTGCTACCCAACTATTATTTTCAACTTGCCTACAACACTTGAGAGGAACTCCAAGCACTGGCTGTGTCTGTCACTCTACCACCAGGCGTCTACACAAGTGCGACAAGAAGTCCACACTGGCAAGATATAGCCTAGACACCACGTCTACACTAATCTTACTACTCTAAAGCTAAGCTTATTAGGCCTAGAACACTTCAACAAAGTAAAGCAATGTGCCAAGTAAAAGAACTGTAAACTTAAATTACCAGACCAGAATATTAAATACTAGAAGGACTCAGATGTAACACTTACAAGAAGAATCGCATCCACTGAGGCGCACCTTGGAGAAGACTCCCGACAGGCCGGACTCCTCCGTGGAACTCCTCACTCCCTTCCCTCTCTTCTAACACTAAAGCTACTAAGTAGGCTTTCTCTCCTTGGATGCATACAAATGAAGAGCTCTAGGGGGGTATTTATAGCTTGGAGGTGGAGTAGCGGCTACTCCGGTGCCACGTCAGCGATCCGCGTGCTCTCCTTCCTTGGCCATTGGATCAAACCGCCATAGTAACCATCATGGATGGATGTCCTTGATTTCTTCACATGTGAAACATGTGCAAGCAACCGACACTGGATGGGATTCACCCTGGGGTCGGCCGATGTTGACGGAAGTTATAGCATGTTTTACCTTATCAAAATACCGTCAACAGGCCTCGGTTTCAAGGAAGTATAGCATATCATGAGCATATTTATCACTAATAAGTTCCACTTGTACTCTTAGCTTGTGAACATGTAGGAGATGCCAAAATGAACAAAATGAGGCCAGGTAGGCCCACCAAGGGGGTCGGCCGACCCCACCTTGGTGGCCACCTCGGCCAAGGTGACATGGCATGATCCAAGAGAAGCATGCTCAGGCCAATATCATCCCTTGGATCAAACATGTGCTTTTACTCAATGGTGCAAGATGAGAAGCACATGGATTCATGGGTCCACACCGAAACCAAATGCAACCAACTTCCCAAGACTTGCTCCATGACATGTGGGGTCACCAAGGGAGAAAAGATGGTGGGCCAGCCCAGTCATAGGGGGGTCGGCCGATCCCCCCTTGGTGGGCCCTGGCTACACTGTTCAGCCTGGTGACATCAGAATCTTCTAGAAGCAAATTGGTGGGCCCACCTGTCATTGCCCGGGGTCGGCCGACCCCGGGGTGAATCCCATCCAAAGTCGGTTGCTTGCACATGTTTCACACGTGAACAATATCCTGGCCATCCATCCATGACGGTTACTATGGCGGTTTGATCCAATGGCCAAGGAAGGAGAGCACGCGGATCGCTGACGTGGCACCGGAGTAGCCGCTACTCCACCTCCAAGCTATAAATACCCCCCTAGAGCTCTTCATTTGTATGCATCCAAGGAGAGAAAGCCTACTTAGTAGCTTTAGTGTTAGAAGAGAGGGAAGGGAGTGAGGAGTTCCACGGAGGAGTCCCGGCCTGTCGGGAATCTTCTCCAAGGTGCGCCTCAGCGGATGCGATTCTTCTTGTAAGTGTTACATCTGAGTCCTTCTAGTATTTAATATTCTGGTCTGGTAATTTTAGTTTACAGTTCTTTTACTTGGCACATTGCTTTACTTTGTTGAAGTGCTCTAGGCCTATTAAGCTTAGCTTTAGAGTAGTAAGATTAGTTTAGACGTGGTGTCTAGGCTATATCTTGCCAGTGTGGACTTCTTGTCGCACTTGTGTAGACGCCTGGTGGTAGAGTGACAGACACAGCCAGTGCTTGGAGTTCCTCTCAAGTGTTGTAGGCAAGTTGAAAATAATAGTTGGGTAGGAGCATTGCCGCCTCAGTAGTTGTTAGGTGGAAAACCTTTTAATCAACTACTGTTTCGTCCTTCGCCCCCAGTAAGGAATGAGGTGGTAAACCTCAGTACTCTTAGAAAACTAGTACCAGATATTGATATTAGGAAGACCTCTCTATCCCAGTTATCATATACCCTTTGATCATCCTTTGACGACCCTACTTCTAGTTAATCCACTTCACGTTCCCTGTGGAAATACGATACGTGGAATACTCCCGGTGAAAAGCTACAATTGACTACCGTGCGCTTGCGGTATATCCGTTTGCCACTTCTGGTGTCAACAAGCATCTCTGGTGCCGCTGCCGGGGATTAGACTCCATAGTCTAGTTCTAGTGGTTGCATTAAGAAGTGTCAACAAGCTTTTTTGGCGCCGTTGCCGGGGAACGGTAGCTGTGTTAGCTAGAACAAAGTCTTTAAAGTTATCGTAGTTTGATTAGAACTTTTATTTCATAAATCAATATGGATCAAACAACCCTTTTTGACTACGCTGCTCCATCGGGCGCTGAGTTGGAGCCGCCTAGTTCATCTCATGCCATTTTGGCAGTTCGCTATGAGCTTCGCCCCAGCCTCATAGCGATGGTTCAGGAGAATCCCTTTTCAGGAGATGTAGATGAGAATCCTTATACCCACCTACATGATTTCGAACAACTTTGTTCGTGTATTCACATCCAAGGAATGAGGCGAGTCACTCTTAAGTGGAAGCTATTTTTG
This sequence comes from Coix lacryma-jobi var. lacryma-jobi, assembly GCA_009763385.1. Classification (NCBI taxonomy): domain Eukaryota; kingdom Viridiplantae; phylum Streptophyta; class Magnoliopsida; order Poales; family Poaceae; genus Coix; species Coix lacryma-jobi. Next base: position 135,479,916 of record CM019826.1, read on the forward strand.
TTCTCGTTAACAGGAAAAGCTAGACGCTGGTATACTCGCTACGTTGGTAGTGTGAACGGAGAATGGGAGAAACTGCAAGCCATGTTCTGCTTAACGTACTTTCCCATATCCCGCGTAGCTCGTCTTCGTAGAGATGTGCTAAACTTCAAACAAGACGAGAAGGAATCTCTAGGTGCGGCCTGGGCACGACTTACAGACTTAGCATCCTCTGGCCCAGACTTAGCTATAACCGAGCCAACCCTTATGCAACATTTCTATCTCGGTCTTAGCCAAAACTCCGCACAATTTCTTGATTTAGCCTCTAAAGGAGCTTTCCTCCATTTACTCATTAGGGAAGGTAAGGAAGTTCTTGCGACCATTCTCAAGAACACCCCCTACACCGATGACCATGGTGAAACTCTAGAGGAAGATCAAACTCCTAGGGACAAACCCACGACAGCCGAAACTCCTTTACCTATACCCCAAGCTATCAAACCTGAACCACAACCACCTACTCCTCCAAAGGAAGAAGTAATTCATCCTTTGGATTATCCTCTAAATATCGAGACAGATCTCTTCGCCGATTATGGCAATGTCTCAAAACAACCTGTGCAGAAGAGATCCACAACCCGTAGAGCTCCTAATAACCACATGCCAACCCATTTTGAGGCAAGTTACCTTAAGGCGACTGCCTAGGAGCTCATGTCTATTATGAGCAACGAATGGTTCAGGGAGGCTGAAGCATCTTTAGATGTCGTTAAGCTTCTGTCCTGTTTCACATCCATACCGTGTGCTATCAACAAGACGGCTGTAGATTCCCTCTATGATCCCGCTGTAGGGGTAAATTTAATGTCTAAATCATTGATGTTAACACTCCTAGGTGAGGAACCGCTAAACCCAACCAATAAATTCCTTAAGCTTCCTTCTGGAAAATTGGTCGAGAGTTGCGGGATTGCACATAATATTTCTATCACAATTAACAAGGTTAGCTTCCTCGCAAACTTCTATGTCTTTGACGTTGACGAGGTCGACTTGTTAATTGGGCACCCACTCATGAGATTCATTGAGGGATTTCATGAAGGGAGCCTTAAGGGTCACCTTGGGAAGGATCTAGATCTTTCAGTTCCTTTTGCTGGCTCCATTAATTCGATAGCCGAACCAAAACCCGAGTCTGATCCAATAGAGGAGGTGATGTCGGTATCTTCACTAGAAACTTCTCAACCCGATCTAGAAGAAGACGCCCATGACTTTATCCAAGAAGAAGACATTGATTTAGATGAACCGTTAGACTTGGATGAGTTTGAACCTCCACCAAAACCCTCTATAGAGCTTAAGCCACTTCCTTCTGGGCTTAAGTATGCCTTCCTTAATGGAGACAGAGAGACTCCCGTGATCCTTAGTGATCGACTTACAACGGAAGAAGTTTCTAAACTCATCACCATCCTAGAAAAACACCGATCCATCTTAGGATATTCGTTGCAAGATCTCAAGGGAATTAGTCCCGCTCTTTGCACACATCGCATTCCGATCGAACCCGATGCTACACCTTCTAGAGAGCCACAAAGGAGGCTCAACAATGCGATGAGAGAAGTAGTAAAGAAGGAGGTCTTGAAGCTCTTGCACGCGGGCATAATCTACCCTATTCCAAACAGCGAGTGGGTCAGCCCCGTCCAAGTAGTTCCTAAGAAAGGAGGGATGACGGTCGTTCAAAATCAAAACAATGAATTGATTCCACAACGAACCGTCACGGGATGGAGAATGTGCATAGACTACCGAAAACTTAACAAGGCCACAAAGAAAGACCACTTTCTGTTGCCATTCATCGATGAGATATTGGAACGGCTAGCCAAACATTCCTTCTTTTGTTTCCTTGATGGGTATTCGGGGTACCATCAAATTCCAATCCATCCCGACGACCAAAGTAAGACCACGTTCACATGCCCCTATGGGACATATGCATACAGGCGCATGTCATTTGGCCTGTGCAATGCCCCTGCTTCATTTCAGAGGTGCATGATATCCATCTTCTCAGATATGATAGAAGAAATCATGGAAGTTTTCATGGATGACTTTTCAGTCTATGGAACAACCTTTGATCACTGCTTAGAGAATCTGGACCGTGTCTTACAACGTTGTCAAGAAAAGCACTTGATCTTGAACTGGGAGAAATCCCACTTCATGGTTCGAGAAGGGATAGTGCTAGGACATAGAGTATCTGAACGTGGAATAGAGGTAGATAGAGCTAAAATAGAAGTTATAGAACAGCTCCCACCTCCCACGAATGTTAAAGGCGTTCGCAGTTTCCTTGGCCATGCCGGTTTTTATAGAAGGTTTATAAAAGATTTTTCTCAAATTGCTAGACCTTTAACAAACCTGCTAGCTAAAGACGCACCCTTTGACTTTGACGACAGATGCTTAGGCTCTTTTTACCATCTAAAGAAAGCACTTATCTCTGCACCAGACATTCAACCCCCTGACTAGTCGCTACCTTTTGAGATAATGTGCGATGCTAGTGACTATGCTGTAGGAGCTGTCCTAGGACAGACCCAGGATAAGAAACACTATGCCATTTCCTATGCTAGTAAAACGCTAACCGGACCACAGCTAAACTATGCAACAACAGAAAAAGAACTTTTAGCTGTGGTGTTTGCTATAGACAAGTTTCGATCTTACTTGGTAGGAGCCAAGGTGATCGTCTACACCGATCACGCGGCCCTGAAATACCTACTTACTAAGAAAGATGCTAAACCACGGCTAATAAGATGGATCCTACTCCTCCAAGAATTTGATCTAGAAATTAGAGATAAAAAGGGAGCCGAGAACTCTGTAGCCGACCACTTGTCTAGAATGCAAACTGAGCATAAACAGGACCTGCCCATCAACGACTATCTTCGGGACGACACACTCCTCAAAGTTTCAGACACCTACCCGTGGTATGCAAACATCGTCAACTACATAGTCTCAGGCTACGTACCACCTGGAGTAGACAAAAAGAAGCTTATCAAGGAGAGCTCAGTGCATCTATGGGATGACCCGTATCTCTATAGAGTATGCCAAGACGACATACTAAGAAGGTGTGTGCCCATGAACGAAGCAGTTAAGATCATGGAGAAGTGTCATGGAGCAGAGTATGGAGGCCATTATGGAACATTCCGAACCCATGCCAAGATTTGGCAAAGTGGATTCTATTGGCCTACCATGTATGAAAACACCAAGGACTTCGTGAAGAAGTGTGCAAGGTGTCAGAAACATGGGAACATCAATGCCCGTGATGCAATGCCACTCACAAACAACCTACAAGTAGAGTTGTTCGACGCCTGGGGAATTGACTACATGGGTCCTTTCCCCCCGTCTCAAGGTTGTGAGTATATTCTGGTGGCGGTAGACTACGTATCCAAATGGGTTGAAGCCATGCCGTGCAAGTCAGCGGATTCGTTGCACGCAACGAAGATGTTCAAGGAAATAATATTCCCACGGTTTGGCACCCCAAGGTTAGTAATCAGCGATGGAGGAAGCCACTTCATTGATAGAAAATTCCGACGCTACTTAACAGAAAGAGGGATAAGGCACAATATTGGAACACCTTATCACCCACAAACAAGCGGACAAGCAGAAACATCGAACAAGCAAATCAAGAATATTCTGGAAAAGACTATCAATGAAATGGGGACAACATGGAGAAGCATGCTATCAGATGCACTGTGGGCATACAGGACCGCATACAAGACTCCAATTGGTATGACCCCATACCAACTAGTATACGGCAAGACATGCCATCTGCCCGTGGAATTGGAGCATAGAGCACACTGGGCAATAAAGAGATGGAATATGGATTTGCCCGCAGCTGGAAGAAATAGGAGAATGTAGATCTTTGAACTGGAAGAATGGAGAGAGAAAGCCTATCACAACGCTAGGATCTATAAAGAGAGAACCAAGAAATGGCATGACAAGAGGATCAAGCAAAAGGAATTCCATCCGGGAGACAAGGTTCTTATGTTCAACTCAAGGGTCAAGCTCTTTGGCCATGGAAAACTAAAAAGCAAATGGGAAGGACCACTCCTCGTGATCGATGCCGCAACGCATGGAGCTGTCAAGCTTCAGGACACCGACGGCAATATCTTTAAGGTAAATGGCCACCGTCTTAAAGTTTTTCATGAACATGATCCCGTAGAAAATGAAGTAGACATGGTAGAGTTCATACTATACACAACCTAAAACCTACAAGTCTCTTCTCTTCATTGCTTGAACCAAATCCTAAAAGCTCCATGTTAGATTTATTTTGAATTTCCAAGTTTCATCTTAGATTTATTTCTTTTGAATTTCTCTTTTTAATTTCCAATGTATTTCCCTTCTTAGAGAATAAATAAAATTTATATCGTCTCTACTGGTGTGTTTGCCACCAGTAGAGCGCTTTGCATTTTACCTTTGCGTTATGTTCAGAGTTCATTTATGGAAAAATTCAAGTGTGGGGGGGGGGGTCCGACGACCCCCAAATTTCATCATTGAACCACACAGAACTGCTGAGCACAGGCTGACACGCTGCAGTGCACAAAACAGAGGTAAGCAAGGGGTCGGGCGACCCCCTTTCTCTTGAATTTTTGAAAAGTATTTTTGCAGATGTAAAACTGAATGGAGGAAAAAGCAAATGGCAACGAAAACCACCATTTGGTGGGGTCGACCGACCCCACCATGGTGACCTGGGCCCACTAGCTCACCTCTGCACAGTAAGCTCAACACTGCTGTCTGGTTTGTTTCCCCTTTCTCCTCTCGGTTCAAGCAGTTTCACAGTCATTCCATATTCTGAATAAAATAAAATAAAAAGCTACAAAGTGACTTGAGTTATGATATGCTAAGAATGTTAATGACATAAAACCATGTTCTTACATATGTTTATACTCATGGGTAAACTAGATTAGGAAACCGTATTGACTAAGTTGTTGTTAAAAGTGAGATAAATCTTGGCTTAAGACTCAAACCTGTTTTTGTTTAAGGTGCTTAGAGATTTGTTTTTGAAAATATCTCAAAACCATAGTATCATTTACTCCTCTATAGTGAGAAATACCTACCAAAACCATACATGTGCATACATGAGCAAAACCTTTTACACACATGCTACTTGTTTTTTGTCTTGAGTTTGGTCAAACCTTGTTGACCCTAGTCGAGAATTTTGTCATAATCCCAAGATCAAGATCACGTACACACCATCTACATATGCAACTTCTACACTGGAAGTATGCCTACACATGCCATTCATTTCCACTCTATAGATGCTCCGTACATTAAAATTCTACAATATCTCTCTCTCTAACTCTGGTTAGTAAAAAGAGACATTAAGGCTAAGCAAAAGAAAAAGAAAAAAATGTGGACACATGAAGGTCCAGTATAAAAAAAAAATTGGACACATGAAGGTGCACTAAAAAAAATATGGACACATGAAGGTCCATTGTTGAAAAATGCTAGCCATGTCTCAAGGTAAAATAAAGTAGAGAGAGAGATTATGTTAAAGGAGCATTCTAGTCCACATACTTTCCACACACATGCACATCTTGATCTAGGATTATGACATTCTTCTCCTTGGATCCTTGTTTTGACTTTACAATATATGCAAAACAAGTATGCTACTTTGTTTATCCCTACCAAGCTCCACATAAGCCTGATAGATTAGGATAAAACAAATATAAGGCAATCACATGCTATGCCTTGGTGAGGAACCAAACACCTATAAGAGTGTCTTGAGAGTACTATATGAGGAGTAAGCATGAACTAAGTGTTTTCCTTTCAAACTGTCCTAAAAACTCTAAGTACCAAGAACAAGAATCCAGGGAGATGACTTTGCTTTGAGATTTGTTCCTTTTCTCAACATCTAAAGGATATATGATAGACAACACCACATAACCCATTTGTATAAACTATGTTAGGAATGATGCTTTATGATCATTATCATTTTAAGTATGTAATAATCTCTTGTTCACTTTCTCTAACATTTACTCGAGGACGAGCAAAGATTCAAGTGTGGGGGATCTTGTTGACGGAAGTTATAGCATGTTTTACCTTATCAAAATACCGTCAACAGGCCTCGGTTTCAAGGAAGTATAGCATATCATGAGCATATTTATCACTAATAAGTTCCACTTGTACTCTTAGCTTGTGAACATGTAGGAGATGCCAAAATGAACAAAATGAGGCCAAGTGGGCCCACCAAGGGGGTCGGCCGACCCCACCTTGGTGGCCACCTCGGCCAAGGTGACATGGCACGATCCAAGAGAAGCATGCTCAGGCCAATATCATCCCTTGGATCAAACATGTGCTTTTACTCAATGGTGCAAGATGAGAAGCACATGGATTCATGGGTCCACACCGAAACCAAATGCAACCAACTTCCCAAGACTTGCTCCATGACATGTGGGGTCACCAAGGGAGAAAAGATGGTGGGCCAGCCCAGTCATAGGGGGGTCGGCCGATCCCTCCTTGGTGGGCCCTAGCTACACTGTTCAGCCTGGTGACATCAGAATCTTCTAGAAGCAAATTGGTGGGCCCACCTGTCATTGGTCGGGGTCGGCCGACCCCGGGGTGAATCCCATCCAAAGTCAGTTGCTTGCACATGTTTCACATGTGAACAATATCCGGGCCATCCATCCATGACGGTTACTATGGCGGTTTGATCCAATGGCCAAGGAAGGAGAGCACGCGGATCGCTGACGTGGCACCGGAGTAGCCGCTACTCCACCTCCAAGCTATAAATACCCCCTAGATCTCTTCATTTGTATGCATCCAAGGAGAGAAAGCCTACTTAGTAGCTTTAGTGTTAGAAGAGAGGGAAGGGAGTGAGGAGTTCCACGGAGGAGTCCCGGCCTGTCGGGAATCTTCTCCAAGGTGCGCCTCAGCGGATGCGATTCTTCTTGTAAGTGTTACATCTGAGTCCTTCTAGTATTTAATATTCTGGTCTGGTAATTTAAGTTTACAGTTCTTTTACTTGGCACATTGCTTTACTTTGTTGAAGTGCTCTAGGCCTATTAAGCTTAGCTTTAGAGTAGTAAGATTAGTGTAGACGTGGTGTCTAGGCTATATCTTGCCAGTGTGGACTTCTTGTCGCACTTGTGTAGACGCCTGGTGGTAGAGTGACAGACACAGCCAGTGCTTGGAGTTCCTCTCAAGTGTTGTAGGCAAGTTGAAAATAATAGTTGGGTAGCAGCATTGCTGCCTCAGTAGTTGTTAGGTGGAAAACCTTTTAATCAACTACTGTTTCGTCCTTCGCCCCCAGTAAGGAATGAGGTGGTAAACCTCAGTACTCTTAGAAAACCAGTACTAGATATTGATATTAGGAAGACCTCTCTATCCCAGTTATCATATACCCTTTGATCATCCTTTGACGACCCTACTTCTAGTTAATCCACTTCACGTTCCCTATGGAAATACGATACCTGGAATACTCCCAGTGAAAAGCTACAATTGACTACCGTGCGCTTGCGGTATATCCGTTTGCCACTTCTGGTGTCAACAAGCATCTCTGGTGCCGCTGCCGGGGATTAGACTCCATAGTCTAGTTCTAGTGGTTGCATTAAGAAGTGTCAACAGCCGACCCCAGCCAATGACAGGTGGGCCCACCACTTTGCTTCTAGAAGGTGCTGATGTGACCAGGCTGAATAGTGTATCCAGGACCCACCAAGGGGGGGTCGGCCGACACCCCTATGACAGGGCTGGCCCACCTTCATCTCTCCCTTGGTGACCCCAAATGTCATGGAGCAAGTCTTGTGAAGTTGGTTGCATTTGGTTTCGGTGTGGACCCATGAATCCATGTGCTTCTCATCTTGCACCATTGAGTAAAAGCACTTGTTTGATCCAAGGGTTGATATTGGCCTGAGCATGCTTCTCTTGGATCGTGCCATGTCACCCTGGCCGAGGTGGCCACCAAGGTGGGGTCGGCCGACCCCCTTGGTCTGCCCACCTGGCCTTATTTTGTTCATTTTGCCATCTCCTACAAGTTCACAAGCTAAGAGTACAAGTGGAACTTATTAGTGATAAATATGCTCATGATATGCTATACTTCCTTGAAACCGGGGCCTGTTGACGGTATTTTGATAAGGTAAAACATGCTATAACTTCCGTCAACAAGATCCCCCACATTTGGATCTTTGCTCGTCCACGAGTAAAGGTTAGAGAAAGTGAACAAGTGATTGTTACATACTTAAAATGATAATGATCATAAAGCATTATTCCTAACATAGTTTATACAAATGGGTTATGTGGTATTGTCTATCATATATCCTTTAGATGTTGAGAAAAGGAACAAATCTCAAAGCAAAGTCATCTCCCTGAATTCTTGTTCTTGGTACTTAGAGTTTTTAGGACAGTCTGAAAGGAAAACACATAGTTCATGCTTACTCCTCATATAGTACTCTCAAGACACTCTTATAGGTGTTTGGTTCCTCACCAAGGCATAGCATGTGATTGCCTTATTTTTGTTTTATCCTAATCTATCAGGCTTATGTGGAGCTTGGTAGGGATAAACAAAGTAGCATACTTGTTTTGCATATATTGTAAAGTCAAAACAAGGATCCAAGGAGAAGAGTGTCATAATCCTAGATCAAGATGTGCATGTGTGTCGAAAGTATGTGGACTAGAATGCTCCTTTTAATATAATCTCTCTCTACTTTATTTTACCTTGAGACATGGCTAGCATTTTTCAACAATGGACCTTCATGTGTCCATATTTTTTTAGTGGACCTTCATGTGTCCAATTTTTTTATTTTTTTTACTGGACCTTCATGTGTCCACTTTTTTTTTATTTATCTTTTGCTTAGCCTTAATGTCTCTTTTTACTAACCAGAGTTAGAGAGAGATATTGTAGAACTTTAATGTACAGAGCATCTATAGAGTGGAAATGAATGGCATGTGTAGGCATACTTCCAGTGTAGAAGTTGCATATGTAGATGGTGTGTACGTGATCTTGATCTTGGGATTATGACAAAATTCTCGACTAGGGTCAACAAGGTTTGACCAAACTCAAGACAAAAAACAAGTAGCATGTGTGTAAAAGGTTTTGCTCATGTATGCACATGTATGGTTTTGGTAGGTATTTCTCACTATAGAGGAGTAAATGATACTATGGTTTTCAGATATTTTCAAAAACAAATCTCTAAGCACCTTAAACAAAAACAGGTTTGAGTCTTAAGCCAAGATTTATCTCACTTTTAACAATAACTTAGTCAATACGGTTTCCTAATTTAGTTTACCCATGAGTATAAACATATGTAAGAACATGGTTTTATGTCATTAACATTCTTAGCATATCATAACTCAAGTCACTTTGTAGCTTTTTATTTTATTTTATTCAGAATATGGAATGATTGTGAAACTGCTTGAACCGAGAGGAGAAAGGGGAAACGAACTAGACAGCAGTGTTGAGCTTACTGTGCAGAGGTGAGCTGGTGGGCCCAGGTCACCATGGTGGGGTCGGCCGACCCCACCAAATGGTGGTTTTTGTTGCCATTTTCTTTTTCCTCCATTCAGTTTTACATCTGCAAAAACACTTTTCAAATATTCAAGAGAAAGGGGGTCGCCCGACCCCTTGCTTACCTCTGTTTTGTGCACTGCAGCATGTCAGCCTGTGCTCAGCAATTCTGTGTGGTTCAATGATGAAATTTGGGGGTTGTCCGACCCCCCCACACTTGAATTTTTCCATAAATGAACTCTGAACATGACGCAAAGGTAAAATGCAAAGCACTCTACTGGTGGCAAACACACCAGTAGAGATGAGATATATTTTATTTATTCTAAGAAGGGAAATACATTGGAAATTTAAAAGGGAAACAAATCTAAGATGAAACTTGGGAATTCAAAAATAAATCTAACATGGAGCTTTTAGGATTTGGTTCAAGCAATGAAGAGAAGAGACTTGTAGGTTTTAGGTTGTGTATAGTTTGAACTCTACCATGTCTACTTCATTTTCTACGGGATCATGTTCATGAAAAACATTAAGACGGTGGCCATTTACCTTAAAGATGTTGTCGTCGATGTCCTGAAGTGTCACACCCAATTTTAAGAACAAAATTGAATGCATAATCTCATGTGTGCCCAGAGATCAATCACACACATAAGCCACAAATTAAAAGTACCATCACATATGTTTATTACATAGCGAATATTATTCAAAGTCTTTACATAGCAGCGGATAAATAAAGTGTCTCTCGCGGTAGCTCCATCACAGGGAAGATGACTGGTTGACAGCAAGACTAGAACTCTTCAGGGAAGTCGTCGTTACCATAGCAATCTGTTACCCATCCGGGATTTTTATCCAAGTAGAAAGAAAATAAACAAGCATAAGTACATCTCGTACTTAACAAGTGTAACATGGGGTTCATGAGGCTCAAATAAGGCTGACACTGGTTAGACTGCGGTAGCTTTTAATTGGCACAATTTTAGCATTAGATAGCATCAATAATATCCATCCCAATTAAACATGTGATCAATGTGAACATGAAACCATTGAACGAGATAGTAACATTAATTTAAAACATTAATTAAAGCAACAACTATACCATAAGAATTCCAGGTCGCTCGTAACCGTGAGCACGGCTGATATATCAGTTTTACACTCTGCAGAGGTTGTACACTTTACCCGATGAGTCGTGATATCCAGATGCCCGGGTTAATTACTCCCATAACACTTCCGAGGTGAGCGGGCAGGATACACGCAAAGCCTTTCAAAGGTTCGTCTAACAAGTTAGGGCTGCTAGGTCTTAAGGCAAGGGGAAAAAGGGTCTCTCAACCTTGCGGCACGCAGGCAAAGTGAAAGTAGCCGCCCTAATTCCAGCTCGTCAAGCGCCTTATGCGCCCTTTCGGGTAACCTCTAACAAGCTAGAAAAGGTCCTTATACTGAGCTAAGGTCAGAGCCATATAACTCCCATGGTTGCACTGTTGTCCCGGGTGATCCCTTATAGTAGCTCCTAAACCATGTTGCTATAAAAACCAATTTTACTAGGTTGCATATACCATTAAGTTCAGACTCACATGATCAAATGTTTAATTTGAGCACTAGCATAGTTCTACCCAATGCATACCAAGTTTAACAAGGCATAAGATCAACAACTAGGATATGTCTAAATAGGCATCAAGGTAGACACATGCATATGATGTTTAAAGTGATTTATGGTTATTAGGACATCAAGGAGGATCCCATGCTATACTTGCCTGATTCAGCGAACTCTGGTTGCTCTTGATTGTCGTAGAAGGGTTCCTGATCACCAGCGTATGTCTCACCGTCTATACTCGATTACCACATCAACACACAATCATCGGGACATAATCATGCAAAGCAAACAAGCTATAATTAGAACATTACACCAACAGCAAGAAAATAATATAAAAAGTTTGAAAACAGAATCTACGATCCAACACGATCACATAAACGCGAAGATCACGAAAAACGGAATTATAACGCGAAAGTTATAAGCTAAACAAGTTACAAAACCTTAGTTAGTAGATTAAACCTAACTCAAATTTTAAGTACTGAAAACAGTATAGCTTTTCATACAGATAGATAGATCTTTTCAAAACGAATCTAACGCAACTTGAACGGACTAAATCGGACTAAAAACGTAGAAGTTATAAGCATTTGAAACTGGTGGCAAAACTGTAAATAAACTGAAATTGATTTTGAATTTAAATTGATTTAAATCAAAATTGCAAATCGGTTGGACTGCGCCTCAAATAGGACAAAGCGCAGGGGCTTAGATGGAAGATTGCACAGACTCAACGCACAGTGCGTTGAGGACCGCGGGTTGAGATCCAAAAAATTGTAAGGGCTCCTTAGCAAGAACGGCATCGAAGGGGTACGGGGCTTCCTGGGGCGTCGGATCGGCAACGGACGCTCCAGATCAGATCAGGGGGGGTCAGCGGCGCTCTTCGCCGGAGCAAAGGGAGGGCGCGGCGGCGACATGGCCGGAAAACGGCGGCGCGGCTCGGGATTGCTCGATAGAACGGTAGAGACCTCGGGAGTAGGTCCAATAGAAAGAGGAGAGCAAAGCGGACTCACCAGTGGTGATGATGGCGTCGGTGAGGTCTCTGTGACGGCGGATTGCGCGGCGAGGCGGACAGCGGGGGCTCTGCAACGACGGCGAGCATGGGTTAACGCGAAACCAGGAGAAAACAGAGGGGAAAAAGGTGTCATGGCTTCGCGTGACCAAGACAAAGCTAGAAAGGAACCTTGCGACGGCTGGAACTCGTTGAAGCGTCGGATTGACGACGGCGGATCTTCGGCGGCCGCGGAGATCTAGGTGTGGGCAAGATAGAGCACGAGAGCAAGAGCTAGATGCGTGGGGAGAGGCGGCGGGTTCTTGGGGATCTATTTATGGGGTTGGCTCGGCCGATTAGGCAAGCGAGGACGTGTGCCAGGGTTGGAGTCGGTCTCGGCCATGGAGTCCGCCATGGCCACGAGCAGATGAGGGAGCGGTGGGACGCTGACAGGCGGGGGCGTGCGGTCAGCGACGGGAGAGAGCGACGCGCGCGCGCTGCAGCTGGGAAGCGGGCGGCTGGGCCGATGGTTGGGCCGCGCAGCGATGGAGGGGGAAAGGAGCGAGCGAGGCCGCGGCACTGCGTGGAAGCTGGGCCGGAGCGGCGGCCCACGCGGGCGAAAGAGAGATAAGGGAGAAGAGAAGACGGGCCGGCGGGGAAGAAGAGAAGCAGGCCGCACCGGGCTGGCTCGGGCCGAAAAGAGAAAGGGAGAGGAGAAGAGAAGGAAAATGGTTTTCCAATTTCCAAAACTGATTTTCAAGAATGAATTTGAAATCCCTTTGAATTCAAACAAGTTTTGAGCAAAAACCAATCATCACAAAAATAAGATATGCACCAACATGTATGCTTCATCATGATCTTTGGCCTAGGATTAATTTTAGCTTTTGTAAATAATTTATTAACTAGGTTCTATGCAACACATAAAATGCATAATTAATTCATATTGCCTATTTTCAAATTGATGCAAATTTTGGGATGTTACAATTCTACCCCCCTTAAAGAATCTCGTCCTCGAGATTCCAGCGATGCTTACTCAAACAACTGCGGGTAAGACTTTCTCAAATCCTCTTCTCTTTCCCAAGTTGCCTCTGCTTCTGAGTACCGATTCCACTGAACCTTGCACATCTTTATTACTCTGCTCCTAGTAACTCTTTCAGCTGTTTCCAAAATCTTTGTCGGATACTCATCATAAGTCAAATCTTCCTTAACTGTGAGCTTTTCCAATGGTATCTGCTCTTCGGGCACTCGCAGGCACTTCTTCAACTGAGAAACATGAAACACATCATGCACTCCTGACAAGCTTTCAGGCAATTCTAACTAATACGCCACTTCACCACGTCTTTCAAGAATTTTGAACGGTCCAATATACCTGGGTGCTAGCTTTCCTTTCTTATTGAACCTTTTCACACCTCTCATCGGTGACACCTTTAGGTAGACATAATCACCTACTGCAAAAGTTAGATCTCGACGACGGTTGTTTGCATAACTCTTCTGCCGAGACTGAGCGGCTCTCAGGTTATCTCTGATTATCCTGACATGTTCCTCGGCATTCCTCAACACATCAGGTCCAAACACTTGACTTTCACCTGTCTGATCCCAAAATAATGGTGTTCTACATGGTCTTCCATACAAAGCTTCAAACGGTGCCATCTTAAGACTCTCCTGATAGCTGTTGTTGTATGAGAACTCTGCATAACACAAATTCTTGTCCCAACTGGTGCCATACTGCAATGCACAAGCTCTCAACATGTCTTCTAGAATCTGATTTGTTCTTTCTGTCTGTCCATCAGTCTGCGGATGATAAGCAGTACTGAAGTTCAATCTTGTACCCAAAGCTTCATGTATACCCTTCCAAAAATGTGACGTAAACTGCGATCCTCTATCGGACACGATCTTTCTTGGAACTCCATGTAGACAGACTACTCTTTCCATGTATAATTCTGCTAACTTCGCCCCATCGTAGGTAGTCTTGACGGGTATAAAGTGAGCAACTTTGGTCAAACGATCAACTATTACCCATATGGAGTCGTATCCTCTCGGCGTACGAGGCAAACCAACTATGAAGTCCATACCAACTTCTTCCCATTTCCATTCAGGTATCTTCATCGGTTGTAACAAACCAGCGGGTCTCTGATGTTCTGCCTTTACCCTCTGACATGTATCACACAGAGCGACGTACTCAGCTACATCTCGCTTCAGTCCATCCCACCAATACTTTTTCTTCAGATCAAGGTACATCTTAGTGCTTCCAGGATGAATGGAGTAAGCTGACTCATGCACTTCTCGCAGTATGGTCTCACGTATCTCCTTGATTTCAGGCACACATAACCTCTTCCCATGCCATAACGTACCTTCATCATCTAATCGAAAACCTGGTGCTTTGCCAAGAACAATGTTATCGGCTAACTGCTTCAACTTCTCATCTGCCATCTGACCCTTACGTATCTCTTGCATCAATACCGGTTCAAGTACCAATTCCATTCTATTGATCACAATTCCCAGATTTAGATGTGCAAACTCAGCACACAGTTCTTCTGACATAGGAGCAATTCGGATTCCATTGGCATGGCTCTTTCTACTTAAGGCATCGGCTACTACATTAGCCTTACCGGGATGGTAGTGTATTTCCAAATCATAATCCTTAATCAATTCTAACCATCTGCGCTGTCTCAAATTCAAATCAGACTGAGTGAAAATGTACTTCAAGCTCTTGTGATCAGTATAAATGTCTGTCTTGTGACCCACTAAGTAGTGTCTCCAAATTTTTAATGCATGGACAACAGCTGCCAACTCTAGATCATGCGTGGGGTAATTCAGCTCATGCTTTCTCAACTGCCTCGATGCATATGCTGCCACTCTGCCTTCTTGCATAAGAACACAACCCAAACCTTGACGAGATGCATCACAGTAAATAGAGAAGTCCTTACTTAGATCTGGTAGTATTAACACTGGAGCTGTAGTCAGACGTTTCTTCAACTCTTCAAAGTTAGCTTGACATTTATCGGACCAGATAAACTTAGCATTCTTCTCTAGCAGAGCTGTCATTGGCTTAGCAAGCTTGGAGAATCCTTCAATGAACCTTCTGTAGTAACCAGCCAATCCAAGGAAACTACGAATCTCGGTCACATCTGTTGGTGGTTTCCAATTCAACACATCTTCAACTTTGCCTGGATCTACTGAAATGCCTCCATTAGAGATAACATGTCCAAGGAAAAAAACTTCCTTCAACCAAAACTCACACTTGCTGCGCTTGGCATACAACTTGTGCTCTCTGAGTTTTTGTAGTACTAACCTCAGATGTTCAACATGATCTTCCTTGTTCTTAGAGTATACTAGAATATCATCAATAAACACAACAACGAACTTGTCGAGATATTCCATGAACACCTTGTTCATCAAATACATAAAGTAGGCAGGTGCATTCGTCAATCCAAAGGACATGACTGTATACTCATACAACCCATACCTGGTAGTGAAAGCTGTCTTTGGAATATCAGATGCTCGAATCTTCAACTGATGGTAACCAGAACGCAGATCAATCTTAGAGAACACACATGCACCTTTAAGCTGGTCAAACAGATCATCAATCCTCGGCAACGGGTACTTGTTCTTGATGGTAACTTCATTAAGCGATCTATAGTCAACACACATCCGTTGACCACCATCCTTCTTGTCAACAAAAATAACAGGAGCTCCCCAAGGTGATGAACTAGGACGAATAAACCCTTTTTCTTGTAACTCTTTAATTTGTTTCTTAAGTTCTTCTAATTCAGGTACTCCCATTCTATATGGTCTTTTAGCTATGGGTGCAGTTCCAGGTAAAAGTTCAATAATAAATTCAATGTCGCGATCAGGTGGCATACCTGGCAAGTCATCGGGGAACACATCCGGGAACTCATCCACCACTAGATCTTCCAGGAAAGCCTCTTCATTCATCTGATTCACGGTTGCAGTCGGTGTTGGTTGTAGCACTACATTCACACTGATTCTGTCCCCCTTAGCTGTGGTAACTGTCACAACCTTATCTTGACACTGAATACCTGTCTTGGTTTTCGTCAGCCAATCCATACCCAGTATCAAATCAATACCAGCTGTCTTCAACACAATTGGGGATACTGAGAAATCTACTCCCCCTAAGGACACAGCTCGCGGCATACACTGGAGCGTAGCTTGTAAACCTCCACCCGGTGAGGTAACCATTATGGGGGTTTTCATGAGGCTAACAGGTAGGTTATGCATTCTAACAAATGTATGTGATATGAAAGTATGCGATGCACCAGAATCGAAAAGAACTGTAGCGGGGATGGAACTGATATTGAACGTACCAAGCATAATCTCTGGCGCTTCTTGCACGGTCTCTGTGGACACGTGATTCACCTTTCCCGAATTAGGGGGTACTTGCTGCCTTCCTTTCTGCCCATTATTCTGAGGTGGGAGCTGATCTTGCCTCTTCGGACAGCGGTTGGCATAGTGACCGGGATCACCACAACGGAAACAGGCATTGGGTGTTCCATTCTTGACGGGGGTGTTGGGTGCACTAGTCTTCATGGGAGCATTGTTGGGAGTGCCTTGGCGCTGAGCTTGATTATTGTTCTGCTGCTGTTGCGGGTATGAAGGACGTTGCTGTCCCTGGTTGCGGTTCCACTGAGTAGTCGGTCCCTAGTACCTCTGCTGATTGCCTGGTGCGAAGTTGGAACGAGGGCGGTTGTTACTACCAGAAGACTGACCTTGGAGCTTCCTCTTTCTAGCCTCCATCTCCTTGCGCTTGTTGTCAACCACTATAGCACGGTTGACTAGAGTCTGGTAACTGGCATACTCATTGGACATTAACTGCAGTGCCAGTCCATCATTCAGACCCTTGAGGAAGCGACGCTGCTTGTCGGCATCCTGAGCAATATCAGCGGGAGCATAGCGTGACAATTGAGCAAACTTGTCACGGTACTCTGCAACGGTCATGGCTCCTTGGCGCAGAGATCTGAACTCTTCCTGCTTCAATTCAATCAGACCAGCAGGGATATGGTACGCTTTGAAGTTGGTCTCAAATTCCTCAAAGGTGACAGGTGGAGCATCGTTGGCTTGACCGAACTGAAACGATTCCCACCAATCCAGAGCAGCTCCTTGCAACTGACCAGAAGCATAGAGCACCTTCTCCTGGTCATTGCATTGCGCGATGGTAAGCTGGCGTTCAATAGCACGAAGCCAGTCATCAGCCTCCAGGGGATCAGCGGCATGGGAGAACACTGGCGGGTGACCCTTTAAAAACTCACCCCTCTTGTCCCTCACTTGCATCGGTGGTGCTCCTCCAACTGGCTGATTCTGCATATGTTGCATCATGGTTTGCATAAATTGGGCTTGGATGCCCATCAACTGCTGAATGTTAACTGGAGGTGGTGGTGGTGGGTTAACAGGTGCTCCACGACCACGGCCACGTCCACGTCCACCTCCAACTCCACCTCCTCTGGCGGCCATCTGTGTTTCCAAACAGGGATCAAGGTTAGTGAACTTTTTAAGAAAAGATCACTCATATGAGAGGAAACAGTAGATCTGAAAATTTCTGGGCGAGGTCTAGTAACAGCAGTATAGAAAAACAAACATATTCGGAGTTCCAGAAATCCAAACAGGGCGTGTGATACACGGTTGGAAAGATAACGAAATTATCTACAACTTTTATTCAAGTGACTTTCCCAGATTCTGTCGTTAAGTTAGTCAAAAACAGAGAACAAACAGATCTGTCCAGAGCTCAAAACTGCGCAGAAACTCTAACTTGAAACAGCCATATCTCACAAACCATAACAGCTATTGAAGTGATTCCAGAGGCATTGGTTAGATATAGGAGTCTATTTTCCACCATAAAATTTTCAGCCATGTTGCACGATCAGAACTTGAGATATAACCGAAAGATCACAGGTTGCTCCAGAAAACAGCATAGGACAAGATATAACTAACCCTCTTATTCTTCATAAACGTTATGTCTAACTATGAGATTTGTAGACAAGCCCACAAATCTCAACACTCATTACAAAGAACAAAATCACACATAAGCATAATGATAATCCAACTCACACATAAAGAAACACGATAGCACAAAAGTTAACTAGACTTGACAAAACGCTTGCTAGTATCGTCTTATTACATAGAATGGTGACCTATGCCTATTTGTAGAGCGGTTCGCGGAGCCTCTTGTACATAGGGGGTTGGTTGAGAAGTTCCAAGAGCCCATCAATGGTGTTATAGCATCTTTTGAGATCTTTTCCCAGGGATATCACCTCCTTTTCCAAGTCCGCGTTAGACCTTTCCCTGTCAAGGAGAAAATCTCGTGTGGCCTTCTCTGTTGGAGTTGCATTGGGGTCTTCTACCATAGCCTCCTTATTCTCACTGTTCCAATAGGGCAGATAGCGGTATGCATCATCCCTCATGTCTTCAATGCGACGACCCCGGAATGCTTTGTAGGCTTCAAGTGCCACGGCTTCCAAGGCTGACGCTAGAGTGGACCGACGAGCCCTGTGGCCAATCACCATCTCATGCAGGTATAGGCCACTCTCTGGTTCTCGGACGGCGACAGTCACTCTTGCTTTCCAGTAGGTCCTTTCCACGGGATGACTGTACCTCCAGTGGGTGTACTGTGCGATGATGTTCTTGTCGGGGTAGTAGGCATCAAAAAGTCCCATCAGCCTGTGATGTGTGGGACTCTGGGCAGCTGTGGGCGCTCCGACGAGATACCCGGAGTCCACGTCCCAACCCGTTGGAAGCTCTTCATCGTCTTCAACCTCCAGCACTTCTGGGGGCACTGGCGCGGGAGGTACTGGAGCTTGTGGAGCTGGTGCTTGCTGAGCTGGAGCTTGTACCGGTGGTGCCGGCGCTTGTGGTTCCACTTCTTGAGGTGCTTGTTCTTGCAGTACTGGCTCTTGTTCTTGCAGTACTGGCTCTTGCGGTGCTTGCGGGACGGGGTTGCCTGCCCTCCTGCGTCCACCGATGGTCCTGCGGGTGATACGACGAGCCATCTATGGAGTAGACCAAGAGACAGATACAATAGAATCAATATATTTGTGTAATAGAGCAAGTAAAGAGAAGCATATAGTTTTGATAAATTAACAAGGCTAAGATAAATAGCAAGAATTGAGAAGCAAGGACCACTAAAACGACCATAACTAACTAGGCTTGCGTCCTACAGTCAACATAGCTCCGATACCAATTTGTCACACCCAATTTTAAGAACAAAATTGAATGCATAATCTCATGTGTGCCCAGAGATCAATCACACACATAAGCCACAAATTAAAAAGTACCATCACATATGTTTATTACATAGCGAATATTATTCAAAGTCTTTACATAGCAGCGGATAAATAAAGTGTCTCTCGCGGTAGCTCCATCACAGGGAAGATGACTGGTTGACAGCAAGACTAGAACTCTTCAGGGAAGTCGTCGTTACCATAGCAATCTGTTACCCATCCGGGATTTTTATCCAAGTAGAAAGAAAATAAACAAGCATAAGTACATCTCGTACTTAACAAGTGTAACATGGGGTTCATGAGGCTCAAATAAGGCTGACACTGGTTAGACTGCGGTAGCTTTTAATTGGCACAATTTTAGCATTAGATAGCATCAATAATATCCATCCTAATTAAACATGTGATCAATGTGAACATGAAACCATTGAACGAGATAGTAACATTAATTTAAAACATTAATTAAAGCAACAACTATACCATAAGAATTCCAGGTCGCTCGTAACCGTGAGCACGGCTGATATATCAGTTTTACACTCTGCAGAGGTTGTACACTTTACCCGATGAGTCGTGATATCCAGATGCCCGGGTTAATTACTCCCATAACACTTCCGAGGTGAGCGGGCAGGATACACGCAAAGCCTTTCAAAGGTTCGTCTAACAAGTTAGGGCCGCTAGGTCTTAAGGCAAGGGGAAAAAGGGTCTCTCAACCTTGCGGCACGCAGGCAAAGTGAAAGTAGCCGCCCTAATTCCAGCTCGTCAAGCGCCTTATGCGCCCTTTCGGGTAACCTCTAACAAGCTAGAAAAGGTCCTTATACTGAGCTAAGGTCAGAGCCATATAACTCCCATGGTTGCACTGTTGTCCCGGGTGATCCCTTATAGTAGCTCCTAAACCATGTTGCTATAAAAACCAATTTTACCAGGTTGCATATACCATTAAGTTCAGACTCACATGATCAAATGTTTAATTTGAGCACTAGCATAGTTCTACCCAATGCATACCAAGTTTAACAAGGCATAAGATCAACAACTAGGATATGTCTAAATAGGCATCAAGGTAGACACATGCATATGATGTTTAAAGTGATTTATGGTTATTAGGACATCAAGGAGGATCCCATGCTATACTTGCCTGATTCAGCGAACTCTGGTTGCTCTTGATTGTCGTAGAAGGGTTCCTGATCACCAGCGTATGTCTCACCGTCTATACTCGATTACCACATCAACACACAATCATCGGGACATAATCATGCAAAGCAAACAAGCTATAATTAGAACATTACACCAACAGCAAGAAAATAATATAAAAAGTTTGAAAACAGAATCTACGATCCAACACGATCACATAAACGCGAAGATCACGAAAAACAGAATTATAACGCGAAAGTTATAAGCTAAACAAGTTACAAAACCTTAGTTAGTAGATTAAACCTAACTCAAATTTTAAGTACTGAAAACAGTATAGCTTTTCATACAGATAGATAGATCTTTTCAAAACGAATCTAACGCAACTTGAACGGACTAAATCGGACTAAAAACGTAGAAGTTATAAGCATTTGAAACTGGTGGCAAAACTGTAAATAAACTGAAATTGATTTTGAATTTAAATTGATTTAAATCAAAATTGCAAATCGGTTGGACTGCGCCTCAAATAGGACAAAGCGCAGGGGCTTAGATGGAAGATTGCACAGACTCAACGCACAGTGCGTTGAGGACCGCGGGTTGAGATCCAAAAAATTGTAAGGGCTCCTTAGCAAGAACGGCATCGAAGGGGTACGGGGCTTCCTGGGGCGTCGGATCGGCAACGGACGCTCCAGATCAGATCAGGGGGGGTCAGCGGCGCTCTTCGCCGGAGCAAAGGGAGGGCGCGGCGGCGACATGGCCGGAAAACGGCGGCGCGGCTCGGGATTGCTCGATAGAACGGTAGAGACCTCGGGAGTAGGTCCAATAGAAAGAGGAGAGCAAAGCAGACTCACCAGTGGTGATGATGGCGTCGGTGAGGTCTCTGTGACGGCGGATTGCGCGGCGAGGCGGACAGCGGGGGCTCTGCAACGACGGCGAGCATGGGTTAACGCGAAACCAGGAGAAAACAGAGGGGAAAAAGGTGTCATGGCTTCGCGTGACCAAGACAAAGCTAGAAAGGAACCTTGCGACGGCTGGAACTCGTTGAAGCGTCGGATTGACGACGGCGGATCTTCGGCGGCCGCGGAGATCTAGGTGTGGGCAAGATAGAGCACGAGAGCAAGAGCTAGATGCGTGGGGAGAGGCGGCGGGTTCTTGGGGATCTATTTATGGGGTTGGCTCGGCCGATTAGGCAAGCGAGGACGTGTGCCAGGGTTGGAGTCGGTCTCGGCCATGGAGTCCGCCATGGCCACGAGCAGATGAGGGAGCGGTGGGACGCTGACAGGCGGGGGCGTGCGGTCAGCGACGGGAGAGAGCGACGCGCGCGCGCTGCAGCTGGGAAGCGGGCGGCTGGGCCGATGGTTGGGCCGCGCAGCGATGGAGGGGGAAAGGAGCGAGCGAGGCCGCGGCACTGCGTGGAAGCTGGGCCGGAGCGGCGGCCCACGCGGGCGAAAGAGAGATAAGGGAGAAGAGAAGACGGGCCGGCGGGGAAGAAGAGAAGCAGGCCGCACCGGGCTGGCTCGGGCCGAAAAGAGAAAGGGAGAGGAGAAGAGAAGGAAAATGGTTTTCCAATTTCCAAAACTGATTTTCAAGAATGAATTTGAAATCCCTTTGAATTCAAACAAGTTTTGAGCAAAAACCAATCATCACAAAAATAAGATATGCACCAACATGTATGCTTCATCATGATCTTTGGCCTAGGATTAATTTTAGCTTTTGTAAATAATTTATTAACTAGGTTCTATGCAACACATAAAATGCATAATTAATTCATATTGCCTATTTTCAAATTGATGCAAATTTTGGGATGTTACATGAAGCGTGACAGCTCCATGTGTTGCGGCATCGATCACGAGGAATGGTCCTTCCCATTTGCTTTTTAGTTTTCCATGGCCAAAGAGCTTGACCCTTGAGTTGAACATAAGAACCTTGTCTCCCGGATGGAATTCCTTTTGCTTGATCCTCTTGTCATGCCATTTCTTGGTTCTCTCTTTATAGATCCTAGCGTTGTGATAGGCTTTCTCTCTCCATTCTTCCAGTTCAGAGATCTGCATTCTCCTATTTCTTCCAGCTGCGGGCAAATCCATATTCCATCTCTTTATTGCCCAGTGTGCTCTATGCTCCAATTCCACGGGCAGATGGCATGTCTTGCCGTATACAAGTTGGTATGGGGTCATACCAATTGGAGTCTTGTATGCGGTCCTGTATGCCCACAGTGCATCTGATAGCATGCTTCTCCATGCTGTCCCCATTTCATTGACAGTCTTTTGCAGAATATTCTTGATTTGCTTGTTCGATGTTTCTGCTTGTCCGCTTGTTTGTGGGTGATAAGGTGTTCCAATATTGTGCCTTATCCCTCTTTCTATTAAATAGCGTCGGAACTTTCTGTCAATGAAGTGGCTTCCTCCATCGCTGATTACTAACCTTGGGGTGCCAAACCGTGGGAATATTATTTCCTTGAACATCTTCGTTGCGTGCAACGAATCCGCTGACTTGCACGACATGGCTTCAACCCATTTGGATACGTAGTCTACTTCCACCAGAATATACTCACAACCTTGAGACGGGGGGAAAGGACCCATGTAGTCAATTCCCTAGGCGTCGAACAACTCTACTTGTAGGTTGTTTGTGAGTGGCATTGCATCGCGGGCATTGATGTTCCCATGTTTCTGACACCTTGCACACTTCTTCACGAAGTCCTTGGTGTCTTCATACATGGTAGGCCAATAGAATCCACTTTGCCAAATCTTGGCATGGGTTCGGAATGTTCCATAATGGCCTCCATACTCTGCTCCATGACACTTCTCCATGATCTTAACTGCTTCGTTCATGGGCACACACCTTCTTAGTATGCCGTCTTGGCATACTCTATAGAGATACGGGTCATCCCATAGATGCACCGAGCTCTCCTTGATAAGCTTCTTTTTGTCTACTCCAGGTGGTACGTAGCCTGAGACTATGTAGTTGACGATGTTTGCATAGCACGGGTAGGTGTCTGAAACTTTGAGGAGTGTGTCGTCTCGAAGATAGTCGTTGATGGGCAGGTCCTGTTTATCCTCAGTTTGCATTCTAGACAAGTGGTCGGCTACAGAGTTCTCTGCTCTCTTTTTATCTCTAATTTCTAGATCAAATTCTCGGAGGAGTAGGATCCATCTTATTAGTCGTGGTTTGGCATCTTTCTTAGTAAGTATGTATTTCAGAGCCGCGTGATCTGTGTAGACGATCACCTTGGCTCCTACCAAGTAAGATCTAAACTTGTCTATAGCAAACACCACAGCTAAAAGTTCTTTTTCTGTTGTTGCATAGTTTAGCTGTGGTCCGGTTAGCGTTTTACTAGCATAGGAAATGACATAGTGTTTCTTATCCTGGGTCTGTCCTAGGACAGCTCCTACAACATAGTCACTAGCATCGCACATTATCTCAAAAGGTAGCGACCAGTCAGGGGTTGAATGACTGGTGCAGAGATAAGTGCTTTCTTTATATGGTAAAAAGAGTCTAAGCATGTGTCGTCAAAGTCAAAGGGTGCGTCTTTAGCTAGCAGGTTTGTTAAAGGTCTAGCAATTTGAGAAAAATCTTTTATAAACCTTCTATAAAAACCGGCGTGGCCAAGGAAACTGCGAATGCCTTTAACATTCGTGGGAGGTGGGAGCTGTTCTATAACTTCTATTTTAGCTCTATCTACCTCTATTCCACGTTCAGATACTCTATGTCCTAGCACTATCCCTTCTCGAACCATGAAGTGGCATTTCTTCGAGTTCAAGATCAAGTGCTTTTCTTGACAATGTTGTAAGACACGATCCAGATTCTCTAAGCAGTGATCAAAGGTTGTTCCATAGACTGAAAAGTCGTCCATGAAAAGTTCCATGATTTCTTCTATCATATCTGAGAAGATGGACATCATGCACCTCTGAAATGAAGCAGGGGCATTGCACAGGCCAAATGACATGCGCCTGTATGCATATGTCCCATAGGGGCATGTGAACGTGGTCTTACTTTGGTCGTCGGGATGGATTGGAATTTGATGGTACCCCGAATACCCATCAAGGAAACAAAAGAAGGAATGTTTGGCTAGCCGTTCCAACATCTCATCGATGAACGGCAATGGGAAGTGGTCTTTCTTTGTGGCCTTGTTATGTTTTCGGTAGTCTATGCACATTCTCCATCCCGTGACGGTTCGTTGTGGAATCAATTCGTTGTTTTGATTTTTAACGACCGTCATTCCTCCTTTCTTAGGAAGTACTTGGACGGGGCTGACCCACTCGCTGTTTGGAACAGGGTAGATTATGCCCGCGTGCAAGAGCTTCAATACCTCCTTCTTTACTACTTCTCTCATCGCATTGTTGAGCCTCCTTTGTGGCTCTCTAGAAGGTGTAGCATCGGGTTCGATCGGAATGCGATGTGTGCAAAGAGCGGGACTAATTCCCTTGAGATCTTGCAAGAATATCCTAAGACGGATCGGTGTTTTTCTAGGATGGTGACGAATTTAGAAACTTCTTCCGTTGTAAGTCAATCACTAATGATCACGGGAGTCTCTCTATCACCATTAAGGAAGGCATACTTAAGCACAGAAGGAAGTGGCTTAAGCTCTATAGAGGGTTTTGGTGGAGGTTCAGACTCATCCAAGTCTAACGGTTCATCTAAATCAGTGTCTTCTTCTTGGATAAAGTCATGGGCGTCTTCTTCTAGATTGGGTTGAGAAGTTTCTAGTGAAGATATCGACATCACCTCCTCTATTGGATCAGGCTCAGGTTTTGGTTCGGCTATCGAATTAACGGAGCCGGCAAAAGGAACTGAAAGATCTAGATCCTTCCCAAGGTGACCCTTAAGGCTCCCTTCACGAAATCCCTCAATGAATCTCATGAGTGGGTGCCCAATTAACAAGTCAACTTCGTCTACGTCAAAGACATAGAAGTTTGCGAGGAAGCTAACCTTGTTAATTGTGATAGAAATATTATGTGCAATCCCGCAACTCTCGACCAATTTTCCAGAAGGAAGCTTAAGGAATTTATTGGTCGGGTTTAGCGGTTCCTCACCTAGGAGTGTTAACATCAATGATTTAGACATTAAATTTACTCCTACAGCGGGATCATAGAGGGAATCTACAGCCGTCTTGTTTATGGCACACGGTATGGATGTGAAACAGGACAGAAGCTTAATGACATCTAAAGATGCTTCAGCCTCCCTGAACCATTCGTTGCTCATAATAGACATGAGCTCCTAGGCAGTCGCCTTAAGGTAACTTGCCTCAAACTGGGTTGGCATGTGGTTATTAGGAGCTCTACGGGCTGTGGATCTCTTCTGCACAGGTTGTTTTGAGACATTGCCATAATTGGTGAAAAGATTTGTCTCGATATTTAGAGGATAATCCAAAGGATGAATTACTTCTTCCTTTGGAGGAGTAGGTGGTTGTGGTTCAGGTTTGACAGCTTGGGTTATAGGTAAAGGAGTTTCGGCTGTCATGGGTTCGTCCCTAGGAGTTTGATCTTCCTCTAGAGTTTCACCATGGTCATCGGTGTAGGGGGTGTTCATGAGAATGGTCGTAAGGACTTCCTTACCTTCACTAATGGGTAAATCGAGGAAAGCTCCTTTAGAGGCTAAATCAAGGAATTGTGCGGAGTTTTGGCTAAGACCGAGATAGAAATGTTGCATAAGGGTTGGCTCGGTTATAGCTAAATCTGGGCCAGAGGATGCTAAGTCTGTAAGTCGTGCCCAGGCCGCACCTAGAGATTCCTTCTCGTCTTGTTTCAAGTTTAGCACATCTCTATGAAGACGAGCTACGCGGGATATGGGAAAGTACGTTAAGCAGAACATGGCTTGCAGTTTCTCCCATTCTCCATTCACACTACCAACGTAGCGAGTATACCAGCGTCTAGCTTTTCCCGTTATCGAGAACGGAAATAGCTTCCACTTAAGAGTGACTCGCCTCATTCCTTGGATGTGAATACACGAACAAAGTTGTTCGAAATCACGTAGGTGGGTATAAGGATTCTCATCTACATCTCCTGAAAAGTGATTCTCCTGAACCATCGCTATGAGGCTGGGGCGAAGCTCATAGCGAACTGCCAAAATGGCATGAGATGAACTAGGCGGCTCCAACTCAGCGCCCGATGGAGCAGCGTAGTCAAAAAGGGTTGTTTGATCCATATTGATTTATGAAATAAAAGTTCTAATCAAACTACGATAACTTTAACGACTTTGTTCTAGCTAACACAGCTACCGTTCCCCGGCAACGGCGCCAGAAAAGCTTGTTGACACTTCTTAATGCAACCACTAGAACTAGACTATGGAGCCTAATCCCCGGCAGCGGCACCAGAGATGCTTGTTGACACCAGAAGTGGCAAACGGATATACCGCAAGCGCACGGTAGTCAATTATAGCTTTTCACCGGGAGTATTCCAGGTATCGTATTTCCATAGGGAACGTGAAGTGGATTAACTAGAGGTAGGGTCGTCAAAGGATGATCAAAGGGTATATGATAACTGGGATAGAGAGGTCTTCCTAATATCAATATCTGGTACTGGTTTTCTAAATGTACTGAGGTTTACCACCTCACTCCTTACTGGGGGCGAAGGACGAAACAGTAGTTGATTAAAAGGTTCTCCACCTAACAACTACTGAGGCGGCAATGCTGCTACCCAACTATTATTTTCAACTTGCCTACAACACTTGAGAGGAACTCCAAGCACTGGCTGTGTCTGTCACTCTACCACCAGGCGTCTACACAAGTGCGACAAGAAGTCCACACTGGCAAGATATAGCCTAGACACCACGTCTACACTAATCTTACTACTCTAAAGCTAAGCTTATTAGGCCTAGAGCACTTCAACAAAGTAAAACAATGTGCCAAGTAAAAGAACTGTAAACTTAAATTACCAGACCACAATATTAAATACTAGAAGGACTCAGATGTAACACTTACAAGAAGAATCGCATCCGCTGAGGCGCACCTTGGAGAAGACTCCCGACAGGCCGGGACTCCTTCGTGGAACTCCTCACTCCCTTCCCTCTCTTCTAACACTAAAGCTACTAAGTAGGCTTTCTCTCCTTGGATGCATACAAATGAAGAGCTCTAGGGGGGTATTTATAGCTTGGAGGTGGAGTAGCGGCTACTCCGGTGCCACGTCAGCGATCCACGTGCTCTCCTTCCTTGGCCATTGGATCAAACCGCCATAGTAACCGTCATGGATGGATGTCCTTGATTTCTTCACCTGTGAAACATGTGCAAGCAACCGACACTGGATGGGATTCACCTTGGGGTCGGCCGACCCCGGCCAATGACAGGTGGGCCCACCACTTTGCTTCTAGAAGGTGCTGATGTCACCAGGCTGAATAGTGTAGCCAGGGCCCACCAAGGGGGGTCGGTCGACCCCCCTAAGACAGGGCTGGCCCACCTTCTTCTCTCCCTTGGTGACCCCACATGTCATGGAGCAAGTCTTGTGAAGTTGGTTGCATTTGGTTTCGGTGTGGACCCATGAATCCATGTGCTTCTCATCTTGCACCATTGAGTAAAAGCACATGTTTGATCCAAGGGTTGATATTGGCCTGAGCATGCTTCTCTTGGATCGTGCCATGTCACCCTGGCCGAGGTGGCCACCAAGGTGGGGTCGGCCGACCCCCTTGGTGGGCCCACCTGGCCTCATTTTGTTCATTTTGCCATCTCCTACAAGTTCACAAGCTAAGAGTACAAGTGGAACTTATTAGTGATAAATATGCTCATGATATGCTATACTTCCTTGAAATCGGGGCTTGTTGACGGTATTTTGATAAGGTAAAACATGCTATAACTTCCGTCAACAGTGAAACCACTTCTATCTAGCTCTTTTACTTTGTGTATTTACTTTGAGCTATTCTTTTGTGTAGATACTATCTCTTGTCATATACCTTGTTTAGTTAGTTGTAGTTAGCTAGCTTGGTATATCTTGTGCACACACTTGTTTCATATACATTCTTTGTATATCATACTAATAGTGTTTGCCTAAGTATTTTTGTAGATTTTTAATTAGGTTATTCACCCCCCCCTCTAGCCAATTTGGACCTTTCAAGTGGTATCGGAGCCGAGGTCACCGTTTGTTTGAGGCTTAACATCCTCCGGTGTTAAAATGGCTCAAATCAACTATATGGGGAAGCCACCACATTTTGACGGCACCAACTTTGATTGTTGGAAGAGGAAGATGTGCGCATTCACAAGAGGAATGAATAGAAAGATTTGGGATGTGATTGAGCATGACTTTGCCGTAATTGATCCCGCAAGTCCCACTCCTAGAGAAGAAGAGAAGCTTCAGTGGAATGATGTGGCAATCAACTTGTTTCATGAAGCCTTTGACACAAAAGTGTTTGAGCAAATCAAAGATATTGAAAAAGCAAGTGAGATATGGGAGAGATTGGAGGAGACGTATGAGGGTACCAAGGCAGTCAAGGGTGCCAAATTGTACATTCTCAAGGACAAGCTTGCCATGTTCAAGATGCAAGATGATGAAAGGATACTAGAGATGTTTCACCGGTTGCAAGTTATTATCAATGACTTGAAGGCTTTGGGAGAGAAGATGGAGGACAAGGACTTTTCTCACAAGTTCTTAAGATGCTTACCACCAAGGTTTGATACTTTGGTAACTATTCTTGTGAGGGAAGGATTGGATACGGTAACCCCAAACCAAGTACTAGGTGATGTGGTCACACAAGACACATACCGTGTGGAAAGGGATTGGGGAGCTCAAGAAGAGAAGAAGAAGAAGACCGTAGCATTCAAAGCATCATCCTTCAAGAGCAAGAGCAAGGGCAAAGCAAAGAAGGAGGAAAGTGATGATGAAGCAAGCTCAAGTGGTTGTGAGATAGATGATGAAGAAATGGCTCTATTTGTCAAGAGATTTGGCAAGTTCATGAAGAAGAAGGGATATGGAGCAAGAAAGAGAAGAGATGGAATCAAAAGCACAACTAAAAGATCCTATAGATGCAAGAGCAAGGATCACTTCATTGCGGATTGTCCATATTCTAGTGATGATGATGATGATCACAAGAAGAGCAAGAAGAAAGACAAGAAAGAAAAGAAGGAAAAGAAAGAGAAGAAGAAGGAGAAGAAGAAGGGTGGTTCCTATGTTGTGACATGGGATAGTGATGCCTCCTCAAGCGATGATGATGATTCTAGTGATGATGAGAGGAAGACCACCAAGAAGAAGGCTATGGCTAGTCTTGCTATATCAAGCAAGCCTTCTATCTTCAACACTCCATCGACATGCTTCATGGCTAAGGCCACTAAGGTATCATCCGATGAGAGTGATAGTGAGAGTGATAGTGATGATGATGAGGAGTACTCAAAGGAAGGCCTCATGAGCATGCTACAAGATGCTCACTCTTACATTGAAACTAAGAGGAAGGAGTGCAAAGAATTGCGCAAGGCCAGCAAGGCTCTTGAGCAATCCTTTGATGAGCTCAAGTCTACTCATGAGAGGCTAGAGGAAGCCCATGAGAAGCTTGATCAAGCTTACACTAGGCTTAAGGAAGCCCACTCCTCCATCCTTGATCAAAGTAAGATTAAGGATGTTGTAGAGACTTGCAATATAGGAGTTACATGTGATATACTTGTTGAATCATTCTATTCTCCTATTATTGTTGCTCCCACAAATGCATCATCATCATCTAGCTCAACTAAAATGCTTACTTCTACTACTTGTGATTCTTCATTAGTGGTAGAAAATGAGAACCTTAAGAACAAGGTATATGAGCTCACTCATGCTTTAGGCAATGCCTATGGTGGAGATGCCCGCTTGCTTAAGTGCTTGGGTAGCCAAAGATGTCCACTCAACAAGGAGGGACTTGGCTATACCCCCAAGAAGGGCAAGGCGGCCTTTGCTACTCACAAGACTAGTTTTGTGAAGAGCAATGGTCGGTATTGTTATAATTACAAGCAATCCGGGCACATAGAGCAAAATTGCTTTAACAAGAACAAGAACAATGCTCATATTTCATCTATTAGAATTGATTCTTGTTATATGCTTACAAAGGGCACTAATGGTGTGAAGGCTAAGTATATTGGTGCACCCTTGGTTGGCCCAAAGAAGAAGGCGATTCGGGTGCCCAAGAGCTTGGTGACTAACCTTGGAGGACCCAAAAAGGTTTGGGTACCTAAAAATAATTGATCTCTTTGTAGGTGAATTATAAAGTGGGAGGAAGGCATTGGGTGCTTGACAGTGGGTGCACTCAACATATGACCGGAGATGGAAGAATGTTCAAATCAATCAACACTAGTGGCAATGATCATGCGGATGCTATCACATTTGGTGACAACAAGAAGGACAAGGTTAAAGGCTTGGGCAAGATTGCAATATCCAATGACTTGAGCAACTCCATTGTGCTATTAGTGGAATCTCTCAACTTCAACTTGTTGTCCGTGGCACAATTATGTGATTGGGGATTCAAATGCATTTTTGGGGTTGATGATGTGGAGATAGTGAGTGTTGATGGAAGTGATTTGGTCTTCAAAGGATTTAGATATGAGAATCTTTATTTGGTGGACTTTGATGCTAGTGAAGCCCAATTGACAACATGCTTATTCACCAAATCAAGTATGGGTTGGCTATGGCATAGGAGCTTGGGACATGTTGGAATGAAGCAACTAAAGAGGCTAGTGAAGCATGACATGGTTAGAGGACTAAAGGATGTTCACTTTGAGAAAGACAAGCTATGTAGTGCATGTCAAATGGGAAAGCAAGTTGGTAACACTCATCCCAACAAAGGAATGATGAGCACTACACATGCACTTGAGTTGTTGCACATGGACTTGTTTTGATCAACTACATATGCAAGTATTGGAGGAAACAAATATGACTTCGTGATAGTGGATGACTACACAAGATACACATGGGTCTTCTTTCTTGTTGACAAGAGTGAGGTGTTTGGCGTATTCAAAACTTTTGTCAAGAGAAGCCAAAATGAGTTTGATTGAAGAATCAAGAAAGTGAGAAGTGACAATGGAAGTGAGTTTAGAAACACAAGAGTTGATGAGCTATGTGATGAATTTGGAATCAAACATCAATTCCCGGCCAAGTATACACCTCAATCAAATGGGATTGTTGAAAGAAAGAATAGGACACTCATTGATATGTCAAGATCCATGCTTAGTGAATATTTTGTGAGTGATTCCTTTTGGGCCGAAGCAATCAACACGACATGCTATTATAGCAACCGGCTCTATTGTCATCCTCTATTGAAGAAAACACCATATGAGCTCCTCAATGATAGAAAGCCCAACATTGCATATTTCCGGGTCTTTGGGTGCAAGTGCTACATATTGAAGAAGGGCACAAGACTTGGCAAGTTTGAAAAGAAATGTGATGAAGGATTCCTACTTGGTTACTCCACTACAAGCAAGGCATATAGAGTGTGGAACAACACATCAAGAACAGTTGAAGAAGTCCATGATGTTGAGTTTGATGAAACCAATGGCTCTCATGAAGAACAAGATAATCTAGATGATGTGAGAGGAACACAATTAGTGGAAGCTATGAAGAACATGGACATTGGTGATATAAGGCCAAAGCAAGTAATTGACATAGAAGATGACAAAGATCAAGTGCTTTCTCCTCCAACCATGCATGGAAATGATGTTGCAAGCTCTAGCGGTTCTCAAGATCAACAAGATGCTAGTGCAAGTGCTCAACCGGAACAAGTGCTCCAACCAACACACATTGACTTTGGCGAGCTAGCTTTCCAGGGAGCATCGGACGCGTCCGATGTATTTTGGTCCTCTCTGGAACCTCTCTGCATGGTCATCGGATGCAAGGGTTGAGCGTCCTATGTGAAGGTGCCGGCGCGTCTGATGTGCTGCAGAAAAGAGCTAAAACGAGCAGTGGCATCGGAGCGTCCGATGCCTGGCATCGGCGCGTCCAATGTCACATTAACCATGACACGAAGGAATATGACCGTTGGGATCTAACGTGCTGAATTCATAGCAGGAGGACACGTGGTGCTCATCGGAGCATCGGACGCTGGGGGAGCGTCCGATGGCCCCGACACCGGCGCGTTCGATGGTTGCGTTTCCAGCCCAACGGCTAGGCCGACTTGTCTGGCCTATTTAAGGGGCTTGGCCGGCTCATTTGGACTCACCCTTGCACATTCTGATTCCTAAGCATACTAGTGAGCATTGGCAAGCCTCCCAACTCATCTCCCAAGTTGATTTGATCAAACCAAGTGAGATTGAGTGATCTAGTGCGTGATTTGAAAGAGTTCAATCTAGTGGCACTAGTTCTTCGCATCGGCATTGAGTTTTCTTGTTACTCTTGGCATTTGCTGGTGCCTAGATGGCTTGGAGGCGTTGAGGTGGATTTGGCAAGAGAAGGAGATTGTTCTTGGCCACCACCGTTCGAGTTTGTGAGAGGTTTTGGAGCCTCACCTCGCCGGAGCAGCAAGAGGCATCCTTAGTGGATTGCTCGTGTCTTTGAGCTACCTCACTAGTGGTAGATTCTTGTGGTGCTCTATGTGAGCTTGGTTTTGAGCCAATTAGCCACCGGGTCACCTAGTGTTGGTCGACACAACGGGGAGTAGCGTGCCGGCAAGCACGTGAACCTCAGGATAAATCTTGGTGTCCCGTGTGCTTATTGCGATTGCTTCCACATCTTGGTGATTGGTCTTCATATTCATATTCTTGGTGTTTGGCATCACGAGCGGATTTCACCGGTGATTGGCTCTCTACTAGACAATCCCGAAGGCTCGGTGAAACCACTTCTATCTAGCTCTTTTACTTTGTGTATTTACTTTGAGCTATTCTTTTGTGTAGATACTATCTCTTGTCATATACCTTGTTTAGTTAGTTGTAGTTAGCTAGCTTGGTATATCTTGTGCACACACTTGTTTCATATACATTCTTTGTATATCATACTTGTTCTAGAGCTAGATTGTTTTATTCCACATTTGTTAGCTCTAGTTGATTGTGTGACATAGAAATATTAGGTAGAATTGTTGGATAGGTGGCTTGCAACACACTATTAGGCTAGCGCAAAAAGCTTTGCCATTTGTTATACTAATAGTGTTTGCCTAAGTATTTTCGTAGATTTTTAATTAGGCTATTCACCCCACCTCTAGCCAATTTGGACCATTCACCTGGTCGAGGCCATCGACCGGGCCAACAAGAGGATCATCGACTGCATCAACGTTGTTGAGACGGCTCGTTGGCCTGGCCTTTGCTTGTCGCCGCCTTCGCTCGACGTCGACCGGGCTCATCATCGACCGGGCTTGTCGTCGCCTTCGCTCGTTGCCGACCGGGCTCGTCGCCGCCTTCGCTTGTCATCGACCGAGCTCGTCGCCGCCTTCGCTCATCATCGACCAGGCTCGTCGTCGACCGGGCTCGTCGCCGCCTTCGCTCGTCGTCGACCGGGCTCATCGCTTTCTTTGCTCATCGCAGCCTTCTCTCGTCGCCGACCGGACTCGTCTCCGTCTTTGCTCGTCGCCGCCTTCGCTCGTCACCGACCAGGCTCGTCGCTGCCTTTGCTCGTCGACCAGGCTCGTCGCCGCCTTCGCTCGTCACCACCTTCCCTCATCGCCGCCTTCGCTCGTCGTCAACCGAGCTCGTTGCCTCCTTCGCTCGTCGTCAACCAGGCTCCTCGCCGCCTTCGCTCGTCACCGACCCGTCCGCCGCCTAAGATCGGATCTACATTCGGCTCCTCGCTTCGCTCCACGGTTCGCCAACCGCGCTTCATCATCGGTCTCCATGCCCTACGGGCTACGCGGTGTGGCGTCCACCTTCCAACATTAGGCGCTCCGACGACTCTCCGACAAGGCTGAGCTCTTTAGCTCCGACCAGACTTTCGCCGACCTCTCCAAACGATCACCGACCACTCCAGACATTCGCTGACCTCTCCAAGCAGCCTAGCTAATGCTAAAGAGGCCTTAGAGCCGGGGATGTTGTCACCTCAATACGCGTGCATGAGTGTCTGCCTTCTGCGCTATGGAGGCCAGCAGTCCTCCTCGAGTGACGTCCTGCCCTCTCTACGCGTGCATGAGCGTCTGCCCTCTGCGCTATGAAGGAAAGGCTAACACTATAAGAAATGATTGATTTTTTGACATAAAATCCATTTGTGACGCTGATTTTTTGACGTTAATTATGACATAGTTATGTGAATTATGACATTAGTTATGTGAATTATGACATCAATTATGTGATAATTCACATAATTAATGTCAACATAATTAATGTAAAAAATTCACATAACTGATGTCATAATTCACATAACTAATGTCATAATTCACATAACTATGTCATAATTAACGTCAAAAAACTAGCGTCACAAATGGATTTTATGTCAAAAAACCAACCATTTCTTGTAGTGTAAGCTCGGGCTGAGACTTCCGAGGCCATATGCCTAGTGCCTGTATACACGGTCTCCAAACGGTCTCCATATGGTCTCCAGCGGTCTCCATATGCCTAAGTCACGCCTCGATCGAACCTCTCGGAGAGTGCCCTGTCTCTGGTACCTCCCTACGCGTGGACGAGCGTCTGCCCTCTGCGCTACGGGATGCCAGCAATGCCTCCTTGGGGATTCCTATGACTCCTACGCGTATAAGAGCTCCGCGCTCTACGATACGGATCATGGGATAACCTAAGGCCGAACGGTTCATTGCTCCGGCTCACGAGTAAACGGCACGCGACAAGATACAAGTCGAGCGCCCCTGCGGCCTGCTCCGCCTCCATCTCCAGATGCTCCATGTCGGCTTCCGAAGCTCGGGGACTTCGTCAGCTGTAGTCATTCAACGCCACTGGTTTTTCTGCATATTTTATTTTACATCATCATGTACTACTGCTCTCCATATTTATTTTTCAGGAACACGATTCGATCAATGTGCTTCTTACGCTCGGGGACTGGATCACTCAGCAAGAAGATCGTCGCCGACCAGGTTCATCAACCTGGCCTTCACCCGTCGCCAACCAGGTTCATCGACCTGGCCTTCGCTCGTCGCCGACCAGGCTCAGGGACTTCGCCTTCGCTCGTCGCTGACCAGGCTCGTGGACTTCGCCTTCGTTCGTCGCCAACCAGGCTCGGAGACTTCACCTTCGCTCATTGCCTTCACTCATTGCCGCCTTCGCTCGCTGCCACCCTCGCTCGCTGCCACCCTCGCTCATCGTTGATCACGCTCGAGGACTTCACCTTCGCACGTCATCGACCAGGCTCAGGGACTTCGCCTTTGCTTGTTGTCGACTAGGCTCGTCGCCGCCTTTGCTCGCCACCTTCGCTCGTCGCCGCCTTCGCTCATCGCCTCCTTTGCTCGTCACCGCCTTTGCTCGTCGCCGCCTTTACCCGTCGCCGACCAGGCTCGTTGGCCTGGTCTTCACTCGTCGTCGCCTTTGCTCGTTGCCACCTTCGCTTGTCCTCACCTTCGCTCATCGCCTCCTTCGCTCGCCACCTTCGCTCGTCGCTGCTTTCGCTCTTCGCCGACCAGGCTCGGGGACTTCGCCTTCCCTCGTCGCCGACCAGGCTCGGGGACTTTGCCTTCGCTTGTCGCCGCCTTCGCTCGTCGCCTCCTTTGCTCATCACCTCCTTCGCTCCTTGCCTCCTTCGCTCCTTGCCTCCTTCGCTCCTCGCCGCCTTTGCTCGTCGCCTCCTTCTCTCGTCGCCGTCTTCGCTCGCCGCCACCTTCGCTCGTCACCGACCAGGCTCGGGGACTTCGCCTTCGCTCGTCACCGACCAGGCTCGGGGACTTCGCCATCGCTCGTCGCCGACCTGGCTCGGGGCCTTCGCCTTCTCTCATCACCGACCAGGCTCAGGGACTTCGCCTTTGCTCGTCGTCTTCGCTCGTCGCCGCCTTCGCTCGCCGCCAACTTCGCTCGTCACTGACGAGGCTCGGGGACTTCGCCTATGCTCGTCGCCAACCAGGTTAATCGACCTGGCCTTCGCCCGTCACAGACCAGGTTCATCGACCTGGCCTTCGGCCATCGCCGACCAGGTTCATCGACCTGGCCTTCGCCCGTCGCCGACTAGGTTCGATTGGCCTGGTCTTCGCTCGTCGCCGGTGTGCATCAAGTCGCTCCATGTTGTTCGGATCAGGGTGCTGATTTTGGATAGCTCATCGGGGCACTTGCTAAATGCTCTACAAGCTCGGCACCACGTGTATTCAACACCTACTACCAAGCTCGGGGACTAAGTGGAAACACTTCACCTTGCGGTGAATGTATTTTCTTTTTCTCTGACAATTCAAGGATGCTCTATCAAGTTAGACTTGCATAGACTTCTATTAGGAACTCGATGTTCCTTATAGTATTACAAGCTCCAAGTGGATACACTTCACCAGAAGAAAGCTCTTCAAAAAATTTCTTGATTACCTTACATCCTACTGGCGAGCCTTACTTGCCCGACATCGACTTCGCCTGCTCAAGACAGCGTCACCAACAGGATACGAAGTGCTCGGGGACTAGCTGTGGGGTTATTACCTCTATATACCCACATGGACCTACTTGGGCCCTTCGTCAAGGATAGCCCAGCTCAAAGGCCCTGCGACACGCTACCAGACTGTTGTGCTCTCCAGGGACTCTCACGAAGCCTTGCCCATCAAGGAAGATCATAGAGTTAGATCTGAATTCCTTGCCTTAAGGAACCGTTTGTAATCTGTTATGAATTGTAACCCTGCTCCCCGACTATATAAGGTGAGCAGGGACCCCCTCCAATCCCAGATTGGAACACATCTCATCAGATAATCCAGCCAACAAAACACCTGACGTAGAGTATTACGGCGACTTGTCGGCCTGAACCTGTCTAAATCGTCGTGTCTCGTCCCTATGTTTACGCTTGAGCAGTTGTCTCCACACCTCCTCAATCTAATCTACTACCTTGGGCATACCCCTCGGTAGACTATCGCCAATATTTTGTTGACACCTCCCAACACAATAGCTTCTGCAGTCACTCCTTGCCTCCAGGCTTGATCTCAGCGTCAATCCACCGCTCAAAATCACATAGTGGTGGAGGAATCTAAAATAATTGCAATTGTTTCAAATTAGTTAAATCATGCAAAACTGTTAACACTGGATTTTGGTCAATATTGAGAAGATGACAGGTGGACCCAACGAGCAGTGAGAAGAGCATTCGATAGACGGCCAAGCGATCGATTACTCCATTCAGGAAATAGATATGGCAAGAGAAGCCGATCACGAGGATAATCGACCATGACCATGACAGATTAAACGAGTATTCAAGGAGCCAGAGGGGTCTGATCTCATTGGCCAGGAGTTGGATTTGGTGGTGTTGTGATGTGGCAAGCATGCAAAGAAGGCAATATATATAAAGCATGCACATCTTGACGTCCACTTCTATATTTAGCATGAATGGCTTCACGATGAAGGAAAGGCTAGAAGACGGCATGCATGTCCAGTGTGCGGAGATGGACGTATAAGGCATTCGACAAGTATCCATGCGGTCGGCTAGTTTCCAAGGATTCGGCAACTGCTCATGCGGTCGGCTATTCTGAGAAAAGAGAGTTTCCATTGAAACGACGGAAGTGAGAACCGATCGGGCAACAAAATTGCGACAATTAAGGCAATGATGATTCTGAAAGGAGTTGAAGGCCAAGAATATTGTATTTTCCTTTAATATTTCATAGTCGTGTCCTCTTAGGACTTGTATTGCGTCTAGGGTATAAATATAAACCCTTGGCTATTGTAAAAGTGTTCACAACCACATCAATACAAACCGGCCCCGTGCCATCTTCGAGTCCCTAAGTCGTGTCGTCGAGTTCTTCGAGAGGAATCATCGATCCGTCGACCTCAGTAAGTACTGGCAACCTTGCTATCATGTCTAGTATTATGCGGTGGATTTAGATATGATGCATGTAGTCTCGTATGTTAAGCTTAGTATCGTGCGGCGGATTTAAGCTTATGACGGGACGTTTTTGCTTATGCCTTGTATCGTGCGGCGGATTAAATCATGAGTAAAAATAGTTATCGGCTCTGTTAGATTTGACAGATCTAATAGATTCATCAAGTTATCATGTGTTATATGTTTTATTCATTTAATTCGTACAACACCTTTTGGCCAATCTAGATTGATCTTCGTTCGGCCTTGTCGCACGAGTTTTGTTTGTGCTTTGCTGATTATAAGATCACAATGGTCGAACTGACTTTCAATCTAGATTGTTACATGTCGTGGGTTCATGCATGTCAATCATGTTTAGGCTTTGATAGAGCTGGGTGCCGTGCGGCAGGTGCAGGTTTTAGATTAGTTTAACCATGCTTGGCTTGTATGTTTCTTCTTCATGGACCCTAGTTCGGCTAGTTTGCCGATTCTGGTTAAGCTTACACGAGTAATGAGTTTTTATAGGTCTGTCCAGATGTACGTGTGCTTTTAGCTTCTTATAATTAGATCGTATCATGCGGTGGATTAATCTAATTATAAGGAGTGGTGTAGATTTATAGCAAATGGTATCATGCGGTGGATTAGCTTTGCTTGAATTTACACCTGACGGGTTTATGAAGGCTAGACGTGCGGCAGACTAGCTGGATTAGCCTATGCATATGTCATCTGAATAGATTTGTATTTACAAATTGCCTTTTTTATCTTCTTGTTACTTATGCGTTCGGCATTCAATATGTTCACAAGCTTTATCTTTTATACTTGCCGAATGACATTATAAACCCGTTTCGACAAACAGCTTCTATAGCTGTGTGCCGTCGTGATTGGCTTTCAAAGCCGTACATATGGAACTGTCTGGTCTCACCCGGCATGTTCCAAGGTATTCTCATACTTTTATCCCTTGTTGGTTTTCAGGTCAAACCGACTAGCACGTCTCCGGATTCAGTACGCTCTGGGCACCCGATTGAAGCCAGCCTCGTTCGGCTTGCTATATGCCTTGACGCGAGGTGTCACGTTTTGCGTCAACACACTTTTTGGCACGCCTGGTGGGACAACAATTCCTGTGTGATTGTCAAAGCCGATTCAACATGTACGCACGAGATAGCTGCTGATCAACTGAGTGTACATGACATCTACGAAGACGCAGATAGCATGCATGGGTGGATTTGCTTCGTGCAGGGACATAGAAACCAATTAAAGAAGCTAATGAACTTCTCCTAAAGATAGAATTGGCTGATTTGGTTTCTCCTAAAAATAAAATGGCTTCAAATACATCATGCATGAATGTATCGGTCTCCAAATATATTATGGCACGGCATGCACATGAAGAGATAAATAAAAGGAAGATTTCTATGGAGATGTTCAAAGAGATAAAGTCCAAACTCAGATTTACTTGCATGCTGCTATAAATAGCCGATTGAGTATCAAGAGGTCATGCCGAGAGAAGTTGGTCGATAGCTAATTATCTGTATGTCATCTTTGGAATCGGCTATTCAGGAAAGGAATCGGTGGATACAAAACAATACGAGAAAATATACTAATTGGTCGATATGCATACAGGAATCGGCTGGAGTTATCATCGTGCACGCATTTGCGCACCGCCAAACTCGTATTCGTCCTCTACGACACACTCAGCTTCATCAAAAATGACGTTCTTCGAAGTTACCGTGAGTTACCTGACAGCATGCTCACCTAAAGCATTCCAGTTCCTCAACAAGAAGAAAGTCAAAATCATACTAAGCAAAAGCCGATAAGACAGAACCTTTGGCTCCTATTAATATAACTTTATCTTTTCCTGAGTAACGCAAAGCTCAATCTGGTGATAAAGTTACGAAAGGCTACATCAGAGGCACAAAGGACATTAGCAACCGGACGGCCGATAGAAGACCATCGGCTAAAATGTTTTCAGCACACTTCATATTGAAAGAGATACTTTTGCTGATGGCCTTGAATAAGGTGGTGCCGACAAGACACATGCAATGGTGACAAGTTCACTTATAGTCAGAAAAGTTATAAGATCTGAAGCAGCCAGTCATTTGCAGAAGAAGGATTGACGTTTATGATTGGCTTCAAATATTTTCAAACCCGTATTCGGCGAAGACGTCTCAGATGAGAGAAAGGAGGACACCAGTGAATCATCGATTACGCCGCTGTGACTACGTGTAGGGGGGCCTGAGATCAACACGCACACATCGTACAGCATCGAGCGATCCATCGTGAAGAAGGACAAAACGAATGGCTGCTTCATCTTCAACGGTGGTTTGTGTAATTTTACCCTCGCTTCTCTAATAGTTTCAGAGCTTAAAATTAAAATTATTAAAAATCAAAACCTCTCATGTTGTCTCTCCGCACTAAAAAAACCTTAAAAATTTCACTCTATGAATATGTGATATAAATATTTTGGGTTATCCATTGTTGAAATGATAAATAGATGCTCTGTTTTATGTTTCACCTCTGTCTGGTTTATAGCTTTGATTTTTTTAAGATTTGGGTCTAATGGTTATTATATTTATCTTGAAGTCTCTGAGATTTGTGGGTTGCATAGAATTTAAACTTTGTCTGAAAGTTGTTGTGGGATATGAATAGAGGTAGAATTTGCTATGACATTATTCTGAGAGATACTTGAAATTCGGAGATTTAATGAAATAATAAAATTTACTTAATGTCATATTGAGCGTTGTCAAATCATTGTGACTACTAGTTGGGATTATAGTCATATTCTCAAGATCAAGATTCACGTACACATTATAAACTAATAAGTGTTTTGCATGTGCATTCTCTCTTTGATTAAAAATATGAGGCTATTCTATAAATCTCAGAAATAAAAACGACGGACACGTGTCCGCCAGAACTGAGAAAGAAAAAAGGGCAAACCGCCCAAATAAAAATATAAAAAAGAAAAGGTCAAGTGACCGCCAAATAAAATAAAAGATGGCCGAAGGCCTAGTAGCCTCATAATTTTAAAAGGTAGGAAGAATGACATATGCAAGAGAAAAACTAATAAAAATATTCAGTTGCACTTCTTGATCTAGGTTTATGGCTTGTATCTCGTTATGGTCGAGTCTTTGACTTTGCAATATTATGTGATACAATTTTATATAAAGATAATGATAAAAACTCCGGATGAAAAGTGATCAAGGGGTAAAAGATAAGCATTTCTGTAGCTATTCTATTTTGCAATCGCTTGAGGATTCAGTGAGATCTAAAGCCCCATAATTAAAGAGACGGATGGATGAGTAAGGTACCATTTTATTCAAGTTTAAAAGAAATCTTGGTTATAAAATATGATACTTTTGAAATGTAGTCGGCATTGCAGCATTTTCTGATCAATAAAATGGAAGAACTATAATATTTATGCACATATGCATTTATAATTAACTTGTTTCCACATGTATTGGAGAATTATTATTTTACAGGCAAAATTGTGGAAACATGGTGAGGAAATGTTATTGCTATCAGTGGATTTCTTGGCTTTTTGAAGAAGACCAACAGAGATCAAATAGTTCGAAGCATGACAATTCATACTCCGAACTAGGGGGGCCTGTGTTAACAATGGATTTTGGTCAATATTGAGAAGATGACAGGTGGACCCAACGAGCAGTGAGAAGAGCATTCGGTAGACGGCCAAGCGATCGATTACTCCATTCACGAAATAGATATGGCAAGAGAAGTCGATCACGAGGATAATCGACCATGACCGTGACAGATTAAACGAGTATTCAAGGAGCCAGAGGGGTCTGATCTCATTAGCCAGGAGTTGGATTTGGTGGTGTTGTGATGTGGCAAGCATGCAAAGAAGGCAATATATATAAAGCATGCACATCTTGACGTCCACTTCTATATTTAGCATGAATGGCTTCACGATGAAGGAAAGGCTAGAAGACGGCATGCATGTCCAGTGTGCGGAGATGGACGTATAAGGCATTCAGCAAGTATCCATGCGGTCGGCTAGTTTCCAAGGATTCGGCAACTGCTCATGCGGTCGGCTATTCTGAGAAAAGAGAGTTTCCATTGAAACGACGGAAGTGAGAGCCGATCGGACAACAAAATTGCGACAATTAAGGCAATGATGATTCCGAAAGGAGTTGAAGGCCAAGAATATTGTATTTTCCTTTAATATTTCATAGTCGTGTCCTCTTAGGACTTGTATTGCGTCCAGGGTATAAATATAAACCCTTGGCTATTGTAAAATTGTTCACAACCACATCAATACAAACCAGCCCCGTGCCATCTTCGAGTCCCTAAGTCGTGTCGTCGAGTTCTTCGAGAGGAATCATCGATCCGTCGACCTCAGTAAGTACCGGCAACCTTGCTATCATGTCTAGTATTATGCGGTGGATTTAGATATGATGCAAGTAGTCTTGTATGTTAAGCTTAGTATCGTGCGGCTGATTTAAGCTTATGACGGGACGTTTTTGCTTATGCCTTGTATCGTGCGGCAGATTAAGTCATGAGTAAAAATAGTTATCGGCTCTGTTAGATTTGGCAGATCTAATAGATTCATCAAGTTATCATGTGTTATATGTTTTATTCATTTAATTCGTACAACACCTTTTGTGCAATCTAGATTGATCTTCGTTCAGCCTTATCGCACGAGTTTTGTTTGTGCTTTGCTGATTATAAGATCACAATGGTCGAACTGACTTTCAATCTAGATTGTTATATGTCGTGGGTTCATGCATGTCAATCATGTTTAGGCTTTGATAGAGCTGGGTGCCGTGCGGCAGGTGCAGGTTTTAGATTAGTTTAACCATGCTTGGCTTGTATGTTTCTTCTTCATGGACCTCAGTTCGGCTAGTTTGCCGATTCTGGTTAAGCTTACACGAGTAATGAGTTTTTATAGGTCTGTCCAGATGTACGTGTGCTTTTAGCTTTTTATAATTAGATCGTATCATACGGTGGATTAATCTAATTATAAGGAGTGGTGTAGATTTATAGCAAGTGGTATCATGCGGTGCATTAGCTTTGCTTGAATTTACACCTGACGGGTTTATGAAGGCTAGACGTGCGGCAGACTAGCTGGATAAGCCTATGCATATGTCATCTGAATAGATTTGTATTTACAAATTGCCTTTTTTATCTTCTTGTTACTTATGCGTTCGACATTCAATATGTTCACAAGCTTTATCTTTTATACTTGCCGAGTGACATTATAAATCCGTTCTGACAAACAGCTTCTATAGTTGTGTGCCGTCGTGATTGGCTTTCAAAGCCGTACATATGGAACTGTCTGGTCTCACCCGGCATGTTCCAAGGTATTCTCATACTTTTATCCCTTGTTGGTTTTCAGGTCAAACCGACTGGCACGTCTCCAGATTCAGTACGCTCCGGGCACCCGATTGAAGCCAGCCTCGTTCGGCTTGCTGTGTGCCTTGACGCGAGGTGTCACGTTTTGCGTCAACAAAAACCTAGAACGATACAAAATAATCTATGGGCAATATAAATTTCTCGCCAGTAAGTTAATGTGGCGTGCACGAAGTGGAGGCTCAAATGTAAAATTGGAGCACATCCAATACCTATGCGTGTAAGTGTTCTCTTCATCGGACTTAGCTATCTTGCAAGGATCACCGCAAAAGCACATAGGTACAGGAACACCACTAGGAAGAGGCAATGGATCGAAGGCATTCCCGGTCACCCGTCAATAACTACAGTTAAACCTAATTAGGGTTTTTGATTTCAAACTCATAAATACGAACATACGTTAAAAAGATGATAATAGAATACGTTCCCTGACTAGCTTTACCACGTCTTGACATCCTACAATAATATTATACAAAGTATAAAAATCATTACAAACACTAAGCAATACTATCTCTAGGGTTGGTTCGTACAAGAAATATATACCAAATCAGCATGAAAAAATGAAGAGGAGAAAGGTTCGTACAAGAAATATATACCATATCAGCACGAAAA
This sequence comes from Coix lacryma-jobi var. lacryma-jobi, assembly GCA_009763385.1. NCBI lineage: Eukaryota > Viridiplantae > Streptophyta > Magnoliopsida > Poales > Poaceae > Coix > Coix lacryma-jobi. The sequence continues at coordinate 135,523,996 of CM019826.1, forward strand.
AATAAAGAGGAGAAAGAGAAAACCTTGCTCCTGAAGATGAATGCATCCAATTCAAGTTTCAACGGTGAAATTCGTCGATTCGAGAGATTGAGCGGGTTGGGGAGAGGAAGAAATTGAGAGGATGGAGGAAGAAATGAGGAAAACGTTGGCTAGGGGAGTTTGAGCGGGGCTTTTGCAGGGAGCACAGTGCCACGACTCATGGCGCCGACCTCGGCGCCAAGATCTTTGGTGCCGAGGTACCAGCCACGTCAGCGCCAGCTTGGCACGGGGGCGGGGACCTCGACGCCATGAGTAATGGCGCCGAGCCGTGTTACCTCGGCGTCATGACTCATGGTGCCGATCCAGGGTCCAAAGACGGGATTATACCACCCAGAGAGGTAAACGTGAATTTTATTAAAAAAAGGGCTAAATTGCAAAAAAAAAAATGGGAGACTGGGGGCCTTCGGCGCGTAGGGGCAGGAAAATTGGCTTGGCTTGAGGTTAGTGTCTAGCTGCCCGGGCTGTAACACGCCGCCCAAATGGCAATCACGGGCAGGCCCAAAGTGCTTGGGGCAATCCTATCCATTCTCTCCTTCGGTCATTCCTATCCGATCTCATTGTCTAGTATTAGTAGATTGTGGGTCAGTATTAGTACATTGTGGGTCAGTATTAAGGAATCATGTCTGCATTATGTGGTTGTGTTGCTCATATACTCTAGAGATAAGTGAGTGTTGACACTCAAAAGTGTCCTAAGCATATAATAGACTCTTCCACCATGTTTCTATTGCTAAAGTGGTCAGAAAGCACACTTAGATCATCACGTTTGGAGCCAAGGTGAAGGAAACGGTTTTTCTGGGTGCTGAATCAGCCAGAGTAGGCTTAGCCGGGTCTATAAACTGGCTAGATCGGTTTTTGGGACTTCCTCCAATACAAGAATAGACTTCACCATTGTGTTCCTCTCATCGAGCTGATCAAAAAACATATATGATTTGTCTCGTTTGGAGTCCGGATGAATTAATTATGAATTTTGAAAGATTATTGCCTGAACTGCGAAGAACCGACTTAGCCTGGTCCCTGAGCCGACTATGTCGGGTCCAGCCGACTAAGTCGGGTCCAGCCGACTTAGTCGGGTCCCAGAGCCTACTAAGTCGGATTTCCCCTGGCTATGTTGCCGGAGCCTGCAAGAACCGACTTAGTCGGTTTGGGAGCCGACTAAGCTAGTTTTGGGTGTTCCAGTCCGACTCGGACTCTTTTAATTCCATATTTTGATGGGATTTCGAGTAGGAAACTTGGGGATGGTGACCTAAGGAGGTTTCCTACAAGGATAAGACCACCCCCTCTATATATATAAGAGGATCACGACCGATTAAAAGATCCAACCCTAAATCGTCAAAATACACTACTCAAACCCTATTTTCCCTACTTTCTCTCTACCTTGTTGTTCGTCACGTCCCCCGGCGGAATTTGACGGCGTTCTAGGCGGCCTTGCTGGTCCTAGGACACCCTCCACGTGCTCCTTCCCGACGGGTCTTCCCGGGAGGCATTCGGGAGTCTTTTCCGCAAGAATCGAGCCCAAAATCGGCCTAACCGGTCTCTAGATCGGTTTCGTCGTTTTGCTTGCGTTCTTGCTGCGTGGTGGGTTGATTTGCAACCCCTTGGGCGTGCTAGCCCTGCTGGTGTTTGATTCGGATCTCCTCCGACGTCAACACACTTTTTGGCGACTCCGCTGGAGAAGAAGAAGCAAAATCAGATCTCATCTACTAGCGAGATGGGCGGTAAAGACAATTCTGAAGGACCGAAAGCGCTACCAGAAAGCGACCAGAGGGGGGTGAATGAGAGCTTCAAATTTTCCTTTCGGAAACTTGTTGCCACTGTCCCGAGAATCAACCCCAAAAGCAAACCTAGAGCTTTCAAGTGTCCACGACCGTAGATGTAGGGTGGATGCTTCCAAGAAGCACAGCGAGACACTACACAACTCTAGAAACCAAAAGCAAAAGCCGTAAATCAAAACTGACAACGGACAATCAAATCGCGGACAAGACTGCACAGAACTGCACTGACCGGGCTCTGCCTGAGTTCGATCAAGGACGACCGGACGCGTCCGGTCAGACAAAAGCCGCTCGGGAACCTTACTGTTCCGGACCGGACTCTGAGGTCAGTGAGTCCGGTCACAACCCGAGCGTCCGGTCAACTGAAAAGCATACAATGAACAGTAGCAAGAGCGAGTCCGATGACTACACTTTAGAGCGTCCGGTCAGATACGAGAAGAATTAACGCTGAACATTCAACGACCGGACGCACGGGGTCAGCGTCCAATCAACCCGTGCACAGCGTCCGGTCACCCCGAAACGAGCTGTTCGTCCACCGATTCGACTAGATCACACTCAAAACGAATCCTCTAGGGATCAAACTTGGTGAGAGGAGTCACAAGGAGGATAGTGAGCTATCTCTAAGAGATCATGGCTCGAACCTATCTCCAAATCAATGAATCAAAGAGATTCGGGGGAAGGGAGAAAAACTTGACCCGAAACAAAAATCGATCGATCTACTAGGTCGTGAGGTTAGAGGTGAATTCCTTTGGTGGAAAGAAGTGCCTCACGATCTAGAACATCTCTGTTCAAACGGAATCGCAAAAGACGCAACAAACACGGAGATCAATCGATGGGAAAATCTTGGAGAAAAACAATCCGCGAAGAACTAGAACAAAACGCGAATCACAACCACGAATTTGCAACCGTGTGGCTACCACACGCTACACCAGTGAGATTACGGTCTCACTTCCTCAAAATCTCGCGGACACAGAGGTATGATTGTCTTCTCTGTGGATCTCAGTTCGCTACAGCAGAGGATGGGGAGAGCAGGAAAACCTAGAAGGCAAAATAGCAAATGCCTGAGATGGAATGGGAGGTGGATGTCTCCCTCTACTTATCCTAATTCTATTTTCCACTCTACCCCTAACTAATTACAGAGCGAGCCAACTAAACCCTAGGGTTATTCTGGACCAACTCAAGGTAGATGGTGATCCGACGGCCACGCCCGCACAATAGGTAGCGTTGCCTCGACGCAACCTCGGAGATTGCCGCCACGTGCCGCCACCGCTCTGCTTGTCCTTTTCTCGGACTTCGCCCCCGGTTTTGAGGCCCAAACCGGGAAACCAGCCTTCAGGACCAATCCCCGGTTTTGAGGCCCAAACCGGGAAATCAGCCGTCCATCGCCTAAGTTTTGTGGCCCAAACTCAGAAACCCGCAGCACCCAGGTTTTGAGGTCCAAACCTGGAAACCGTCTTCAGCCCGAGTTTTGTGGCCCAAACTCAGAAACCATCAGCGCCCAGGTTTTGAGGCCCAAACCTGGAAACCGTCCACTCGGTGGTTTTTCTGTGGCTCAACCACCAAACCGAGCCGTAGAGGGGATGCACCGCCCGTGCACCCCACCCACCGACACATGTCCCCAGGTCCTCGACCTGAGCAACACTATGCCCGCAAGTCTTCGCTCGTCGCTGTCCCAGGCTGTCAGCCACCACAGCTGATCCTCGGGCCACCGGTCCCTCAGTCCAAGCCTCACGTCCGCCCTTCGCCACTCTCGGTCCATCGGCACGACACGTCTCTACTTGACCTTCACCTTGTCTTTGATCACTATATCCATGCTCGACACCTGCACAACACAAGCCAAAGAACATGCGCATCATCCCAGTTGACAATCACTCATCACTCGAGACTCGGCATACACCCATGTATCCGCAGATTCTACTGACAAGAACAACATCATCCACCCTTCGGCTATTGAGGAGCTTCCCGATGAGTTGAAGCAACAGGCGCAGGCTAAGCTCGATGCTGTTCTGAAAGCTTTCCTAGAAAGTTGTTCCAAAGATCAACGCGGTAGAATTACTCAAGAAAAGGAGCCGGATTTCAGCAGCCTGGTGCCTACTTCGTCATCAACCAAGGATGATGAAGGAGCGACTGAAAAGGTAAACAATGAGGTACAAGATGACTCTTATCCTACTCATGCAAATTATGCTCAAATGTTAATAGATGAGAGGAAAGTGCACCAAACTAGTCTTCAACATCTTGCTAATTTATTAAATGCTCGCATGGATAAGATGGAAGGCAAAACAACCGATTATGATCAATTGGTTGTGCAACAACCCGAGTTTGGGATGCCTCTAAACTTTTTTGAGAATCAAGCTCCTTACACAGTAGCTAGTCAACTACAATCGGCTCCTTCGGCAACTGAAACCGATAAAGCCGGTCGTGGGGGTGCTAGTACATCATCTCATGCATTTAATGTCGCTCAAAATCCAGGTCGTGTTGCGCGAACCGGTCAAGGGGCGTCCGTGAATAGAACTTCGGTGGTGCAAAACACGATCCTTCCAAACCCGCCAAAGTCACCTAGTCAGATTCCTATACTTGGTGGTGCTTCTAACATTCCCGCAACCGGTTTTAATGAAGCTTTGAATCGGTTTAAAGATGACTTGACTAAGTCTCTTGAGGGAAGTTTGGGGGTGCAAATTAGACCTCATAGAAGTGCTTATCAGAAGCCATATCCCTTAACTTTTGATTTTTTGAAAGCACCGGATGGTTGGAGGATACCGGACTTCAATAAGTTTAGTGGTGATGATAATAAGTCGACCTTGGAGCATGTTAGTATGTTCCTTGCACAAATGGGTGAAGCTAGTACCTTAGACTTTATGAATGTTCGTCATTTTCCATTGTCCCTTACTGGTACAGCTTTTGCTTGGTTTACGTCATTACCATCATGTTCTATTGGTTCTTGGGCTAAATTAGAGGAAAAGTTTCATAATCACTTTTATGATGGAGTCCAAGAAACTAGGTTATCTCATCTTGCATCGGCTCATCAAGGGCGTACAGAACCAGTCCTTGATTTCTTTAAACGGTTTAAGGAAATTAAGAACCGTTGCTTTCATTTAATGATTTCTGATAGAGACTTGACTGATTTATGTTTTAATGGCTTACGATGTGAAATTAGAGACAAGCTTGAGCATTATGAGTTTTTTAATGTAAATCAACTCTTGCAAAGGGCCGTTTCAATAGAATTGCGCCTTAAAGAGCCTCATGATTCTCATAGATCACATCGACCGAACATGCATGTTGTTGAGGCATATTCCGATAGTTTGGATGATGAATCTAAAGATTGTTATGCTGCTGAATTCTTATGGCCAGCACAAAATAAATTGGTTACTTGTCCCTCTCTCAAGCCGATTCAAAAGAATCGGGGTGAAGAGGTGAAATTTACTTTCGATTTCTCTAAATGTGACCGAATCTTTGATGAATTACTTAAATTCGGTTATCTTAGAATCAATTATACATTGCCATCACCTGACAAATTAAAGAGAAGGGCTTATTGCAAATATCATAACTCCTTTTCTCATGCCACTAATGATTGCAATGTTTTTCGTCGATAGGTCCAATCGGCCCTTAACGAGGGACGATTGAGTCTTACTGAGATGCAAGTTGATACTACTCCCTTCCCGATGCATATGGTGGAAGCAGGAAGCCCTGCTATTCTAATTCGTCCAGAGCAAGCCGACACGACCAAAGGCAAGAATGTCATTGTCGGTGAACCACGGGTTGCACCGAATGTCGAGAACAATTTGGGGCGCGAAGTGGTGCTTGAGAAGGGTGATGATGGCAAAAATAAACTCAAGATCACTGCTGGATCAGCAAAGCATTTGAACAAGCAAAGGTGGATCGAAACCAGGGCAGCGCAGCAGAGGCCGGCTAGGTCGGCTCCCCCAGCCGACCAAGTCGACTCCACCCTGGAGAAACCGGCTCAGTCGGCTCAGGGAGCCGACCAAGACGGTTCGGCTTCTCACATCATGGTCAAGCCGACTAAGCCGACTGCTCCAGACGGCTTAGTCGGTTCACCTGGTTTCAGCAGCTCCGCCCCTTCTGAAGTTCATGTCTTGCGGACGTTCGTCCCACAGAGGCCTGAGATCGGCACTTGGAAGACTAATGTGGAGAAGAACAAGGGGAAGTTTGTTATGGAGCCATGTATTTTTGACAGGCTTATGGCCAAATATAAACAACAAAAGGTCGTTTCCAAGAATCGGCCATTAAAAAAAAGAGAGTCTACTCCTCCAAAGAGAGAAGACGGAAAGCTTAAGCAGTTGGTGGTGGCTCAAGCATCTCCACCACCGAAGGTTGCTCCTCGTGTATCTCGTTGGGGTCCTCCTATTTTGCCACCTCCACAATGGGGTCCTCAGGGAGTTTGGGTGCCATATCCTATGCCAGAGTCCATGTATCATCAACAAGGTTGGGGAATGTCTGCTGGCCAATACCCAAGAACATCTGTATTCAGCCGATTGAATGATCAATCAAGCTCCACTGGCGCAAATCAGAGTCAGGTGATTATGTCAAGGACTTTGACTCCCCAAGGAACAGAAAAGGCATGAGTGCAGCATGTTTATGTGCCTAAAAAGAAGCAAGACGTTCCCATTACTTCTCCACCAAAGCCTAATCCTCTCCCCACCATCACGATCGGCTCTATGGAGGCTCCCATCACTAATAAAGTTGGGCCGATTGTGATTGAGGGTGCAACTCCAGCGAAGATTCGAGAAGAAGCTCCAAGTGGTGCAGCTGGTGTCGAAGAAGGAAAACTTGTCGAGCGGGATCCAAAGTACATTCAACCTAGGTGGTGTCCTCCTGGTTTGAATAAAACTCAACGAAGGAAACTGCAAAGGGCTCGGCATAACAAACAGAAGCGGGAGCAGCTTGAGAAGATGAGGGAAGACATATTCAATTCAACACATCGATGTTCCCTCAAGGTGAGCGTAAAGGCGAAAAGTCAGTTTCTGCCAGTCAGGAACCGACTCAGTCGGATCATGAACCGACCAAGTCGGTTCCCGAGCCGACTCAGTCAGCTGCCGAGCCGACCAAGCCGACTTCCTTTGTCCCTGCAGCCGACTCGACTGAGCCGACTCTTGAGTCGGCTAAGCCGACTGAACCGACCAGGTCGACTCCAGAACTGACTAAGTTGGTTCTTGTTGTTCCAGTCGCATCCGGCACGTCTTCGGGTGATCCAACTTCTACTGTTCTTGTTGGTGTTGGTGTAGGTGAAGAGGATGTCCCTGAGGAGCAAGATGAGGAGATGGTGGACTATGAACCTTCACCAAATAGGATGGAGGTTAATGTGGTGTATTTGTCCGCTGATTACTATGTGATGGGAGATGATTTGACGGCGATAGAATTCAATTTTGCCACGCAAAGTGCTGTATTTCAGAAACCAGAAGACTCCGTCAATCATCTCAAGCCACTGCATGTGAAGGGCCATGTTAATGGCACACCAGTCCACAATATGTTGGTCGATAGTGGGGCAATTGTGAACTTGATGCCGTATTCGCTTTACCAGAAGCTTGGTGGTACTGATGAAGAATTGATCAAGACCAACATGACAATCACCGGAGTTGGTGGAGGAGATCCTATCCCGGCCAGAGGAGTTGTATCCATGGAGATTACTATTGGGAGCAAGACTTTGGCTACCGCCTTCTTCGTCGCCGATGTGCACGGTAGCTATAATTTGATACTTGGGCGCGATTGGGTTCATGCCAATCGGTGTGTTCCCTCTAGCTTGCACCAGTTTCTCATTCAGCGGGTGGGAGACGATGTGGAGATTGTGCATTCAGTTTCATCGGCCTGCGTTGCTACGGCCGATGCTCCTTCGCTTGGAGGGCATGATGCTATTGCTTGCTTATCTGGTAGAGACCTTTCTGATTTTTAGTTTATTAGTGTTACTAGGGAAGGTTTTGTACCTGTTTCTCCAAAGCTGATTGACAATCGGCTCAATATCGTCATGTAATTTAATGGATGCTAATATTGAATGGTTAAAACATCGTGTTGAACAGTATCGGACATTTAAGACTGATGTCTGTGAGGCTATTGATGACTTTGATGAGCTTAATAAGTCAGGCCAAGGTTTTATGTTGGCCGACCCTTTAGTACAAGTTGATATTGGGGATGGTTCTCTGCCTAGGCCGACGTTTGTAAACCAAAATCTAAAAGTCGATTACAAACTTGAGTTAATCGCGCTTTTGAAAGAGTTCGTTGATTGTTTTGCATGGAGTTATATGGAGATGCCTGGATTGAGCCGTGAGCTTGTTGAGCATCGACTCCCCATTAAACCTGGGTTCAGGCCCTTCAAACAACATCCTCGCCATTTTAACTCTATAATATATGACCGGATTAAAGAGGAAATTAATCAGTTGTTGCAAGCGGGGTTCATTCAGCCATGCAGGTATGCAGAGTGAGTCTCTAATATTGTGCCCGTTGAGAAGAAAGACATTGGGAAGATCAGGGTCTGCATTGATTTTAAAGACTTGAATAGAGCCACTCCAAAAGATGAGTATCCTATGCCTATAGCCGACATGCTTATTAATGATGCTTTGGGACACCGGGTTGTTAGCTTTCTTGATGGCAACGCTGGTTATAATCAGATCTTTATGGCCGAAGAGGATATGTCTAAAATGGCCTTTATTTGTCCTGGGTTCGTTGGTCTTTTTGAGTGGGTTGTGATGACATTTGGGCTGAAGAATGCAGGTGCTACTTATCAGCGTGCTATGAATTTGATCCTTCATGATTTAATTGGTGTGCTCATGGAAGTATATATTGATGATATTGTGATCAAATCGACCGCACATGCATCTCATTTGGCCGATTTGCGTCTTGCTTTTGAGAGGATGCGCCGTTATGGATTGAAGATGAACCCACTGAAGTGTGCTTTTGGTGTATCGGCTGGGAAGTTCTTAGGCTTCATTATTCATGACAAAGGCATAGAGATTGATCCTAAGAGGATTGAGAAGATTAAGAAAGTTCAAGCACCTACATGCAAGAAGGACTTGCAAAAGTTCCTAGGGAAGGTGAACTATTTGAGGAGGTTTATTGCGAACTTGTCCGGGAAAATTATTCCTTTTGCCCCCCATATTGAAGTTAAAGGATGAATCTGAATTCGCTTGGGCGGCAAAGCAGCAAGAGGCATTTGAGAAGATAAAGGAATATTTGTCAACGCCACCGGTTCTTCGTGCACCTAGAAGGGGAGTTCCTTTTAAATTAAATATTGTTGCCGAAGAGAAGGTTATCGGGGCTGTTTTGACTCAAGAAGACAAAGGTAAAGAGTATGTGATTGCTTATATTGGTCATCGTCTTCTTGATCCTGAGACAAGGTATGCCCATATTGAGAAATTATGCTTATCACTGTACTATGCTTGTGCCAAAATGAGACATTATTTGCTATCTAGTACATGTGTTGTTGCATGTCAGGCCGATGTGATTAAGCACATGTTATATCGGCCAATCCTTAGCGGGAGGATAGGCAAATGGGCATATGCATTAATTGAATATGACTTGACTTATGAGCCATTGAGAGCATTAAAAGGTCAAGTTCTTGCTGATTTTATTGTTGAGCATGGTATTGATCTAGAGGATGAGATTAATTACCTTACTTTTACACCATGGAAACTTTATTTCGATGGATCGGCTTGTAAAGAGGGCCAAGGTGTTGGCGTAGTCATTATTTCTTCTAATGGTGCTGAATTTGAGATGTTAAGCCGATTAAATTACTTTTGCACTAATAATCAAGCCGAATATGAAGCTCTTTTATTCGGCTTGGAAATATTGTATTCCATGGAAGCAAAACATGTTGAGGCTTACGGTGATTCCTTGCTGGTGGTGCAACAAGTTGCTGGTGAATTCCAATGTATAGAAGGATCACTGAATGCTTATCTTGATATGTGCCTTGATATCATTGCTCACTTTACCGAATTCCAAATTCGGCATATCACAAGGCATGAAAATCACAAAGCCAATATGTTAGCTCAACAAGCATCTGGCTATGACGTCAGTAGGCGTAATTTTCGCATAGAAGAGAAGCCGATGCATCGATTTTTGAATTTTTCACATGCAGGTTGCAAAGAACCGGCTCAGTCGGCTTGCCCAGCCGACCAAGTCAGGTCTGAACTGGCTAAGCCGGTTTCCCCAGTCGGCCAAGTCGGCTCTGGGCCGACTCAGTCGGTTTACCCGGCCGACTTAGTCGGCTCTGGTGTGTCCAGCCCGATTGATTTGTCTACGGAATTTCCAAATCGGCCCGAATTAATTTCTAACAAAAGTGAGGCCGATTTGGAGGATTGGAGAACTCCCTTGTTAAAATATTTTTGTGATCCAAGTGCTAAAGTTGATAAGAGTGTTCGACGGAGTGCATTTAAATATGTGCTACATAATGATGAGCTCTATCGAAGGACCGCTGAAAATTTGTTGCTTAAGTGTTTAGGATCTGATCAAGCAAGGGTGGCTATGGGAGAAGTCCATGAAGGTATTTGTGGTTGTTTACACCAGATTTTGGACCGAGAAAGATTATTCTTTTGTAAACACAAACGGCTGGTTTATTAAGGTAGGAATCGGCCAGAAAATTAAAAAAGCTCGTGTGGGTCAAGCATAACTGGAAGGATTCGTGCGGACCAGTATGATGGGCTTCGAAGACGTGTCGGGCTCAACCAAGGAGTTCAAGTCTGAGTCGTCTTTTATCTTTACCTATTATGTAACTTAGTCGTGTTAGGTCAGGAGTCAACCGGGATATAAATAGCTAGAAACCTGAATTTTGTAATACATCCAATCAATCAATAAATCAGCTTCCGGCCAAAACCCTAGGAGTAGGAGTAACCTAGATATCGGCGAGACCTTCAATCAAGCAGGGCTGCATTTGCATCGACCGACCTCCGGTTTGCTTGTAAGTTTCACCAATGGCTTGTGTCATCGTGTAATAAGGCTGCATTGGCATCGACCAAACTCTTGTTAAGCTATGGCATGGCTAGTTATCGGTCTAAGTTCATCTTTTATGAGACTGTCTTGACTCTGATCAATCTCTCACTTCAGTCGATCTTAGCTAGTTATCGGCTCTATTGGCTTGGCAAGCTAATAGATTCATTAAGTTACCAATGTTGTTTCATGCTTTATTTTCTTGTTTCTTTATGTTTTAAACAACATTCTGCCCAATCAAGATTGACAAAGTATTTCAAGCCTAAAAGATCCTTCCTTTCGGCTGTTTTGAGGTTTATACGCTCACAACAGAGAAAATAGTCGATTCAAGCCTTTCATCGACTATTTTGTCAATCTTGGTTGATACATGTTGTGCGTTCGAGATACCCGATAAAATCACGATCTAACCTGAGAGCAGATAGATTTGATCTAGTATGTTTATTACGGCTGTATTTCTGAACCCCACTGATATACATAATAGATCAAGTTTGTTTATTTTAGATTAAATCATGGTTCTAATGGGTAGATCTTGTTCGTGCCTCATGGACCCTGAATCGGCTAAAATAGCCGATCCAGTTATGCTCTCTTCATAATGTGTTCTTTTAAGTGACTTGGAATTAACGGATCTACTCTTTGCATGAGACGTGATCTAGCTTGATCATCATTAAGGCTGCATGGAGACACCCCATTATTGAAGTTTAAGCTATTTTATCGATCTATTTGTTATTATGGTTGTATGAAGACACCCCACTGTTAATGAATAGAACTGCTCATGTAATTAGTCGATACGTTGTTTTCATGACATTTAGATGTACACATAGATCTTTATGTTGTTAACATCTTTCAAGTTTACCGGTTGTTTGTTTATTATAAACATTCTTTCATATATGTTATAGCCGTTATGCTTTATATCTTTTTCAATACCTTTCATGCAATCTCGTGGGAGTTCACTTTGTAGACCGAAGGAATTCATCTAACTCCTCAAGAACAAGTAGATCGGGTTGATTTCGTTTTCGTGGCGCTTTTTCGTTCATACTCCTTCCCTTTCGATTTCCCGGTGATTAAGTCGATTTGAGCGGATGATTTCTTGGGGACAGTCTCCTAACTACCTTGTGATCATCTTCTCCAAGTTTGAGAATGTGGGATTGTGAGTTGATTTGAATTCGGGGAGATTTGAGTTGAGGGCGACCAAAATCGCCCTCTCTGGGCACTCGCGGACAGTCCGCCGTTGTGCCCGCGGACAGTCCGCGTGTCGGGCTCCGACCGAGGCAGTGGTCGTGCGGCTCGGCTGTGTTGTTTCAGTTTGACCGGCGGACAGTCCGCCGTTGGTTTTCGCGGACAGTCCGGGAACTGTCCAGGGGACTTCAGCAGCGTTGCGGTTTTGCTCTTTTGGCCGGCGGACAGTCCGCCACCTGAGCCCGGACAGTCCGCCGTTGGGCAGACAGTCTACGACCGTACAGGCAGATAGTACGGGATCCTGATGTAGCCTCCGATTTAGTGCGTTTGCTCTCCCGGCTTGTTCGCTTGATTTCCGGACTTCTTGTTTGGCCCTAGAGTTGATCAAGAAACCTCTCTAGGTATCTTTGCTACTTGTTAGCTTAGGTATTTGGGAGTTTCTCGACGTAGCCGTCTATCTACATTCGGGACTTGGTTTTTAAGGGTCGAACTTGCTCCGGCGCTTTTGACGTTTGGTTCGCTATCGCTTTGTGGTGCCTCGCTGTGATTCTAGGGATCATCCACCATCTTCCAAGGGTCGTGGGCATCACGGTTTCGGTCGAAGCTTTTTGGGGTTGATTTTGGGACATTTGGCCAAAGATTCGAAAGAATTTTTGTTGGCTCCCATTCACCCCCCCCCCCCCTCTGGTCGCCTTGCTAGTGCATTCTCAGTCCTTCAATTGGTATCGGAGCGGGTTAAGGATCTTCTACCTTAGCCAGTTCCAGATCCACAGAAGGCGACATGGATCGCGGCGTGGGCAAACCGCCATTTTTCGATGGGACGAACTATGCGTATTGGAAGATACGCATGTCGGCCTATCTGCAGAGTTTGGGTGCTTCCATTTGGGATATTTGCAACTCTACCGATTACGTGGTCTTGGCTGCTCGTGTCTCTCAGCTTCAGATCGATGAGCACGATGCCAATAGCCGAGCCCGTAATGCTCTTTTCTCATGTCTGAGCATGAGTGAGTTTGATCGTGTTTCTCACCTCGCTACGGCTCAGGAGATTTGGGCTACCCTCATGCGTTTCCATGAGGGAACCTCTCAAGTCAAAACCCGTCTCTATGAGTCGTTCAAGCGAGAGTATGAGAACTTTCGACATATGCCTGGCGAGAGCATAGAAAGCTTATTCGCTCGCTTTCAGGTGATTGTCAACAGGATGAGGGCTAACAAGAAGCTGTTGTCTTTCGACGATCATGAGAGGGCTTTGAAGCTTTTGCATACTCTCGATCGGTCGGTGTGGGATTCCAAGGTTCAGGCGATCATTGAATCACCTAACTATGAGACCCTCACGTGCGACGAGCTCTTCAGTAAGCTCAAGTCCAGTGAGATTGACGTCATGGCGAGGGCTTCTTATGCAAATCCTTCTGGCCCGTCGATGGCTTTGGTTTCTGGCTCTTCTGCTAACCCCTCTGGAGGTTTTGCACTCTCTTCTCTCTTTTCTGTCACAGAGGAGCAGCTGGAGTCTTTGGGGGATGACGAGTTGGCTTTGCTCGCCAACCGGTTCTCGCGGTTCCATAACAACCGCATGAACCGTCGCCGCGGAGGAGGACGCTCAGGATGCTTTGAGTGCGGCGACCCCAACCACTTCATCGCCAATTGCCCGAAGAAGAACAAGCAGACCTTCGGCAAGGCGGATCATGGGCACAAGTACGACTCCGGCAAGCGCAAGGAGAAGTACGTCCCCGCGAAGCACAAGCGGAAGGGCGGCTTCAACAAGGAGTACATCAAGACGAAGTACTTGGAGAAGGCCCAGGCTGAGCAGCGTGCATTCTTCACCACACTCAGCGACGTCGATGACTCGGATGATGACTCCGCCTCCTCGAGTGACGACGAGTCCGAGAAGAAGAAGAGGATCGAGGACAAGCTCAACGGCCTCTGATTCTTCGCCGACGACGAGGGCTTCTGCACCATGGCCCTCGGTAAGGAGGTCGACGGCGAGCTGGAGGACACTCCTCAGAACGACGACGACGACGACACCTCCCAGGTATCTCAGACTCCTGATGAGCTTTCTGTTGAGGTCGAGAAACTTACTGCCGCGCTCCTTAGTCAGGATAAGTTGCTTAGGCGTGCTGCTAGAGAGCGCAAGGAGTTGAGGCAGAAGTGGGAGGATACGGTGAAGGAACTTGAATCTGTCAAGTCCACCGTAGTTGTTACCGATGAGGAGGAGTGTGAGATGTGCACCACACACATGACTGACCTTCTCACTTTGAGAGGTAAGTATGTTGCGTTGGTAGGAGAGGTGGATGAGCTGAAGGCTAGATCTTCGCTGTTGGGTGCGTGCAAGTCCTGTGCGGGCTTGCAATCTGAGTTGGCAGAGAAGAATGCCAAGATTGTGTCTCTTGAAGAGGCCAACTCAGGTAGCACATGTGTGGCTAGGTGTGTTCTTTGTGAGGGTTTGGAGATGGAGATAACCAATGTGAGAAGCCCAACTCCAACACTACTCCTAAGCTTACAAAGATTCCACCCAAAGAGCCCCTCAAGCCTAACACCAAGGATGGGGTCTTTGTTGAACCTCCGAGAGGTCCACCAAAGAAACAATCATGGGCTCCAAAACCAAACCACCTCAAGAACAACCTTGACACCATGCCACCCATCCAAGAGGAGCTTATGCCACAGAAGGGCAAAGTGATCCACACCCACTACCATGAGTACCAACAACCCCCTATGAGAGCGGTGAGGTACCATTGTGAGCACTGTGGGAGAGATGGACACTTGAGTGAGTTTTGCTTTCGGCGCAAGAGAGAGGCGCGCCGTGCAAAGGAGATGAACAACACGGACATGTACCATCCTTTCCATGATGTACATGTGCCGAACATTCAGAGGCGTGCTGCTAGGCATAGAGGTCAGAAACCTCAAGTTCCTAGGCCTAGGCCACGAAGAGAGCGTGCCCGGCGGGAGCCTGCGGTTGTAGGCTATGGACCCCGTGGCGGTGGCTTTGTAGTTGAGCGTTTTCCTCCACCGCATTTTGAGTATCGCGATGGACGCTCCTCCCTTAGCGGACCACTTTTTCCTCTACGTGGTGATCGCTCCTCTCGTAGGCGTGCTACGAATGGTTTTTCTACTAACCGTTCTTTTGAGCAGCCGACCCAACACTGGTATTCTCCCTACTTCATTAACCCCAGTGTTGGACCGTATGCTCACCCTATGTCTTTTTATTGATGTAGGTAAAACGATTGGAGAACATTTGGTTGGTGGATTTCGGGTGTTCGAGGCACATGACCGGAAACGCCAAGTGGTTCTCCAGTCTTAGTCCGGTCGCCGGAAAGGAGTTTATTACCTTCCGCGACAATAGCAAAGGTAAGGTATTGTCTCATGGGTCAGTGCGAGTTAATGGGCACTTTGTGTTGCGCGATGTTGCTCTTGTTTCTAACTTGCATTTTAACCTTCTTTCTGTTTCGCAACTTTTCGATGATGACTATGAGATTCGTTTTAAACCGAATCTCAGTCGTATTTTGGACCCTCAGGGCAATCTTGTTTGTGTGATTTCGCCCTTTAGGAAAGTCTTTTGTGCGGATTTCTCGGAGTCGTTTGGAACTTCTCGTTGTCTTTTGGCTGGACCTTCCTCCTCTGATCTTTGGAAGTGGCATAAGAGACTTGGTCATCTGAGCTTCGACTTGCTTGCAAGGCTTAGTTCACTTGGCCTAATCCGAGGATTGCCCAAGTTGTCCATGGAGAAGGATCTTGTTTGCCATTCTTGTAGACATGGGAAGATGGTTGCCGCTCCCCACCATCCAGTGACTCAGGTCATGACCAAGCGCCCTCGAGAGCTTTTGCACATGGACCTTGTTGGTCCGGCTCGGGTGAGCTCGGTTGGGGGGAAGTGGTATGTGCTTGTTGTTGTTGACGATTTTTTGAGATATTCGTGGGTCTTCTTTTTAGCTGAGAAGACCGAGACTTTCTCCTTTGCTCGCAATCTGATTTTGCGTCTTCAGAAGGAGTTCCCTTTGAACTCGATGCGAGCTATTAGGAGTGATAATGGTTCCGAATTCAAGAATTCGGATTTTGAGAAGTTTTGTAACTCTTTGGGTTTAGAGCATCAGTTTTCTTCTCCCTAGACACCGCCACAGAATGGTGTTGTAGAAAGGAAGAATCGGACCCTTGTAGAGATGGCCAGGACGATGCTTGATGAGCATAGGACTCCTAGGCGGTATTGGGCCGAAGCGATGAGCACTGCATGCTACATTTCCAATCGCATTTTTCTCCGAGGTTTCTTGAAAAAGACCTCTTATGAGTTGCGTTTTGGAAAACTTCCCAAGGTGAGTTATTTTAGAGTCTTTGGTTCCCACTGTTTTATACTCAAGAAAGGCAACCTGGACAAATTTGACTCTCGTTCTTCCGACGGGGTATTTTTGGGTTTTGGCACTCACACTCGCGCTTATCATGTACTTAACCTTGATACTAACCGAGTCATGGAGACATCAGATGTCACCTTCGACGAGACCATGGTTTGTCCTTCTTCTCGTTTTGAGCGTGTAGGTGATCATGAGGTTGGAGAGCCTCTCTTTGATGACGAGGATGAGGGTGCTGAAGGTATGGATGATCCAGCACCCCCTCCACCTGCTGTGCCGCAAGGAGCGGCTTCTACTATGACTCATGGCCCTGACACTTCTTCATCTTGGGGGCCGTGGGATCCGCCACACCGAGCGGTACCTTTCGTACCCGGGGAGGCACCAGCTGCTGTTGAGGGGGAGATCACCTCTGCTCGGGAGGTGCCACGACACATCCAGCGCCAACACCCGCCTCAACAGATGATCGGCAGCATCGGCGAACGTGTCACTCGGTCAAGGTCACAACATATCTCTCACTTTGCTCATTCTGCATTTGTTGCTGATTTTGAACCCCGAGATGTTGGACACGCTTTGACGGATCCAGATTGGGTCAATGCCATGCATGAGGAGTTGGAAAATTTTGAAAGAAATCAGGTTTGGGTTCTAGTTTCTCCTCCCTCTGAGTGTCACCCTATCGGGACAAAATGGGTTTTCGAAAACAAACAAGGAGAGGATGGCCATGTTGTGAGAAACAAGTCCAGACTTGTAGCCCAAGGGTATAGTCAGAAGGAGGGGATAGACTATGAGGAGACTTTTGCTCCTGTAGCTCGTTTGGAGGCAATTAGGATACTCTTGGCTTTTGCTGCATCCAAAGGTTTCAAACTTTTTCAAATGGATGTCAAGAGTGCCTTCTTAAATGGCTACATAGAAGAGGAGGTGTATGTTAGACAACCCCCCGGTTTCAAAAATCCCAAGTTTCCAAACCACGTTTTTAAACTTCACAAAGCGTTGTATGGTTTGAAACAAGCCCCTAGAGCCTGGTATGATAGGTTGAAAACCTTTTTGCTTGCTAAGGGTTTTAAAATGGGATGTGTGGATAAAACACTCTTTCTCCTCAAGCAAGGCACTGATACTCTCTTGGTCCAGATTTACGTGGATGATATCATTTTCGGTGGTTCTTCTCACGCTTTGGTTGCCAAGTTTGCAGACACTATGAGTAGGGAATTTGAGATGAGCATGATGGGCGAGTTGACGTTTTTCCTCGGGTTGCAAATCAAGCAATCCCGGGAAGGGACGTTCGTGCACCAGGGTAAGTATACCAAGGACATCTTGAAGAAATTCGATATGGGTGAGGCCAAGCCTCTTCCAACACCCATGTCGACCACGACGGCCCTGGATGCGGATGTGGATGGAGAAGCTGTGGACCAGAAGGAGTACCGGAGTATGATCGGGTCGCTGCTGTACCTGACGGTGACACGCCCGGACATTCAGTTCGCGGTGTGTCTTTGCGCGCGCTTTCAATCGTCGCCGCGCACTTCTCACCGTCAGGCGGTCAAGCGCATTATGAGGTACTTATCCTTCACTCCAGAATTTGGGATTTGGTATTCTGCTTCCTCCACCCTTTCCCTTTGTGGTTATTCCGATGCCGATTTTGCTAGTTGTCGCATTGATCGCAAGTCCACTTCCGGGACTTGCCAGTTTATTGGATTTTCTCTTGTTTCATGGTCCTCTCGCAAGCAGTCTAGTGTCACCCAGTCTACCACGGAGGCTGAGTATGTTGCTGCGGCTAGCTGCTGTTCCCAGTTACTCTGGATGATGGCCACTTTGTGTGATTTCGGTCTGAGCTTTTCTCATGTTCCTTTGCTTTGTGATAGCACGAGTGCTATTAGCGTTGCTAAGAACCCCGTGCTGCACTCTAAGACCAAACACATTGATGTGCATTTCCATTTTCTGCGAGACCACTATGAGAAGGGTGATATCGACCTTCGCCATGTCGATACTCATCATCAGTTGGCTGATATTTTTACCAAGCCTTTGGACCAATCAACTTTTACTAGGTTGAGAGGTGAGCTTGGTGTGTGTTTCCCCTTTTAGATGGGGGAAACATTTTGGTTCTTGTATCATAATCTGACTATTTTTCGTTTGTCTTGTTCTCTTTTGCATTTCAGCATCCGCTTTTACATTCAGAGCTTCATGCATATACTCTAAAGAATGTAACTATGCTCTGTATAGGATTTGCTCTGATGCTTTATGATGATGATGTAGCTTATGCTCTTTCTGATCACTGATACATGTTGTGAGCGGAGCTATTTTATGAATGGTGAATTTTGCTAAATAAACATAAAACTTGAAAATGTTCACCATTGAGATATGCAACTAGCATGTGTAGAATGTGTTGAAATCACTTGTGCTTTTCACATATGCTAGGTTGCTATGTCTCTAGTTCTGAGTCATTCACTTGCTTGGTCTATTCATATACTGTTTTAAATCTGAACCAAGTTAAAGTAAAATGGAAAGATCGAGATGGGATTGCTTGTCAGCACATCACAGTTTTGAGACTGTTTCTCATTGCACTTTGAGTTAAACTTGAGCTGTATAGTGTATGACCGAAACTGTTGCTTTAAGCTTCTGATTGCTTCTGCATAGGCTTCGCACAGTTGAAAAGTTAGGCGATGACAAGCTCTCAACCTCTTGCAATCACATGATGCAATTTACACTTGTGTAATTTAACCGCTGCAACTCCGATAAAATTTGGATACACAAGTCTATGTTTCATTCTATAGCATGATGATTGAACTGTGCTAGGGGTAGTTCACCTTGTATACATGTTTAGCACTTGTTTGATTTCCTGTCTTAACATACTTAGTGCTATTTTGATGGTGAATACCTTCTTGGCTGAAAACTGCTCTTTTTGCTCCAATGTTTAGAATTTATATTTGGTGATCAGTTTGAGCCTTTGCTAGCTTTTTATGGATATTGTTCAGTCATCGAATCAAAACTATTTAGAGCATCTTTGCACTCTCTTGATTATATTCCTGAAGCTGTTAACTTGCATTTTTACTCATATGCATTTTTGGAGGGAGATATTCTATCAAGGGGGAGACATTTGAGTGCATGTGCACATTTGCTTGCTGGTGCATTTTCAACTAAGGGAGAGAAAATATTGACAAATCATGAGTTCCCTGGGTTGTGTGCACTAGTTGAGGTGGAGTTTGCTAGTTGTGTTGAGCCTTTGCCTCTTTCTTGAGGAACTAGCAAACGTAAAACGTTTTCAGCTCATTTTCAGCTCTTCAATTGGTATCGAACTCTTTTGTTTTGAGTTGGTAACAGTTGGTATTGAGTTGCTTCGCTAGCAGTGTTGAGCCCGTTCTGCCTCTTCTTGAGGGCTAGCTCTGATTTCCTTGAATTTCAGTTGATCTTTCAATTGGTATCAAGTTTTCTCGCTAGCGGTGTTGAGTCTGTTCTACCTCTTCTTGAGGGCTAGCTTTGCTTTGCTTGGTTGCGTCGAGCCGTTGCCCATGTCTTTGGGGACCAAGTTGTCTTGCTCTTTCCACTTGACCTTCTTCGGCTTTGCTATGCTTTTGGGTCATTTGGTCGAGTTCTCTCTCTTTCTTCATTCCTTCTTCTATTCATTATGATTTGTGTTGGTAGTTGACAATGCACTCATCAAGGGGGAGATTATGGATACATGGGTGTATGCCGAGTCTCTGAGTGATGAGTGATTGTCAACTGGGATGATGCGCATGTTCTTTGGCTTGTGTTGTGCAGGTGTCGAGCACGGATACAGTGATCTAAGGCAAGGTGAAGGTCAAGTAGAGACGTGTCGTGCCGATGGACCGAGAGTGGCAAAGGGCGGACGTGAGGCTTGGACTGAGGGACCGGTGGCCCGAGGATCAGCTGTGGTGGCTGACAGCCTGGGACAGCGACGAGCGAAGACTTGCGGGCATGGTGTTACTCGAGTCGAGGACTTGGGGACACGTGTCGGTGGATGGGGTGCACGGGCGGTGCATCCCCTCTACGGCTCGGTTTGGTGGTTGTGCCACAGAAAAACCACCGGATGGACGGTTTCCCGGTTTGGGCCTCAAAACCTGGGCGTTGATGGTTTCCGAGTTTGGGCCACAAAACTCGGGCTGAGGACGGTTTCCAGGTTTGGGCCTCAAAACCTGGGTGCTGCGGGTTTGCTGAGTTTGGGCCACAAAACGCAGGCGATGGACGGCTGGTTTCCCGGTTTGGGCCTCAAAACCGGGGGTTGGCTGTGAAGGCTGGTTTCCCGGTTTGGGCCACAAAACCGGGGGTGCGACGTACGGGAAAAGGACAAGCAGAGCGGTGGCGGCACGTGGCGACGATCGGTGAGGTTGCGTCGAGGCAACGCTACCAGTTGTGCGGGCGTGGCCGTCGGATCACCACCTACCATGAGTTGGTCCAGAATAACCCTAGGGTTTAGCTGGTTCGCTCTGTAATTAGAGAGGGGTAGAGTAGGAATTAGAATTAGGATAAGTAGAGGGAGACACCCTCCTCCCATTCCATCTCAGACATTTGCCCTTTGCTTCTAGGGTTTCCTGCTCTCCCAATCCCCTGCTGTAGCTAGCTGAGATCCGCAGAGAACCATACCTCTGTGTACTGGAGATTTTGAGAAAGTGAGGTCGTAACCTCACTGTTGTAGCGTGTGGTAGCCACACGGTTGTAGATCGATGTGTTGATTCGCGTTTTGTTCGTGTTCTTGGCGTTCTTCATTTCTCCGCGATTTTCCCGTCACTCGATCTCCCTCTCAATTGCGTCTTTGTGAAATCTGTTTGAATCAACTTGTTCTTTATAGTGAGGAGATCATTTCCACTGAAGGAATTCATCTAATTCCTCATGAACAAGTAGATCGGGTTGATTTCGTTTTCGTGGCGCTTTTTCGTTCATACTCCTTCCCTTTCGATTTCCCGGTGATTAAGTCAATTTGAGCGGACGATTTCTTGGGGATAGTCTCCAAACTACCTCGTGATCATCTTCTCCAAGTTTGGGAATGTGGGATTGTGAGTTGATTTGAATTCGGGGAGATTTGAGTTGAGGGCGACCAAAATCGCCCTCTCTGGGCACTCGCGGACAGTCCGCCGTTGTGCCCGCGGACAGTCCGTGTGTCGGGCCCTGACCGAGGCAGTGGTCGCGCGGCCCGGCTGTGCTGTTTCAGTTTGACCGGCGGACTGTCCGCCGTTGGTTTTCGCTGACAGTCCGGGAACTGTCCAGGGGACTTCAGCAGCGTTGCGGTTTTGCTCTTTTGGCTGGCGGACAGTCCGCCACCTGAGCCCGGACAGTCCGCCGTTGGGCAGACAGTCCACGACTGTACAGGCAAACAGTCCGGGATCTTGCTGTAGCCTCCGATTTAGTGTGTTTCCTCTCCTGGCTTGTTCGCTTGATTTCTGGACTTCTTGTTTGGCCCTAGAATTGATCAAGAAACCTCTCTAGGTATCTTTGCTACTTGTTAGCTTAGGTATTTGGGAGTTTCTCGACGTAGCCATCTATCTACGTTCGGGACTTGGTTTTTGAGGGTCAGACTTGCTCCAGCGCTTTTGACGTTTGGTTCGCTATCGCTTTGTGGTGCCTCGCTGTGATCCTAGGGATCATCCACCCTCTTCCAAGGGTCGTGGGCATCACGGTTTCGGTCGAAGCTTTTCGGGGTTGATTTTGGGACATTTGGCCAAAGATTCGAAAGAATTTTTGTTGGCTCCCATTCACCCCCCCCCCTCTGGTCGCCTTGCTAGTGCATTCTCGGTCCTTCACTCGGGGGGCAGAACATCGGCTATCAAAAGTCGGTGAATCAAATTGATCAACTAATGAGTCGTGTAACTGACCTGGTTCAGAAGCAATTTGGCTTGACGCCAAAATCTACAGTGACTGGTTACAAAAAGCCATATCCAGAATGGTTTGATCAGGTTGTTTTTCCTCCGAGATATAGAATTCTTGATTTTACCAAGTTCATAGGAACCGGTTCAGTGACAACCATGGAGCATGTAACCTAGTTCCTAGTCCAGCTCGGAGAGATTGGTGATGAACAAGCACTCAAAGTCAGATTGTTTCCTCTGTCTCTATCTGGTTCGGCTTTTTCATGGTTTTCATCTTTGCCACCTAATTCCATTCAGAGCTGGGATGACTTGGAAGATAAATTCCATAAGTATTTCGGCTTTGGAGTATTGGAGAAAGGCTTAGTGGATTTAATCGATACAAGGCAAACTAATGAGTCTGGATGTCAGTACCTCCAAAGGTTTAGAGAGGTGAAGAATCAATGCTACTGTTTGACATTGCCAGATTCAGAAGTGGTCAGCATTGCGATTCGAGGGTTGATACCAGCTATCAGGGAGAGAATCAGCTTTGGTTGTAAAAACATGGCCGATTCGGCTAAAAAGGTAGCAGGTATTGATGCCCAAAATCGGTACAATCAAGTCTTTAAACCGAAGAAAGCCTACAATGCAGAGAGTCATGTTTTCCTACAAGATGAATACAATGATTCAAAAGATGAAAGTGATGAAGAAGTGGCTGCTGTAGACTGGGTTTGGAGAAACAACGAGTACATGCCTTGGGCAAAGGTTAAAAGTACCGAGAAAGATGTAAAATACAGCTTTGACGTCACTAAAGCCAACAAAATATTTGACTACTTACTAGAAAAGGGTCATATCAAGTTGACTGGGAATCATGCTATCCCGTCGGCCGAGGAACTTAAAAATAGAAGGTACTGCAAATTTCATAATTCTGGTACCCATACTACTAATGATTGCCGAGTTTTCAGAGACATGATACAGAGGGCAATCGTTAAAGGGGGGATTGGCCTAGAAAAGGCCAAAGGCATGAGCATCAACGGCCATCCTTTCCCACAAAACATGGTGGCTTCGGCACCTCGAAGTGAAATCAGGGTGTTGACTTCTAATAAAGCCAGAGCAGCCGGGACAGTTGATCCAAAGAAACAATTGACAGCCAAAGAGTATCAGGAGATGAAAGGAAAGAGAAACAATGATCAACATGATCAACTTGAGACTTCAAAGGCTGGTGAAGCAAGAAGGCCTCCAACTGTCAAAATCTTATTGAACAAGTGGCAACGTCAGAAGGAAAAGAGCCAAATGCAAAGGGAAAGGGATGAGCAAGAATATCAAGAGTGGCTCGAAGAAGAAGAGTATAGGAGGTCTCGTGAAGAAGGAAGACGCATCAGAGATGAAGAAAAGAATCATTGGGATTGTCCCTTCTTCAGGCATTGTTGGAATGAGGGTTTAAAGCTTCCTACTCTTCGTGATTGTCCAGAATGCAGTGATCAGTACCGAGAATATAGGTAGTCGAGAGACAACCGCTGATCTGTACATGAAAGATTAAGGTTTGAAAATACAGATCGGCGCATAAAAAATAAAAATGTCCATGATCGGCTTGGAGCGAGATTAGCCGATCGTGATCATCCATGGCAGGAGGGACAATGGTGCCCTGGTGGCCTAACCAAAATCCAGAAGCGACGGGTTCAAAGGTTGAGAAATGATGAAGTCCAGAAGAAGAAACCCAAAGTCTGGCAAGTCAAACAGATAGCCGATAAGGGTGAGTCATCGGCTAATATCGTCGCTCTGTTCATGTTGCCTGCAGAATTTAGATCCTCTGATCATGAAGAAGAATTTGATAATGAGGAAGCAGTTGCTCAGTGGATCTATCAAGCAGAGGAGGCCACATTTCAAAAACCTGAGAAGCATTCTCACTTAAAGGCTTTGTACTTAAGAGGGTTTGTTGATGGAAGGCCTTTAAATAGAATGCTAGTTGATGGAGGGGCAGTAGTTAATTTGATGCCATATGCCACTATTAGAAAGCTTGGTAAGACTACAAAAAACTTGACTAAGACTGATATGAGGTTGACCGACTTTGTTGGCAACGTATCGGCTACTAAAGGTGCTATATGTGTCGAATTGACAATTGGCAGCAAGAGTATGCCGACTACTTTCTTTGTAGTCGATGTAAAAGGATCCTATAGTGTGCTTCTTGGAAGGGATTGGATCCACGCCAAATGTTGCATCCCATCTACCATGCATCAGAATGTGATTCAGTGGATCGGTGACACCGTGGAAGTAGTGATAGCCGATTCGACTGTTAGTATTACTTATTCAGATCCTGATGTTTGGAATTTTGATAACATGGAATGTTTTTCCGGAAGGATTATTGAAGGAGATTTTCTCAAGACAACTGACGAAAATCAACAGCCGATCCAAGCAGTCGGCTTCAAAAAATTTATTTAATGGATTATACAGTTAACGAAGATGAGAATAAGATGGGTAAGGGTTTTACATCGGCTGATGAATTGGAAGCAGTTGATATTGGAAACGGTGATAAGCTGAGAGTAACGTACATTAGTGCCAAGTTGGATCCCAAGCTTAGGCAAGAATTTGTTACGTTATTAAAAGAGTATAAGGAGTGTTTTTGCTTGGGATTATTCTGAAATGCCCGGTCTTGATCGATCCTTGGTTGAGCACCGGCTGCCTATTAAACATGGGAGTCGACCTATAAAACAAGCTCCGAGGAGGATTAGAACAGAAGTTATGGCCGATGTAAAGACGGAAATTACTCAGCTTTATGAAGCTAATTTTATTCGGCAATGTAGATATGCCGAATGGATATCTAGTGTAGTCCCTGTGTATAAGAAAAATGAAAAAATGAGGGTTTGTATTGACTTCAGGGATCTGAATAAAGCAACTCCAATGGATGGTTACCCAATGCCAGTGGCAGATATGCTGGTCGATGCAGCAGCAGGACATAAGGTTATCAGTTTTATGGATGGCAATGTTGGTTATAATCAGATTTTTATGGTTGAAGAAGATGTACATAAGACTGCATTCAGATGTCCAGGCGCTATAGGCTTATATGAGTGGGTGGTCATGACCTTTGGGCTTAAGAATGCTGGTGCAACTTATCAGAGGGCTATGAATTATATCTTTCATGAGTTGATCGGCAGGATTGTTGAGATTTATATTGATGATGTGGTGGTAAAATCCAAAGATTATCAAAAGCATCTTAAGGATCTCAAAGACACTCTTGAATGCGCGAGGAAGCATGGCTTAAGGATGAATCCTCACAAATGTGCATTTGGGGTGTCAGCTGTCAATTCTTGGGGTTTATGGTACATGAAAAAGGAATTGAAGTTGGCCAAAAGATCTATGATGCCATTGACAAAGCAGTACCACCAACCACGAAAACTCAACTACAATCTTTGATCGGTAAAATTAATTTCATCAGGAGATTTGTTTCAAATCTATCAGCCAGGATTTTACCGTTCTCAGTTTTGTTAAAGTTGAAGGATGATCAAGAGTTTAAATGGGGAGATGAGCAACAGAGAGCATTTGATGAGATCAAAGAGTATATGAAGTCTCCGCCAGTATTGATTCCTCCTCAAAGGAACAAACCTTTCAAATTGTACGTGTCAGCCGATGATCATACAATCGGATCGGCTTTAATGCAAGAATTTGAAGGCAAGGAAAGAGTGGTATTTTATCTCAGTAGAAGACTGCTTGACCTGGAAACAAGGTATTCTCCTGTTGAAAAATTATGCCTATGTTTGTACTTCTCGTGTACCAAGCTCCGACATTACCTGTTGTCTTCTGAGTGCACGGTGGTATCGAGGTTTGACGTGATCAAACATATGTTATCCATGCCTATACTAAATGGGAGGATTGAAAAATGGATTCTTGCATTATCAGAATTTGACTTGAAGTCTGAATCGGCTAAAGCGATTAAAGGTTAGGTAATAGCCGATTTTGTTACACATCATCATAAACTAGAAATTAAAACTTTGGATTTTACCCCGTGGGCCTTGTTCTTTGATGGTTCCAATTGCAAGCAAGGTGGGGGCATTGGTATTGTTCTTGTTTCTCCTCAGGGAGGAAATTTTGAGTTTGCCTTCTCAATTGATCCAACTTCCACTAACAATCAGGCTGAGTATGAAGCACTTCTCAAGGGGCTTTAGCTCTTGTATGAGGTAGGGGCCGAGACTATTGAAGTTTTTGGAGATTCTCAATTATTGATTAATCAATTGCTCGGCCTATATAAATGCAAAGATGACATCCTGAGAAAGCATTATGAAAAGTGTCTTGAATTACTTAATTCTTTCTCTTCTGTTGTCATAAAACATATTCCTAGATGTCAGAATCAAGAAGCTAATCGTTTAGCTCAAAGTGCATCTGGATATCGGCAAGTTGTTGAAATACTAAATAATGAAGTTGCCGACGGTGATGACTGGAGGATTGAAATTGTTGAATACTTGAGGGATCCATCATAGCAAGTGTCCAGAAAATTAAGGTATAAGGCTACGATATTTGTCCTTCTTGAGGATCAACTTTATCATAAAACAATCGATGGTGTGCTTCTTAAATGTATTAATCAAGAAGAGGCCAAAGTTCTGATGGGAGAAATCCACGAAGGAGTTTGTGGTGCACATCAATCTGCTCATAAAATGAAATGGATGATTAGAAGAGCGGGATATTTTGGAAGATTGTTTTAAGTATTATAAAGGATGTCAGGAATGTCAAAGATTCAGTAATGTTCAAAAGTCACCGGCATCAGCCATGAATCCAATCACAAAGCCATGGCCATTTAGAGGATGGGGAATAGATCTGATTGGCCAAATATTTCCAGCATCTAGCAAGGGACACAAATTTGTATTGGTAGCAACAGACTATTTTACCAAATGGGTTGAAGCTATTCCTTTAAAGGAAGCTTCATCAGCTACCGTAATTGAGTTCATCAAAGAACATATCATTTATCGATTCGGTGTTCCTCAAACCATTACTACAGATCAAGGAAAAATGTTTGTGTCAAAAGAATTTGAGGATTTTGCTACTAGCACAGGTTTTAAATTGATCAACTCATCTCCATATTATGCCCAAGCTAATGGACAAGCTGAAGCTTCTAATCAGATTTTGATCAAAATCATCAAGAAGAAGGTTAAGGAGCATCCGAAAAAGTGGCATTTGATACTCAGCGAGACTTTATGGTCCTATAGGATGGCATGTCATGGTGCGACTAAATGTTCACCGTATGAGTTGGTCTACGGCCATGAAGTCGTATTGCCTTAGGAGATCAATATAGGGTCTAGAAGAGTATCATAGCAGAATAATCTGAAGGCCGATGAGTATAAACATCTCATGATGGACAATCTTGATGATTTACACTTTCATCGGCTGAAAACTTTGGAAAACATTAGATCTCAGAAGCTGAGGGTGGCTAAATACTATAATCAAAAGGTCAGAGAGAAAAAAGTTTGATGAAGGGGACTTGGTTTGGAAAGTCATTTTACCTATTGGAACTAAAGATGGCAAATACGGTAAGTGGTCACCAAATTGGGAAGGGCCCAGATGTGCTCCTGGCAATGCTTATTTCTATGGGACTCTAGAGGGTATCGAATACTTCAGGGCAGTCAACGGAAAATATTTTAAGAAGTATTACCCGAGTATCTGGGTGGATCAGTTGTAGCTGATTAATCTAGTCAGTGACTAATGTATCAACATTGATAGCCGATACTGATGTGTCGCCTTCAGAACAAAATAGCCGATGCAATCAAAGCGTCGCCTTCAGTCCAAAAATGCAAGATCAAGAATCATTGAAATTAGGAGACCTCGATGGGCCTTTGTCACAAATAAATCATGAAAGGACAAAGAGTTTTGTTATATTCAAGAAAAGGTTTATTTACAGAAGCTCGGTCCTGATAAACTACTCGAAGACCTTATCTACTATGATTACTAAGGGGGTGGACTCTGCTATCTCCCCGGCTGCTCCATTGACGCCATCGAAGTGCACTTCCATGGCATGACTTATTTCCGGGGTGACTTCGAGGCCGCCCAAGTCTTGGCCGGTGTAGGCCTGGGCAGCACCAAGAGCCATGGCGGCGCCATGGCGGACGCTGTGGAGGGCGACCTCATGTACCCTCATGGGGGTGTTGGTCACCCTCTCTGCGACGCTATCGCCGGTAGCATTCACGGAGTCAGCCGCCTCGTTCCCCGCTTCTTGAAGGGTCTCCAGGCGCACGATTAGGTCTGCAAAATAAGCGAAATAGGTCGAGTTTGTGCGAAGGAAATCCAATCAGATAAAATCTTCAGGAAGAGGAAAAATATTGGCGACACGCGCATCCGATTCTGCGCACTGTTGAATTGCCCGAGAAGCCCTCGCCTCTGCCTCCTCCAACGCCTTTTGGAGTTGGGCGATGTGGTCCTCGAGAAGGCAGTTCCTGATGGTGGCCTCCGAGTGAAGGTTCTGCATTTCCGTCATCTGACGGTAATGGCAAGTGGTCGTTGACTCGGAGTTGTTGGAGGAGGGATTTTCATAGACCGGCTCCATTCCAAGGGGAGGTACCACAGCAACTGCGGCGTTGGAGGGACCCTCGTCGATCCTAGTTAAAAGCAGAGAAAGGAAATCAAGTCAGGCTTCGAGGAATGATGAGAATGGAGTCAATTAGGCATGAAGGAAACATACCTGATACGACGCTGAGGGCGGTAATGGGAGTTCACTTCTTCCTCTGCGGGACGCTTACCACAGTTGTTGTCTGCCATTAGAAAAGAAGGAGATGGGCTTTTTGGAAGGCGAAGCTTTTGGCGAGAAAGAGGGTTTTTAGACGGAAGGCAAAAACGAGCAGGAGATATGCTCTGAATGTGACGGGAGATGGAGACGAAGGGAGTTTATATTAGAAGATTAGAAGGGGAAAGGATGCCGCTTCGTGCAATGTGTGCAAAGCACTCGAGTGGGATGTTAAATCATAACACGGTTTTCAAGAGAAGAGCAGCAGTTTCGCATTGATCGTCAAGATACCGTTCAGACTGTTTGCAGTATCGAGGGGAGAAAAAGAAAAAGACTTGGCCAATCGACTAAAAGAAAGGTTAGTCGATCGGACCCTAAGGGAAAGAAAATGATATTTTTGGAATAAAATAAATTTTATCCCAAAATTGGGGGGCATGTGTTTACACCAAATTTTGGACCGAGAAAGATTATTGTTTTGTAAACACAAACGGCTGGATTATTAAGGTAGGAATCGGCCAGAAAATTAAAAAAGCTCGTGTGGGTCAAGCATAACTAGAAGGATTCGTGCGGACCAGTATGATGGGCTTCGAAGACGTGTCGGGCTCAACCAAGGAGTTCAAGTCTGAGTCGTCTTTTATCTTTACCTATTATGTAACTTAGTCATGTTAGGTCAGGAGTCAACCGGGTTATAAATAGCTAGAAACCCGAATTTTGTAATACATCCAATCAATCAATACATCGGCTTCTGGCCAAAACCCTAGGAGTAGGAGTAACGTAGATCTCGGCGAGACCTTTAATCAAGCAGGGCTGCATCGGCATCGACCGACCTCCGGTTTGCTTGTAAGTTTCACCAATGGCTTGTGTCATCGTGTAATAAGGCTGCATTGGCATCGACCAAACTCTTGTTAAGCTATGGCATGGCTAGTTATCGGTCTAAGTTCGTCTTTTATGAGACTGTCTTGACTCTGATCAATCTCTCACTTCAATCGATCTTAGCTAGTTATCGGCTCTATTGGCTTGGCAAGCTAATAGATTCATTAAGTTACCAATGTTGTTTCATGCTTTATTTTCTTGTTTCTTTATGTTTTAAACAACATTCTGCCCAATCAAGATTGACAAAGTATTTCAAGCCTAAAAGATCCTTTGTTTTGGCTGTTTTGAGGTTTATACGTTCACAACAGAGAAAATAGCCGATTCAAGCCTTTCATCGACTATTTTGTCAATCTTGGTTGTTACATGTTGTGCGTTCGAGATACCCGATAAAATCACGATCTAACTTGAGAGCAGATAGATTTGATCTAGTATGTTTATTACGACTGTATTTCTGAACCCCACTGATATACATAATAGATCAAGTTTGTTTATTTTAGATTAAATCATGGTTTTAATGGGTAGATCTTGTTCGTGTCTCATGGACCCTGAATCGGCTAAAATAGCTGATCCAGTTATGCTCTCTTCATAATGTGTTCTTTTAAGTGACTTGGAATTAACGGATCTACTCTTTGCATGAGACGTGATCTAGCTTGATCATCATTAAGGCTGCATGGAGACACCCCATTATTGATGTTTAAGCTATTTTATCGATCTATTTGTTATTATGGTTGTATGGAGACACCCCACTGTTAATGAATAGAACTGCTCATGTAATTAGTCGATACGTTGTTTTCATGACATTTAGATGTACACATAGATCTTTATGTTGTTGTTAACATCTTTCAAGTTTACCGGTTGTTTGTTTATTATAAACATTCTTTCATATATGTTATAGCCGTTATGCTTTATATCTTTTTCAATACCTTTCATGCAATCTCGTGGGAGTTCACTTTGTAGTCAATGTCCTAAAGACAAATGGCTATATCAGAGCCGTATAATTTGGAACTGTCTGGCACCAAACCGGCAGGTTGCACAATTTAACAAACTTTTCTTCTCCTTGTCAATTACAGGTCAAATTGACTAGCACGCCCGAAGTTGATTTTGCTGAGAATCGGCACCACCGCTTGCTGAAGGTCCAGGAGGTCAGGACTTGCTCCGTACCCCTCTGAGGGTCGTGAGTTTGAGTGTGTTGATGCTGCCGACCGAGATTTTGTGTCAACAGTGGTACACATCAATCGGCCCCGAAGATGAAGTGGTTGTTGCGTAGAACCGGTTTCTATTGGCCTACTATGGTTGCCGATTGTTTTCGCTACTACAAAGGTTGTGAAGAGTGCCAACGGTTTGGTAACATTCAGCTGGTCCCTGCTGTGTTAATGCATCCTTTCATCAAACCTTGGTCGTTCAGAGGTTGGGGTTTAGATTTTATTGGCCAAATACATCCCCCATCATCAAAAGGACATCGCTTGTCTTGGTTGCTACAGATTATTTCACTAAGTGGATTGAAGCGGTTCCTTTGAAGAATATGACACATAGAGAGGTGATTGAGTTTATTACTGAGCATATTATTCATAGATTCGGCATTCCTCAAACGTTAACTACAGATCAAGGCACTTCTTTTATGTCTAAAGAAGTGAAAGATTTTGCTGAATTGTACAAGATTAAGTTGCTTAATTCATCTCCTTATTATGCTCAAGCCAATGGCCAGGCGGAATCAAGTAACAAAACTTTGATCAAGTTGATTAAGAAAAAGATTGAGGACAATCCCAGAAGGTGGCATGAAGTCTTGTCTGAGGCTTTGTGGGCTCATCGCATTTCTAGGCATGGTGCTACGAAGGTTACTCCTTTTGAGCTTGTATATGGTCAAGAGGTTGTGTTGCCTGTTGAGGTGAATTTGGATGCATATAGGCTTGCCAAGCAAAATGATTTATCTGTTGTTATGTATCATGGTCTTATGATGGATAATATTGATGAGGTGACGGACAAGAGGATTCAAGCTTTGAAGGAGAT
This sequence comes from Coix lacryma-jobi var. lacryma-jobi, assembly GCA_009763385.1. NCBI lineage: Eukaryota > Viridiplantae > Streptophyta > Magnoliopsida > Poales > Poaceae > Coix > Coix lacryma-jobi. The sequence continues at coordinate 135,555,608 of CM019826.1, forward strand.
TGAGAAAGATAAAGCCAGAGTCGCGAGGGCTTATAACAAGAAGGTAAAATGCAAATCTTTTCAAGTTGGAGATTTAGTGTGGAAGACTATTTTGCCTCTTGGGTCGAAAAGTAACAAATTTGGCAAGTGGTCACCAAGCTGGGAGGATCCATTGAAAGTGGTCAAAGTGGTGTTTGGAAATTCCTATATGCTAGAGACATTGCAAGGTGAACGTCTCCTGAGAGCAATAAACGGGAGGTACTTTGCGGATACATGGGTGTATGCCGAGTCTCTGAGTGATGAGTGATTGTCAACTGGGATAATGCGCATGTTCTTTGGCTTGTGTTGTGCAGGTGTCGAGCACGGATACAGTGATCAGAGGCAAGGTGAAGGTCAAGTAGAGACGTGCCGTGCCGATGGACCGAGAGTGGCGAAGGGCGGACGTGAGGCTTGGACTGAGGGACCGATGGCCCGAGGATCAGCTGTGTTGGCTGACAGCCTGGGACAGCGACGAGCGAAGACTTGCGGGCACGGTGTTGCCTGGGTCGAGGACCTGGGGACACGTGTCGGTGGACGGGGTGCATGGGCGGTGCATCCCCTCTACGGCTGTTGGTATTTTTTAGCGTCGCTACTAAGAATAGAGTTTTAATCTATCCCCGGCAACAGTGCCAGAAACGCTTGTTAACACTTCTTAACGCAACCACTAGAACTAGACTATGGAGCCTAACCCCAGCAACGGCGCTAGAAGTGTCTTGATGGTAAAACTATTGACTATTGGATAGTTCCGCAAGCGCACAGAATATACCGATGTAGCACTTCACCCGGGACTATTCCAAGGTATCGTTATTTATTTTATCCCAAAGGAAAGCAAGCTAGGAAAGATGTAGAGAGAGGAAAGATAGATCCTTTAGTCTTACTATAATCTATTATCAATTAGAGAAGCAAAGGGGGATAAGTGGATATAAGGGAGGATAGATAGATAAGATAAATAAGTTGAGCAAAGAGTATATGATATGAAAGATAACTTTAGTAGAGTTAGCTAGGTGGGAGGACAACGAGTGAGTATAAAGTACTCCTATGTTTCTACCTTTACTCCTGTGAACTAATCCTAATTAAATAGATGACTTAACTAGATTGACGCCTTGCTACTTGTGTGAGAGGGATAAACGAGAGAGTAAAGCGATAGAAGGTTGTTCACCTAACCCAGTACTCAAGCGGATATTTGGCTTATGGATGCCTTACCTTTTAAGAACTAGCCTGAGTTCACGTGAGGGGATCTAGGTAGCCAGGCAAAATCTGTCACCTTTTGCCCATGCGCCCCTACTGTCCGTGCAAGCCAGCGGTAGTCAAAGATAAGATAAAGTATGAGCACCATGCTCACACTTATCTACACCTTTAGCTATCGATCAAAATAGCTAAAGCCCCTATCCTAAGATAGGACGATGACGCACACAGAAGAAGCTATTTAAAGGAAATCAATCTAACTAAGACAACTATAGAACTAAGATAAGCACACAACAAGACTATATAAATATAGACTTGCACTAAGTAAATACTTAAATAAATACTTGGAAAGTAAATACTTAAGTAAATGCAAAGTAAAGTAAAGAAAGAATAATATATTAAATAAATAAAGTCTTACAAAAGAAGAAAGATACAAGGGCTATACCAAACTCCCAGAAGACGACTCCGGAGACCCGAGCTTCGCCTGACTCGACTCTAACTCCCACTCTAGACTAACTACTACTACTCTTGCTTGATCTCACTTGAGAGTGGAGATGTGTGAGATATATGAGATGTGAAGAATGAGAGGATGGAGGCCTCTATTTATAGTGGAGGTGGAGTAGGGGCTACTCCGGTGCCACGTCAGCGATCCGCGTGATCCTCCTCTCTTCACCCTTGGATCCACCGCCATAATAACCGACTTGGATGAATGGCTTGGATATTCTTCACGTGTGAAACATGCACTTTGCCACTGACTTGGATGAGGGTCACCATGGGGTCGGCCGACCCCTGTCCCTGACATGTGGGCCCGGGGTACATCTTCTAGAAGGTGCTGATGTCACCCTGATGAATAGTGCTGCTAGGTCCCACCAAGGGGGGTCGGCCGACCCCCCTATGACAGGGCTGGCCCACCTTCTTCTCTCCCTTGGTGACCCCACATGTCATGGAGCAAGTCTTGTGAAGTTGGTTGCATTTGGTTTTCGGTGTGGACCCATGAATCCATGTGCTTCTCATCTTGCACCATTGAGCAAAAGCACATGCTTGATCCAATGGTTGATATTGGCTTGAACATGCTTCTCTTGGATCATGCCATGTCACCATGGCTGAGGTGGCCCCAAGATGGGGTCGGTCGACCCCCTTGGTGGGCCCACCTGGCCTCATTTTGTTCATTTCGCCATCTCCTACAAGTTCACAAGCTAAGAGTACAAGTGGAACTTATTAGTGATAAATATGCTCATGATATGCTATTCTTCCTTGAAACCGAGGCCTGTTGACGGTATTTTGATAAGGTAAAACATGCTATAACTTCCGTCAACAAGATCCCCCAAGCTTAACCTTTGCTCGTCCCGAGCAAACAATCAAACTTGGCCTCGGTGGATCAGTATTGTTACTATGCATCACATTTCAAGAGTTCCATGTGCACAACAAAGTTCTTCTCTTTGAATGGAAAAATTAGCTATGTAAATCACCCATATTAACTTAGTACTTTATGGGGCTTATGGCTTTTCCTTTGTCTTAGGTGGTTGAAAGATAGAACAGTTTAACTTGAGCACTAACTTTCTTGTTTTTTTAGCAAGTTTCATACCGGAGGTTTTGCAATATTTTTCAAAAGAAAAACTTAATGTTCCTCATATGGTTCTCTCATGTCGCTCAAATGGTGTATGATTCCTCACCAAGGCATATGATAAGTGTTGCCTTCTTTATTTCATCCTACTTCTAAACAGGCTTATGTGTAGCTCAAGGTAGAGATGAAAGGAGATGACATACTTACTTGCATTTTGTTGCGAAGTCAAAGCTCGGATCCTTGAAGAGAAGTGTCATACTCCCAGATCAAGATGTGCAAGTGTGTGGTGCATGATGGACTAGATTGCTTCTTTATTTGATAAGATCTATCTCTCTATTTTTCTTTTTCTCTCTTTTCTAATGAGACATGGCTAGCATTTTTTTCTTTTCTTCTTTTTTTTCATGGACTTTCACTTGTCCATCTCTTTTTTTCATCTTTATTTTGCCTAGCCTTTTGAGTCTCATCTACTAAATAATTGAGAGAGATTTCCTAACACTTGGAGTATGAAGCAACCTATTTGGTGGAATTGAAAGGCATGTTTTTGCGTACTTCCAGTGTAGAAGCAGCATGTATATGAGGTGTGTACGTGATCTTGATCTTAGGAGCATGAAAAGTCTCTTAACAAGGGTCAACAAGACTTGACAACACTCAATACAAAGCAAATAGCCTATGTAGAAGGTTTGTAAACATGTAAAGCATATATGGCTGTGGTAGGAATTTATCACCATTGAGGAACAATTAAGATTTTGATCATTTTAAGAATAAATTCTCCAGTAATCTATCATGCTTAGAACAATATTATAGCAGCTCTTGTCTCACTATATCATGTCTCACAACAACTTAGACTTAGTTCTAGCACTTGCAACCCACAAAGTTTTCAGGTTCATGATGATTTAAATGAGCTAAGTAATCCATACTTAGAGAGATACTAAGTTGTAAACTAGGCACTAGAGAAACATTAGCAAGGCAACTAGTCATCATTTCCATGGGGAAGATAGACATATATGAGACATATGTGCTAAGGGGAATACTAAGCAAATATTTTTGGTATTTTCTTTTTTTAAAAAAAAATGCAATGAGAAAACTAATCGAAACGTAAATAACTTAAGATGCAGGACTTACCTTGGTGGGGGAGAGGATCTCCCCCAAGCTTGGTTCTTGCCTACTATGGTGGTGGATAATGCTGGTACCACCCGGCCCAATGTCGTGCTTCTTCTTCTTGAATAGCCCACAGGAGTTGGGCGTTTTGTTGTGCAAGAAGCAATGTTGCCTCTTGTTCGATGTTCATTGCACCCATGTTGTTGATGAGATCATCCATCGGCGTCCTTTGATGTTGCCTTCCTCTACCCCGTGGGCGAGGAGTGTCTTGAGAGCGAGGGGTGTCCTATGAGCGAGGAGGCCTCCCCAAGGACCCTGAAATGCCCATAGAGGTTGCCTCATCTCCCTCTTCAACTTCTTCAGCCTGATGTGAAGGTCCGCCTTGTTCCATTCGAGTAGCACGGGACGTCTCCTTGTCCTCCTGCTAGTACCTGCAACTTTTAGGGCTCTTTCCTCCGGGTCCAAATCAAAGGTTAGCGTACGAAGCGCATACAATCGAAGTCCCTCACAAGGGAGAGTGATTTCGACTGTATGGCCTCGATAAATCATTATTAGTTCACCCTTGGGACCCATTTTGAGTACATTGCAACCAATAAATACACTTTCTTCCACAACATCTCTCACGGTTTCAATGTACTCAAAAGTTTGGGATTCTAGTGCACCCAAAGCTTCGGCTATGCGTGTGATGAATGATGTGAAGTATATGAGTTTCCTAGGCTTTATGTAGCTAAGCCAATAGTTCACTAGCATTTTAGCAGGTGAAACTTTAACCTTACTAACCATGGCATAAAGTAGTTTCAGCTCATCATCACTTACCAAAGCTCCTCTCATGCCAGGCAAAGGAGTGGTGAACAGCCAGTAATGCATGAAACGTAAGGTTGGGTTATGAATTTTGTGTGGTGAGGGGTTGGAACAATCACTAGAGCTAGTAATGGCATACCAGAAAGCATTCTTGTCATAATGAAAAGCATGGTCTACATCAAGATGGCAATAGTGATCAAATCCTAAAGCAGTGTTTAATGTGCTCCAAGTCAAGTCATATTCCACCCCAAACATTCGAAACGCAACCCCATCGTTATTCACTTTTAGCGTGCATAAAAACTCAATGGTTAGGTTCTCTATGCCAAATTCAAGAATTTCAAAGAATCCTCCCCAACCAATGGTATTGAAAATAGCATAAAATTTTGAATCCATACCTGTTTCTTGCAAGAGGGCCGGATCAATGACACTTGTGTGTGAGAAACTACACTCACTAAGAGTGAAGAATTTCCCCATCTCTTCAGCATTTAGCCTGAGGCCACTCTCGGTCTCCATTACTCTAGCCAGGGGAATGAAGGGTACTAGCTCACTTCTTTCCACCTCTCTCCTCTCATGAGCACTAGCATGGTGAGGTTCTTGGGAAGAACCCTCACACTTGTTGGACTTTTTGAAACGGGAGGCAAGCAACTTCTTCATCTTACTACAAGATAAGCTACCAAGCTTCTACCACTACTATGAAATAGGGACTATTTTTGGGTTTTTGGTTTTTGGATGGCTACTACTAAACTAAACTTGAGAATGAGCTTGCAACTAAGGAAGGAAAGGAAGAACTTGTGAGCTCGAGATGGTCCTGGTGGTTTTGGTGTGGAGTTGAGCTCACAATGCAAGGGTATATATAGGGGGAGAAGGGCAAGTGGTGACCACCCATAGCATGGGTCGGCCGACCCCCCTCCTTGCAACTTTGAACATTGCCTTACTTTGGCAAGGGAACATGTCTAGAGTGTGCAAACACATTTTTAGAACGGTGTAATATGGGGGTCGCCCGACCCCATGACATGGCCCCCTCAAGCTTTAAACTTTGTGTCATCAAGTGTCTAGTAAAGATGTAGCTATGTTTGGTCCAAAGTTGACACAAATTTCAGAGATTCCCTTGCCTAGTGTTTGGTGAAAGAGAAAAGATGAATGGCCAAAGTGGAGACATGTCTAAAGTGATTCCCATGGACCATGAGAGCACTAAGACATGCCTTTGGCTGGTTGTTGTAGTCCCATGAGCATCCAACATAAAGAGGAACATCTCATGCTTAAAGAGTAAAGTAAAGGACCTTTTCTTTTCAGATGTTGGCTTTGGTGATATGCATGATGTTTATGAGCATGCTGAGTAGAGTGCAGTAGGGTGCAGGAGGGCACCATGGTGGGATCGGCCGATCCCACCTTGGATGCTCCTTGAGCACCAAAGTGTTGTGTCATACTCAGGGTACTAAGCCAAGATAGATCATGTGCCAGTGGGCCCACTGGTGGGGTCGGCCGACCCCACCTTGGGGTGGTCCCATGGCTCATATGTGTTGCAAGTTACTGTCAAGGTGTTACTAGCATGGAAATTTATTTTGTCGAAATGAAATATGCAAAATTAACTAAGTATGCAATTGAAGGAAAATGCAAGAATTGAAATGCATGAAAAGTTAAATATGAGATAACTACTGATTTACCTTATCAGCAAGGGCTCCATGTTTCAGGTCCGTAGAGCAGGACTTCTCCGTCTTGTCATTCATTGGGTGCTTCGGTTGGTCCCGGAGATGGAGACCATGGTTGCACCTCGTCGGCGAGTTCTTCTTTTACTTCGGCCTTGTTGGCCAACTCGCTCTTTTTCTTGTTCCTACGGCGTGGGTGACAATGATGATGTTTGTTGTCTCGAGGTTCTTTGTCCTTCACCTGCATGTTAGCTTTATAACCGTTGAATGGACACTTTACCTTATACTCCGGGAACTGGAGGTGAAGTTGGTCGGATCCCACATAGATGACGGCGTTAACCGTATTAAGGAACGGCCTTCCCAGGATGATCGCAAAGTCTACATTGGATCCCATGTCCAATATAAGGAAATCAACGGGGACGTAGCTGTTTTGGACTTTGATGAAGATATTCGTTGCTAGTCCCTTGGGGAACCGTAGCGTCCGATCGGCCAGCTGCAAACGAACAGATGTAGGGAGCAAAGGTCCCCCTAGTAAGTTATCATACGTTACCTTGGACATGATGTTGACACTCGATCCAAGGTCGCAGAAGGCATCGTGGAAGACTTGTGGTCCAATCTGGCAGGTGATGGTCGGCAGGCCTGGATCTTCCTTCTTGGTGATGAAGGGTGGATCGAGTAGATAGCCCCAGTTTGACCGGAGCGGAGGCTTACCGTACCTCGTAGTAACTAATTTTACACCCTCTATTGGATCCTCGGGTTTCCCTGGGATCTTACCTTGCTCGTAGGATGGGACAGCTGCTGCTAATTGAGCTAATTGTGTTTCTAGCATTTTATTAAAACTCAATTGATTTTTCATAGCAGAATTAAAGCTATCCATTTTCTCATTTATATTTTCAAGAATCTTATCATTAGCCATCATCTTTTTATTAATACTATCATTTATTTTAGATTGGCCTAAGACAAGATCTCTTAAAGAAGGTTGGTTATTATAAGAATTATTGAAACTATTGCTATAACCGTTACCTTGATTTTGGTAGAAGGGGCGCGAGTTCCATCCTTGTTGTTGTTGTTGGGGCCGGTACCCGTTGTTGTTGGCGTTGTTGATGAAGCTCACCTCCTCCTTCGTCTCGGGACAATTATTTCCCGAATGGTCATTGCCTTTGCATACCTCGCACCATTGGTCGGCTTTGACGGCTCGTGCGGTTGCATAAGGTTGAACGACCTCTTGTTCCCTCTTGGAACTTTCTTCTACTTTCTTCATCAGGAGGTCCATCTTCGCGCAGAGCATGTCCACCTCATTGAGAGCATGAACACCTCTCTTTTTCAGTTGAAGACGTTCCTCATTCCAACCTTGGTTGGTAATCATCTTCTCTATGAGGTCCTTGGCATCTCTCACATTGTGTTGTAAGAATGCCCCTCCAGCGGCTGCATCTAGGTGACTACGGGACATAGCGGTCAGGCCATGGTAGAAACCTTGGATAATGAGCCACTCCTCTATCCCATGATGAGGATAGGCACAAATGTACTCTTGTAGACGTTCCCATGCTTCGGGAATTGTCTCATCAGCTTGTTGCTGGAAGCTGGAGATCTTTCCACGAAGGGCGCTTGTCTTGCCCATCGGGAAGAACTTCTTGAGAAACGCATTGGCGCACTCCTCCCAAGTGTTGGCTTCACTCTTGTTGGCGTAGAACCATTGCTTCGCCTTTCCCAATAATGACAACGGGAAAAGACGAAGACGGATGGCGTCTGCAGACACATTCTTCATAGTGAAGGTACCACATACCTCCAAGAAGTGTTGGAGATGGGCGTTGGCGTCCTCATGCGGCTTGCCACGGAATGGATTGGCTTGCACCATGTTGATGAGAGCTGGCTTGAGCTCAAAAGTTGCATCCCCCAAGTTAAGCTGCAGACCTGTGGCGACATTGTCGGCCGACGGCGCAGAGTACTCGGAGATGGTCTTTTGGGCCATGGCTTCTCTTCTAGCTGGTGCAGAAACTTCCTCCTCGAACAGATTCTGGTTCGAGATGAACCTCTGAGGTGGAACTTGACGAAGTCTAGTCCTCCTCAACAACTGCTCGGGATTTTCAACGAAGTTTGACGACAGTTGGAAACCGCTCATACACCTATTAGTTTCACGATAACGAAAAGAAACTAGATAGGTGAGGGGTTAGCCCCTATACTAATTGATAACTAATATGTAGCAGACTCCGGATTCACTCTCTCTAAACTCCTAGGCGGTTGCTTTCCCCGGCAACGGCGCCAGAAATGCTTGTTGGTATTTCTTAGCGTCGCTACTAAGAATAGAGTTTTAATCTATCCTCGGCAACGGCGCCAGAAACGCTTGTTAACACTTCTTAACGCAACCACTAGAACTAGACTATGGAGCCTAACCCCAGCAACGGCGCTAGAAGTGTCTTAATGGTAAAACTATTGACTATTGGATAGTTCCGCAAGCGCACAGAATATACCGATGTAGCACTTCACCCGGGAGTATTCCAAGGTATCGTTATTTATTTTATCCCAAAGGAAAGCAAGCTAGGAAAGATGTAGAGAGAGGAAAGATAGATCCTTTAGTCTTACTATAATCTATTATCAATTAGAGAAGCAAAGGGGGATAAGTGGATATAAGGGAGGATAGATAGATAAGATAAATAAGTTGAGCAAAGAGTATATGATATGAAAGATAACTTTAGTAGAGTTAGCTAGGTGGGAGGACAACGAGTGAGTATAAAGTACTCCTATGTTTCTACCTTTACTCCTGTGAACTAATCCTAATTAAATAGATGACTTAACTAGATTGACGCCTTGCTACTTGTGTGAGAGGGATAAACGAGAGAGTAAAGCGATAGAAGGTTGTTCACCTAACCCAGTACTCAACCTGATATTTGGCTTATGGACGCCTTACCTTTTAAGAACTAGCCTGAGTTCACGTGAGGGGATCTAGGTAGCCAGGCAAAATCTGTCACCTTTTGCCCATGCGCCCCTACTGTCCGTGCAAGCCAGCGGTAGTAAAAGATAAGATAAAGTATGAGCACCACGCTCACACTTATCTACACCTTTAGCTATCGATCAAAATAGCTAAAGCCCCTATCCTAAGATAGGACGATGACGCACACACAAGAAGCTATTTAAAGGAAATCAATCTAACTAAGACAACTATAGAACTAAGATAAGCACACAACAAGACTATATAAATATAGACTTGCACTAAGTAAATACTTAAATAAATACTTGGAAAGTAAATACTTAAGTAAATGCAAAGTAAAGTAAAGAAAGAATAATATATTAAATAAATAAAGTCTTACAAAAGAAGAAAGATACAAGGGCTATACCAGACTCCCAGAAGACGACTCCGGAGACCCGAGCTTTGCTCGACTCGACTCTAACTCCCACTCTAGACTAACTACTACTACTCTTGCTTGATCTCACTTGAGAGTGGAGATGTGTGAGATATATGAGATGTGAAGAATGAGAGGATGGAGGCCTCTCTTTATAGTGGAGGTGGAGTAGGGGCTACTCCGGTGCCACGTCAGCGATCCGCGTGATCCTCCTCTCTTCACCCTTGGATCCACCGCCATAATAACCGACTTGGATGAATGGCTTGGATATTCTTCACGTGTGAAACATGCACTTTGCCACCGACTTGGATGAGGGTCACCATGGGGTCGGCCGACCCCTGTCCCTGACATATGGGCCCGGGGTACATCTTCTAGAAGGTGCTGATGTCACCCTGATGAATAGTGCTGCTGGGTCCCACCAAGGGGGGTGTCGGCCGACCCCCCTATGACAGGGCTGGCCCACCTTCTTCTCTCCCTTGGTGACCCCACATGTCATGGAGCAAGTCTTGTGAAGTTGGTTGCATTTGGTTTTCGGTGTGGACACATGAATCCATGTGCTTCTCATCTTACACCATTGAGCAAAAGCACATGCTTGATCCAATGGTTGATATTGGCTTGAACATGCTTCTCTTGGATCATGCCATGTCACCATGGCCGAGGTGGCCCCAAGATGGGGTCGGCCGACCCCCTTGGTGGGCCCACCTGGCCTCATTTTGTTCATTTCGCCATCTCCTACAAGTTCACAAGCTAAGAGTACAAGTGGAACTTATTAGTGATAAATATGCTCATGATATGCTATTCTTCCTTGAAACCGAGGCCTGTTGACGGTATTTTGATAAGGTAAAACATGCTATAACTTCCGTCAACAATGGCTCGGTTTGGTGGTTGAGCCATAGAAAAACCACCGATTGGACGGTTTCCAAGTTTGGGCCTCAAAACCTAGGCGCTGATGGTTTCCGAGTTTAGGCCACAAAACTCGGGCTAAGGACGGTTTCCAGGTTTGGGCCTCAAAACCTGGGTGCTACGGGTTTGCTGAGTTTGGGCCACAAAACTCAGGCTACGGTCGGCTGGTTTCCCGGTTTGGGCCTCAAAACCGGGGGTTGGCTGTGAAGGCTGGTTTCCCGGTTTGGGCCACAAAACCGAGGGTGCGACGTCCGGGAAAAGGACAAGGAGAGCGGTGGCGGCACGTGGCGGCGATCCGTGAGGTTGCATCGAGGCAACGCTACCAGTTGTGCGGGCGTCGCCGTCGGATCACCACCTACCATGAGTTGGTCCAGAATAACCCTAGGGTTTAGCTGGTTCGCTCTGTAATTAGAGAGGGGTCGAGTAGGAATTAGAATTAGGATAAGTAGAGGGAGACACCCTCCTCCCATCAATATCTCAGTCATTTGCTCTTTGTTTCTAGGGTTTCCTGCTCTCCCAATCCCCTGCTGTAGCTAGCTGAGATCCGCAGAGAACCATACCTCTGTGTACTGAAGATTTTGAGGAAGTGAGGCCGTAACCTCACTGTTGTAGCGTGTGGTAGCCACATGGTTGCAGATCGATGACTTGATTCGCGTTTTGGTTCGTGTTCTTCGTGTTCTTCGTTTCCTCGCGATTTTCCCGTCACTCGATCTCCCTCTCTACTGCGTCTTTGCGAAATCTGTTTGAATCAACTTGTTCTTTATAGTGAGGAGATCATTTCCACCGAAGGAATTCATCTAACTCCTCACGAACAAGTAGATCGGGTTGATTTCGTTTTCGTGGCGCTTTTTCATTCATACTCCTCCCCTTTTTGATTTCCCAGTATTTGAGTTTATTTGAGCGGATGATTTCGTGGGGATAGTCTCCTAACTACCTCGTGATTATCTTCTCCAAGTTTGGGAACTTGGGATTGAGTTTTGATTCGGATTTGGGAGGATTCGTGAGAGGGGCGACCAAAATCGCCCTCTCTGTTCATCCGCGGACAGTCCACGCGTCGGGTTTGAGCCAGACCAGTGGCAGCGAGCTTCGGCCTCTTTGGTCAGTTTTGACCGGCGGACAGTCCGCGAGTCGACCAGGGACCCTCAGCATCCTTGCTGTTTTGTCCATTTAGCCGGCGGACAGTCCGGTGCCCAGTCGCGGACAGTCCGGGGTTGAGCCGGACAGTCCGGGTCCGTACCGGCGGAAAGTCCGGGAACTCGCTGTGTGTTCCGGTTTAGTGCGTTTGCTCTCCCGGCTTCTTCGCTTTGTTTCCGGACTTCTCGGTTGGCCCTAGAGTTGATCAAGGAATCTCTCAAGGTATCTTTGCTACTAGTTAGCATAGGTATTGAGGGTTGAACTTGTTCCGGTGCTTTTGCCGTTTGGTTTGCTTTCGCTTTGTGGTGCTCCGCTGTGATCCTAGGGATCATCCACCCTCTTCCAAGGGTCGTGAGCATCACGGTTTCGATCGAAGCTCTTGGGGTTGATTTTGGGAACAAAAGGCCAAAGTTTCGAGAGAAATTTTTTTGAGCTCCCATTCACCCCCCTCTGGTCGCCTTGCTATCGCATTCTCGGTCCTTCAATTGGTATCGGAGCAGGTTAAGGATCTTCCACCTTAGTCGGTTCCAGATCCACTGAAGGCGACATGGATCGCGGCGTGGGCAAACCGCCGTTTTTCGATGGGATGAACTATGCGTATTGGAAGATACGCATGTCGGCCTGTCTACAGAGTATGGGTGCTTCCATCTGGGATATTTGCAACTCTGCTGATTACGTGGTCTTGGCTGCACGTGTGACTCAGCGTCAGATCGATGATCACGATGCCAATAGCCGAGCCCGTAATGCTCTTTTCTCATGCTTGAGCATGACGGAGTTTGATCGTGTTTCTCACCTCGCTACGGCTTGAGAGATTTGGGCATCCCTCATGCGCTTCCATGAGAGAACCTCTCAAGTCAAAACCCGTCTCTACGAGTCGCACAAGCGAGAGTATGAGAACTTTCGACATATGCCTGGCGAGAGCATAGAGAGTTTATTCATTCGCTTTCAGGTGATTATCAACAGGATGAGGGCTAACAAGGAGTTGTTGCCTTTCGACGATCATGAGAGAGCTTTGATGCTTTTGCATCCTCTCGATCGATCGATGTGGGATTCCAAGGTTCAGGCGATCATCAAATCGCCTAACTATGAGACCCTCACGTGCGATGAGCTCTTCAGTAAGCTCAAGTCCAGTGAGATTGACGCCATGGCGAGGGCTTCTTATGAAAATCCTTCTGGCCCGTCGATGGCTTTGGTTTCTGGCTCTTCTGCTAACTCCTCTAGAGCTTTTGCACTCTCTTCTCTCTTTTCTGTCATAGAGGAGCAGCTGGAGTCTTTGGGGGATGACGAGTTGGCTATGCTCGCCAACCGGTTCTCGCGATTCCACAACAACTGCATGAATCGTCGCCGCGGAGGAGGACGCTCAGGATGCTTTGAGTGCGGTGACCCCAACCACTTCATCGCCAATTGCCCGAAGAAGAACAAGTAGACCTTCGGCACGGCAGATCATGGGCACAAGTACGACTCCGGCAAGCACAAGGAGAAGTACGTCCCCGCGAAGCACAAGCGGAAGGGCGGTTTCAACAAGGAGTATATCAAGACAAAGTACTTGGAGAAGGCCCAGGCTGAGCAGCGTGCGTTCTTTGCCACGCTCAGCGACGTTGACGACTCGGAGGACGACTCCGCTTCCTCAAGCGACGACGAGTCCGAGAAGAAGAAGAGGATCGAGGACAAGCTGAACGGCCTCTGCTTCTTCGCCGACGACGACGGCTTCTGCACCATGGCCCTCGGCAAGGAGGTCGACGGCGAGGTGGAGGACACTCCTCGGAACGACGACGACGACGACACCTCCCAGGTATCTCATACCCCTGACGAGCTTTCTGCTGAGGTCGAGAAGCTTACTGCCGTGCTCTTTAGTTAGGATAAGTTGCTTAGGCGTGCTGCTAGAGAGCGCAAGGAGTTTAGGCAGAACTGGGAGGATACGGTGAAGGAACATGAATCTGTCAAGTCCACCGTAGTTGTTACCGATGAGGAGGAGTGTGAGATGTGCACCACACACATGACTGACCTTCTCACTTTGAGAGGTAAGTATGTTGCGTTGCTAGGAGAGGTGGATGAGTTGAAGGCTAGATCCTCGCTGTTGGGTGCGTGCAAGTCCTGTGCGGGCTTGCAATCTGAGTTGGCAGAGAAGAATGCCAAGATTGTGTCTCTTGAAGAGGCCAACTCAGGTAGCACATGTGTGACTAGGTGTGTTCTTTGTGAGGGTTTGGAGATGGAGATAGCCAATGTGAAGCATGACAAGATGCAAACCGAGGAGGAAAACACATACCTTCGGACCATCTTGTCATGGGTGTCGAGTGGTGAGCCACAGCTCGGGATGATGATCTCCCAATTCAAGCGAGCTGCTGGAGGTCCTGGTGTAGGTTTTGCTCCGGGTATTGATGTTTCATCTTTTGGCAAGATTGGAGAGTCGAGTGGTTTGAACCCATGTGAGAAGCCCACTCCACCACTACTCCCAAGCTTACCAAGATTCCACCCAAAGAGCCTCTCAAGCCTAACACCAAAGATGGGGTTTTTGTTGAACCTCCGAGAGCTCCAACCAAGAAACAATCATGGGCTCCCAAACCAAACCACCTCAAGAACAAGCTGGACACCATGCCACCCATCCAAGAGGAGCTTATGCCACAGAAGGGCAAAGTGATCCATACCCACTACCGTGAGTACCAACAACCCCCTATGAGAGCGGTGAGGTATCATTGTGAGCACTGTGGGCGAGATGGACACTTGAGTGAGTTTTGCTTTCGGCGCAAGAGAGAGGCGCGCCGTGCAAAGGAGATGAACAATCCGGACATGTACCATCCTTTCCATGATGTACATGTGCCGAACGTTCAGAGGCGTGCTGGTAGGCCTAGAGGTCCGAAACCTCAGGTTCGTAGGCCTAGGCCGCGAAGAGAGCGTGCTCGGTGGGAGCCTACAGTTGTAGGCTATGGACCCCGTGGTGGTGGCTTTGTAGATGAGCGTTTCCCTCCACCGCATTTTGGGTATCGCGATGGACGCTCCTTCCTTAGCGGACCGCGTTTTCCTCTACGTGGTGATCGCTCTTCTCGTAGGCGTGCTAGGAATGGTTTTTCTGCTAACCGTTCTTTTGAGCAGCCGGCCCAACACTGGTATTCTCCCTACTTCACTAACCCCAGTGTTGGACCGTATGCTCACCCTATGTCTTTTTATTGATGTAGGTAAATCGATTGGAGAACGTTTGGTTGGTGGATTCCGGGTGCTTGAGGCACATGACCGGAAACGCCAAGTGGTTCTCCAGTCTTAGTCCGGTCGCCGAAAAGGAGTTTATCACCTTCGGCGACAACAGCAAAGGTAAGGTGTTGTCTCGTGGGTCTGTGCGAGTTAATGAGCACTTTGTGTTGCGCGATGTTGCTCTTGTTTTTAACTTGCATTTTAACCTTCTTTCTGTTTCGCAACTTTTCGATGATGACTATGAGATTCGTTTTAAACCGAATCTCAGTCGTATTTTGGACCCTCAGGGCAATCTTGTTTGTGTGATTTCACCCTTTAGGAAAGTCTTTCGTGCGGATTTCTCGGAGTCGTTTGGAACTTCTCGTTGTCTTTTGGCTGGACCTTCCTCCTCTGATCTTTGGAAGTGGCATAGGAGACTTGGTCATCTGAGCTTCGACTTGCTTGCAAGGCTTAGTTCACTTGGCCTAATCCGAGGATTGCCCAAGTTGTCCATGGAGAAGGATCTTGTTTGCCATTCTTGTAGACATGGGAAGATGGTTGCCGCTCCCCACCATCCAGTGACTCAGGTCATGACCAAGCGCCCTGGAGAGCTTTTGCACATGGACCTTGTTGGTCCGGCTCAGGTGAGCTCGGTTGGGGGGAAGTGGTATGTGCTTGTTGTTGTTGATGATTTTTCGAGATATTCGTGGGTCTTCTTTTTAGCTGAGAAGACCGAGACTTTCTCCTTTGCTCGCAATCTGATTTTGCGTCTTCAGAACGAGTTCCCTTTGAACTCGATGCGAGCTGTTAGGAGTGATAATGGTTCCGAATTCAAGAATTCGGATTTTGAGAAGTTTTGTAACTCTTTGGGTTTAGAGCATCAGTTTTCTTCCCCCTACACACCGCCTCAGAATGGTGTTGTAGAAAGGAAGAATCGGACCCTTGTAGAGATGGCCAGGATGATGCTCAATGAGCATAGGACTCCTAGGCGATATTGGGCCGAAGCGATGAGCACTGCATGCTACATTTCCAATCGCATTTTTCTCCGAGCTTTCTTGAAAAAGACCTCTTATGAGTTGCGTTTTGGAAAACTGCCCAAGGTGAGTTATTTTAGAGTCTTTGGTTGCCACTGTTTTATACTTAAGAAAGGCAACCTGGACAAATTTGAGTCTCGTTCTTCTGACGGTGTGTTTTTGGGTTATGGCACTCATACTCATGCTTATCGTGTACTTAACCTTGACACTAACCGAGTCATGGAGACTTCTGATGTCACCTTCGACGAGACCATGGTTTGTCCTTCTTCTCGTTTTTAGCGTGCAAGTGATCATGAGGTTGGTGAGCCTCTTTTTGATGACGAGGATGAGGGTGCTGAAGGTATAGATAATCCAGCACCCCCTCCACCTGCTGTGCCGCAAGGAGCGGCTTCTACTACGACTCATGGCCCCGACACTTCTTCATCTTGGGGGCCGTGGGATCCATCACCTCGAGCGGTACCCTTTGTACCCGAGGAGGTGCCAGCTACTGTTGAGGGGGAGATCACTTCTACTCGGGAGGCGCCACGACACATCCAGCGCCAGCACCCGCCTCAACAGATGATCGGCGGCATCGGCGAACGTGTCACTCGGTCAAGGTCACAACAAATCTCTCACTTTGCTCATTCTGCATTTGTTGCTGATTTTGAACCCCGAGATGTTGGGCACGCTTTATCTGATCCAGATTGGGTCAATGCCATGCATGAGGAGTTAGAGAATTTTGAAAGAAATCGGGTTTGGGTTCTTGTTCCTCCTCCTCTAGGGTGTCACCCTATTGGGACAAAATGGGTTTTCAAAAACAAACAAGGAGAGGATGGCCATGTTGTGAGAAACAAGGCTAGACTAGTAGCCCAGGGGTATAGTCAGAAGGAGGGGATAGACTATGAGGAGACTTTTGCTCCTGTAGCTTGTTTGGAGGCAATTAGGATACTCTTGGCTTTTGCTGCATCCAAAGGGTTTAAACTTTTTCAAATGGATGTCAAGAGTGCATTCTTAAACGGCAACATAGAAGAGGAAGTATATGTGAGACAACCCCCCGATTTCGAAAATCCCAAGTTTCCAAACCATGTTTTTAAACTTCACAAAGCTTTATATGGTTTGAAACAAGCCCCTAGAGCCTGGTATGATAGGTTGAAAACCTTTTTGCTTGCTAAGGGTTTTAAAATGGGATGTGTGGATAAAACGCTTTTTCTCCTCAAGCAAGGCAATGATACTCTCTTGGTCCAGATTTACGTGGATGATATCATTTTCGGTGGTTCTTCTCACGCTTTGGTTGCCAAGTTTGCAGACACTATGAGCAGGGAATTTGAGATGAGCATGATGGGCGAGTTGACGTTTTTCCTCGGGTTGCAAATCAAGCAATCCCGGGAAGGGACGTTCGTGCACCAGGGTAAGTATACCAAGGACATCTTGAAGAAATTCGATATGGGTGAGGCCAAGCTTCTTCCAACACCCATGTCGACCACGACGGCCCTAGATGCGGATGTGGATGGAGAAGCTGTGGACCAGAAGGAGTACTGGAGTATGATCGGGTCGCTACTGTACCTAACGGCGACACGCCCGGACATTCAGTTCGCGGTGTGTCTTTGCGCGCGCTTTCAGTTGTCGCCGCGCACTTCTCACCGTCAGGCGGTCAAGCGCATTATGAGGTACTTATCCTTCACTCCAGAATTTGGGATTTGGTATTCTGCTTCCTCCACCCTTTCTGTTTGTGGTTATTCCGATGCCGATTTTGCTGGTTGTCGCATTGATCGCAAGTCCACTTCCGAGACTTGCCAGTTTATTGGATCTTCTCTTGTTTCGTGGTCCTCTCGCAAGCAGTCTAGTGTCGCCCAGTCTACCACGGAGGCTGAGTATGTTGCTGCGGCTAGCTGCTATTCCCAGTTACTCTGGATGATGGTAACTTTGCGTGATTTTGGTCTGAGCTTTTCTCGTGTTCCCTTGCTTTGTGACAGCACAAGTGCGATTAGCGTTGCTAAGAACCCCGTGCTGCACTCTAAGACCAAACACATTGATGTGCGCTTTCATTTTCTGTGAGGCCATTATGAGAAGGGTGATATCGACCTTCGCCATGTCGATACTCATCATCAGTTGGCTGATATTTTCACCAAGCCTTTGGACCAATCGACTTTTGCTAGGTTGAGAGGTGAGCTTGGTGTGTGTTTGCCCTTTTAGATGGGGGAAACATTTTGGTTCTTGTACCATAAACTAACTATTTTTCGTTTGTCTTGTTCTCTTTTGCATTTCAGCATACGCTTTTACATTTAGAGCTTCATGTATATAATCTAAAGAATGTAACTATGCTCTGTATAGTATTTGCTCCGATGTTTTATGAAGATGTTGTAGCTTATGTTCTTTCTGATCACTGATACATGTTGTGAGCAGAGCTATTTCATGAATGGTGAATCTGATTAATGAACATAAAACTTGAAAATGTTCACCATTGAGATATGCAACTAACATGTGTAGAATGTGTTGAAGTCACTTGTGCTTTTCATATATGCTAGGTTGCTATGTCTCTAGTGTTGAGTCTCTCATTTGCTTGGAATGTTCATTTTCTGTTCTAAAAATCTGAACCAAGTTAAGTGAATTGAAAAAGATCGAGACGGGATTGCTTGTCAACACATCACAGTTTCGAGACTGTTTCTCATTGCACTTTGAGTTAAACTTGAGCTATGTAGTGTATGACCGAAACTGTTGCTTTAAGCTTCTGATTGCTTCTGCATAGGCTTCGCACAGTTGAAAAGTTAGGCCATGACAAGCTTTCAACCTCTCGCAATCACATGCTGAAATTTGAACTTGTGTAATTAAACCGCTGCAACTCCGATAAAATTTGATACACAAGTCTATGTTTCATTCTATAGCATGATGATTGAACTGTGCTAGGGGTAGTTCACCTTGTATACATGTTTAGCACTTGTCGGATATCCTGTCTATACATGTTTTGTGCTATTTTGATGGTGAACCCTTTTTGGCTATAAACTGCTCCTCTGCTCTCATTTTCATATTTTGTATCTGGTGATCAGTTTGAGCCTTTGCTAGCTTCTTATGGATGTTGTTGAGTCATCCTTGCACTCTTTTGATTATATTTCTGAAGCTACTAACTTGTATTTTTTTCTCATATGCATTTTTGGAGGGAGATATTCTGTCAAGGGGGAGACATTTGAGTGCGTGTGCACATTTGCTTGTTGGTGCATTTTCAACTAAGAGGGAGAAAATATTGACAAATCATGAGTTCCCTGGGTTGTGTGCACTAGTTGAGGGGGAGTTTGCTAGTTGTGTTGAGCCTTTGCCTCTTTCTTGAGGAACTAGCAAACATTTTCAGCTCTTCAATTGGTATCGAACTCTTTTGGTTTTGAGATTGGTAACAGTTGGTACTGAGCTGCTTCGCTAGCGGTGTTGAGCTCGTTCTGCCTCTTCTTGAGGGCTAGCTCTGTTGTGCTTGATTTTCAGTTGATTTTCCAATTGGTATCGAGCCTTCTCGCTAGCGGTGTTGAGCCTGTTCTACCTCTTCTTGAGGGCTAGCTTTGCTTTGCTTGGTTGCGTCGAGCCGTTGCCCATGTCTTTGGGAACCAAGTTGTCTTGCTCTTTCCACTTGACCTTCTTCGGCTTTGCTATGCTTTTGGGTCATTTGGTCGAGTTCTCTCTCTTTCTTCCTTCCTCTCTCTATTCTATCATGATTTGTGTTGGTAGTTGACAATGCACTCATCAAGGGGGAGATTGCGGATACATGGGTGTATGCCGAGTCTCTGAGTGATGAGTGATTGTCAACTGGGATAATGCGCATGTTCTTTGGCTTGTGTTGTGCAGGTGTCGAGCACGGATACAGTGATCAGAGGCAAGGTGAAGGTCAAGTAGAGACGTGCCGTGCCGATGGACCGAGACTGGCGAAGGGCGGACGTGAGGCTTGGACGGAGGGACCGGTGGCCCGAGGATCAGCTGTGGTGGCTGACAGCCTGGGACAGCGACGAGCGAAGACTTGCGGGCACGGTGTTGCCTGGGTCGAGGACCTGGGGACACGTGTCGGTGGACGGGGTGCATGGGCGGTGCATCCCCTCTACGGCTCGGTTTGGTGGTTGAGCCACAGAAAAACCAGCGAGTGGACGGTTTCCAGGTTTGGGCCTCAAAACCTGGGCGTTGATGGTTTCTGAGTTTAGGCCACAAAACTCGGGCTGAGGACAGTTTCCAGGTTTGGGCCTCAAAACCTGGGTGCTGCGGGTTTGCTGAGTTTGGGCCACAAAACTCAGGCTACGGTCGGCTGGTTTCCCGATTTGGGCCTCAAAACCGGGGGTTGGCTGTGAAGGCTAGTTTCCCGGTTTGGGCCACAAAACCGGGGGTGCGACGTCCGGGAAAAGGACAAGCAGAGCGGTGGCGGCACGTGGCGGCGATCGGTGAGGTTGCGTCGAGGCAACGCTACCAGTTGTGCGGGCGTGGCCGTCGGATCACCACCTACCATGAGTTGGTCCAGAATAACCCTAGGGTTTAGCTGGTTCGCTCTGTAATTAGAGAGGGGTAGAGTAGGAATTAGAATTAGGATAAGTAGAGGGAGACACCCTCCTCCCATCAATATCTCAGTCATTTGCTCTTTGTTTCTAGGGTTTCCTGCTCTCTCAATCCCCTGCTGTAGCTAGCTGAGATCCGCAGAGAACCATACCTCTGTGTACTGAAGATTTTGAGGAAGTGAGGCCGTAACCTCACTGTTGTAGCGTGTGGTAGCCACATGGTTGCTGATCGATGACTTGATTCGCGTTTTGGTTTGTGTTCTTCGTGTTCTTCGTTTCCTCGCGATTTTCACGTCACTCGATCTCCCTCTCTAATGCGTCTTTGCGAAATCCGTTTGAATCAACTTGTTCTTTATAGTGAGAAGATCATTTCCACCGAAGGAATTCATCTAACTCCTCACGAACAAGTAGATCGGGTTGATTTCGTTTTCGTGGCGCTTTTTCGTTCATACTCCTCCCCTTTTTGATTTCCCAGTATTTGAGTTGATTTCAGCGGATGATTTCGTGGGGATAGTCTCCTAACTACCTCGTGATCATCTTCTCCAAGTTTGGGAACTTGTGATTGAGTTTTGATTCGGATTTGGGAGGATTCGTGAGAGGGGCGACCAAAATCGCCCTCTCTGTTCGTCCGCGGACAGTCCGCGCGTCGGGTTTGAGCCAGACCAGTGGCAGCAAGCCTCGGCCTCTTTGGTCAGTTTTGACCGGCAGACAGTCCGCCATAATCGATCGCGGACAGTCCGTGAGTCGACCAGGGACCCTCAGCATCTTTGCTGTTTTGTCCATTTAGCCGGCGGACAGTCCGGTGCCCAGTCGCGGATAGTCCGGGGTTGAGCCGGACAGTCCGAGTCCGTACCGGCGGACAGTCTGGGAACTCGCTGTGTGTTCCGGTTTAGTGCGTTTGCTCTCCCGGCTTCTTCGCTTTGTTTCCGGACTTCTCGGTTGGCCCTAGAGTTGATCAAGGAATCTCTCTAGGTATCTTTGCTACTAGTTAGCATAGGTATTTAGGAGTTTCTCGACGTAGCCGTCTATCTACGTTTGGGACTTGGTTTTTGAGGGTTGAACTTGTTCCGGTGCTTTTGCCGTTTGGTTTGCTTTCGCTTTGTGGTGCTCCGCTGTGATCCTATGGATCATCCACCCTCTTCCAAGGGTCGTGAGCATCACGGTTTCGATCGAAGCTCTTGGGGTTGATTTTGGGAACAAAAGGCCAAAGTTTCGAGAGAAATTTTTTTGAGCTCCCATTCACCCCCCTCTGGTCGCCTTGCTATCGCATTCTCGGTCCTTCATACTTGAAAAAGTACTTTCCAAGTGTTTGGCAAGAATCCTAAGTGCTCTCCAAACAATGGCCGATACATGTATCGCCCTTAGAATAAAATGGCTGATGTATACATCGCCCTTAGTTACTAGATAGCCGATGAGTTGGACATCGTTGCTATTTAGATTGTTTTTATGTTCAACTAAGGATCACCTAAAAACAGGGTGCATATGTTGACACTCAAAAGTGTCCTAAGCATATAATAGACTCTTCCACCATGTTTCTATTGCTAAATTGGTCAGAAAGCACACTTAGATCATCATGTTTGGAGCCAAGGTGAAGGAAACGGTTTTTCTGGGTGCTGAATCAGCCAGAGTAGGCTTAGCCGGGTCTATAAACCGGCTAGGTTGGTTTTTATGACTTCCTCAAATACAAGAATAGATTTCACCATTGTGTTCCTCTCATCGAGCTAATAAAAAAACATATATGTTTTGTCTCGTTTGGAGTCCGGATAAATTAATTATGAATTTCGGAAGATTATTGCCTGAACTACGAAGAACCGACTTAGCCGGGTCCCTGAGCCGACTAAGTCGGGTCCAGCCGACTTAGTCAGGTCCCAGAGCCGACTAAGTCGGATTTCCCCTGGTTGTGCTGCCGGAGCCCGCAAGAACCGACTTAGTCGGTTTGGGAACCGACTAAGCCGGTTTTGGGTGTTCCAGTCCGACTCGGACTCTTTTAATTCCATATTTTGATGGGATTTTGAGTAGGAAACTTGGGGATCGTGACCTGAGGATGTTTCCTACTGGAATAAGACCACCCCTTTTTATATATATATAAGAGGATCACGGCCGATTAAAGGATCCAACCCTAAATCGTCAAAATACACTACTCAAACCCTATTTTCCCTACTTTCTCTCTACCTTGCTGTTCGTCACGTCCCCCGACGGGATTTGACGGCGTTCTAGGCGGCCTTGCTGGTCCTAGGACATCCTCCACGTGCTCCTCCCCGACGGGTCTTCCCGGGAGGCGTTTGGGAGTCTTTTCCGCAAGAATCGAGCCTAAAATCGGCCTAACCGGTCTCTAGATCGGTTTCGTCGTTTTGCTTGCGTTCTTGCTGCGTGGTGGGTTGATTTGCAACCCCTTGGGCGTGCTAGCCCTGCTGGTGTTTGATTCGGATCTCCTCCGACGTCAACACTCAGATAGGGATATATATAAGCACATACTCTACGTACAAACGGGTATTATTGTACTAATAGTTAGCTAGTTACCAACTATTCACTAGCTAAATATTAACATGGGTTGTTTAGATCCACCCGCTAAAAGATGATTCACTAGCTAATTATTAACCGGAGCTATTTAGATCCATCTGCTAATAGATGATTGGAGATAGATGATTGGAGATGTATATAGATTATTAACACCCCTTCACCAACTAATGAGCTACTTACTCTGATCTCAAATTGTAAGTCGTTTGACTTTTTTTTGAGCTCAACTTTGACCACTCGTGTTATTCAAAAATTTGTATATAATGTTATTTTTTTTGTTGTGGCTTACTTTGTTAATAAAACTTCTTCAAGAATGACTCAAATTTGACTATATTTCTATAAATTTTTTGAATAAGACGAGTGGTTAAACTCAACAACAACAAAAAAAGTCAAACCCAATTTGGGATGGAGGACTCCACGTACACTCCGCTAATAGTTAGCACGTCTGTTTGGAGCCCTACCCAGCCACTTTTAGCCGTTACCTATTAGGACTAATGAATCCAACTAGACCCTAAAATGAGTCCAAACCATTTGCTGCAGATCAAGTGGCGGTAATATGTCAACGTTAATATTTCATATTTGACACAAGACTAGCGAACCTATTATAGTTTGCAAAAATTGAAATGCCAAGACCAGCCACACCCACAATTGACACAAAGCCAGCAGCACATGCAGTCAGTCATTCAGCGGCAGTCAAACATAACATTGGTTGCTCCTCCACATAGTTCACCCTCGAGTGTACATATGAAACCCAATCGAAATAGTCACCATCTCATCAGTGAACCCGCCACTGTGGAGGCAGTACAGGCACAAAGTGCCCCTTTTACATCAGCGGTGTTTCTTTCTTCATGCCCTTAAAAAACAAGGCATGCTATCCTATGATGATCCCGAAGGAAGCTACTACATACACATTAAAACTGTATACATGACACAGAAATTATATATAGACACTACATCTTTTTTCTGATATATATAATCAAGGGCAGGTTTCAAGCCCATATTGCAAGTGATGACATCGAGAGCGCACCGAGGAACAATGCGATGTATGCCATCACTTGCTGTCGCAGGGACCCTGTCATCTTTCCACCCAAGAAATCTGCAGCAATGAGATCCACTAGTGACATGTATATGAGAATGCCAGCCGACACCGAGTCAAGAATGCCCTCAATCACAAGGGCCCTTGGGCTATTGGGATTGTAGAATGTGGTCAGGCCTGCTCCAGCAGCTATTCCTGCCGGCGTTGTGATGGCAAAGAAACATGCCATTAGAATTGCCGAAAGGTTCTTGAATTGTGCCTGTTGGGAGAAATGTGGTAGTGCCTCGATTAATAATTAAAGTCAGAAAAGGAAGCAGCACAGTCATAGAAGTGAACAAAAAAGAATTTAAGGAAAAAAAATGGGGAAGACAAAGTAAATAGTAATGCATAAACATGCCCATGTAATTTTATTTCTGAGACCATTCAGTGCTAAAGCAACCCAATCAGTAAATGGACATCCAAACCAAATTGTTATGACTCCGCAATACTATTCATAAAGTACTAAAAAATTCGGCTGGCGGTTATTCACAAAGTACTAGACAACCATAGTTTTGGCTCTGTTCCCTTGAACTTTGGCTGATTTCCACTATGTAGCCGACCATTCACATGGATAAACAATCATAAATTGAAAGGAGAGAAAAAATATATTCCAACAATGTACAATGCTCAGTTATATTATTAAAGTCAAATGTTTGAATTCTGAAGTTTCAAGGATGGGTCCATGTTCTTAAGGCCGATTGCCCAACCATCAAATTGACAAAGGAGAAAGTCTCAAATGAAAGTAATGTACTACAGTGTGCAGAGTACCAAGAAAATCAACAATTTCAACACTATGTGCAAAATCATACTCATGGTATACTATTAAAACATGACAAATCAATTGTTGATCAAGTGATGAGAATGACTCAACCCTCAACCTCAACCGCAGTTTACAGAAATTCTCACCTGAGCAATGCACCCACCTAGTGCAAACCCCTCAAAGAACTGGTGGAATGCAAGCGCTGCGACAAGTGGCCTGATTGTGCATGGGCTCCGCGACACTCCCAGTGACAATCCGATGATCACAGAGTGTGATACAATCCCCATCTCCAGTATCTGCAACCAAGGCAATGGTTATCACAGCGTGCACGACGAAACACCAAAGCATCCCAAGTGAACTGATCAAACAAGCACCTGTGACACGACGACGGATCGGACATGTGCCGACATGTCCCCCTCGCTGCCCTCTACCTGCACCGGCTCATGCCCATGGCTGTGGCTGTGTCCATGTCCGTGCGCGTGTCCATGGCAGTGCGTTTGCAACAGCGGTGCCTTGCGCTCGTCCTCAGCGTCGACGGTGACCACGGTGATGTCCTCGTCGCTCGCGGAGGAGGTCGCAACGAGCGCGGCGGCGGCGGCTGCCTTGACGCGCGCGGCCTCGTCGCGATGCTTGGCCTCGTAGAACCTGGTGGCGAGGAAGTCGAGCACCAGCGTGGCGAGCGCGGCGGCCATGGCGACGAACCCGGGGACCGGGAACCGTCGCCACGGCGCGGCGGGGAGGCAGGGGCTGGACAGCGCGTGCTCGGCGTCGTGCAGCATGTGGACGAACCCCGTGGCGAGGATGACCCCGGCGGCGAACGCCTTGGCCGCCAGAAACGCGGCGCTGTCCGTGCGCATCGCGCGGCGCTTCCGCCCCGCGAGCGGCATGCCCACCCCGAGCACCCCGGCCACCAGGATCGCCGCCATGGCCACCTGCTTGAGCCGCAGCGCCGCGGCGTCGTCACGGCACCCCGCCCCCTCCGCCTTCTGCGCCTCGTCCGCGCAGCTCACGGCCGAGAGCGACGCCGCCATAAGCTCTGGCGCACGCAACACATCGGGCCGCCGTCAATCTCAGTGCTAGACAGCGCAAGAACCAAAAGAAAGCTCGAAAAGCAACCGAATTACGCACCATTGCTGCTGGTCAAGAACTGGCCGACGTGCCGGCGGAAGCCGGCGAGAGCCATGGCCAAAGACGGAGAATCCAACCCTGCACGAAATCTTGGGGAAATCGGTTCTTCAGCCGGCCACTTTTCTGACGCCGTGGATCCCTAGCTCCCGTCGCACGCAAAGGCACGACCAGTGGACAGGGAGAGGAGATTGGAGAGAGGAAGTTGAAGTCGTAGGGAAAGAGTGGACAAGAGAAGGGATGTCGTCATGGTGGTGCGAGTGCACCCAACATCGGAACCGTGCGTCTGTCGACGCCACCGACTGCCACGGCAGAACCCAGGTGGTCGACGCCTGGGGCGTCACTGACGCGTGGGTCCGAGAAGGCACGGGAAGGTCATGGCCGTGCCGGGTCCATGAGCCAAGACCAAGAGGCAAGCCAGCCGTCGATCTGTTCTACGGACGGTGTAGATGTTGTGTCCCTGTCGTTGGCATTTACGATGCGGGACTTCGTAGCCGTATCCGCATAACTAACCGGGCCCCACGTACGGTGTAACGCGTGTTTTACACGCGCCCATCTTGGTTACGTTTGACTGATCCGTGGGACCCGAAGTAAGAGGGGCCCTTTGGATAGGGACTGAGGCCTTGTTTAGTTTCCCCAACTTTCCCCCAAATATTTCTAGATTTTCCGTCACATCAATCTTTACCTGAATGCATGGAGCATTAAATGTAGGTAAAAAAAAATAACTAATTGTACTTTTAGTATCTACATGTCGAGATAAATTTTTTAAGTCTAGTTGGTCCATGTTTAGACAAAGTTTGTCAAATAACAACGAAAGTGCTACAGTGCCAAATCCAAATATTTCCCCAAACTGAATAAGGCCTGAGGTCGCGGGTAAGGGTCAGCGGTGGAGGTCACGTGTTGGAGGCGTGGGGGGATGGCCAAGCGATGTCGACATAGTGAAGAAGTCTCGCGGGGGCCACGCGGAGGCGAGACAAGAGGTCCCCGGTTCGCCCACACCCCAGATTGCGCGCAGCATATTTGTCCACAGTATTTGCGTGAATCAGGCACCCCTAAAACGGAGCTATAATCCAGTTTTAGGGGTGTTTAGGGGGTGTTTTTTTTGTCAGACTAAAATTCTAAAATTTTAGAACCATCATATCAAATATTATAGCTCTAATTTAGCCTACTAAAAATATATTAATTATAAAACTAAATTGTTAGTCAAAACTAATTCGTGAGACGAACCTATTAAGCTTAGGATATGTTTAAATCGAGGCCATAAAATTTTTGAATGTCACATCGGATATTATATAGAATGTTGCATGATGTATTCCGATACTAACAACGGAATCTGTCCGTAAATCATGAGACGAATTTTTAAGCCTAATTAATCTGTCATTAGGGCACCCGCAGTGGTATGAGCTAGCTGCTAGCTCTAAGTCAACCTATCCAATAGTACTAACTCTTAGCAATAGCTCATAGTATAATTAGGTCCACATTTCATTCACACATGGTCTTGGAATGTGTGTATGAGCCTAGCTCTTGAGCAAGAGCTAACTCTTTTCTTTCTCTTATTACAATATGACAAATATTCTAAGAGCTAGCTTATGAGCTAGTCATTACGGCTGCCCTTAGCACATGTGTTACTGTAGCATTTTAATGTCAAAACGTGGACTAATTATGCTTAAAAGATTTGTCTCATAAATTATATGCAAACTATGTAATTAATTAATTTTTAATCTATATTTAGTACTGTCGACGAAATATGGTCGGTAGTCTACCGAGGGGTATGCTCAAGGTAGTAGATTAGATAGTGGAGGCGTGCGAGACGTCTACACAATCGTAAACACAAGGACGAGAGACGGCGATTTAGACAGGCTCGGGCCGGCAAGTCGCCGTAATACCCTAGGTCCTGTGTTCTGGTGGTTGGTTGTATTGCTGGATTAGAATATGACGTGAGTTTGGAGGGGATCCCTACTCGCCTTATATAGCAGGGGAGCAGGGTTACAACTTGCCGAATCCTAATAGATTACAATCGGTTCCTTTTGGGAAGGAATCCGGGTCTATCTATCTGGATCTTCCTTGTCGAGCAACTCATTGGGAGAGTCCTTGACGGCTACGACAGCCTGGTCGCGGGCCGCAGGCCTTCTGGTTGGGCCGTATTTACAGAACAGCCCAAGTAGTTCCATGGGGGTATACGGGTGTAATATCCCCACAGCTAGTCCGCGAGCACTTTGCATCCGTTGTGTGGGGCGTTGCGAAGTCTTCCGAGCCGGTCGGAACTGGTCGCATGTTGGTGAAGACGTCTTCCGACCAGGTCGCCAGGTCGCAGATGCACTTGGAATAGACTTTCGACCAGGTCAGATTGGTTGTTGATGTCGTGGTCGTAGTTGTAGCCGAAGTGCAGCCGTGTGAAGTGTTCAGCGTCGTCCTGCAAGAAAAAATTTGAAGGTCTTTCTTCTGGTGAAGTGTATTCACTTGGGTTCCGACCGGACTGTAGGGGCCAACAATGTCCCAGTAGAAGTCCATGCTGATCTGAATCAAGCTGCAAAAAGGAAAGAAAAATACATTCACTGATAGGTGAAGTGTATCCACTTAGTCCCCGAGCTTGAGAGTAGGTGCAGTTGTTAACACCAGATTTTCTCATGCACAAGGATATGACGAGTGGACCCGGCCAGCAGTGGGGAGGAGATTCGGCAAACGATCAGACGGCCGTTTAGCTCTCAGAAATTCGGTGAATGCCTATGTTGTCGGCTATTTTGCAAGACGGTGACTCTGTTCGGGGAGCAAATGTGGCAAATAAAGCCGGCTTGCATAAGAAGACACGTGACAACGGAGGGCACCGAGAAGAAACAGGAATAGGACTTATATTTTTCCAAATTTCATTATGTGAGTCGTGATCTTCTAGGACTCATGTTTTCGCCCAGGGTATAAATATAAACCCTCGGTCATTATAAAATTGTTCACAACCATATCAATACAAATCGGCCCCGTGCCACCTTCGAGTCCTTAGTCGTGTCGTCGAGTTCTTCGAGAGGAATCATCGATCCGTCGACCTCCGTAAGTCCCGGCAACCTTGTTAGCATGTCTAGTATCATGCGGTGGATTTAGATATGATGCAAGTAGTCTTGTTTGTTCTCAATGGTCATGCGACGAACCTTTGTTAATGATCAAGAAGTCTTTGTTTATGCTTTGCTTATGGGTAGATACCGTGCGGCAGGCGTTTATTCATATATTTAGCAAAAGCGAGATAGTTATCGGCTCTATTAGATTTGGCAAGATCTAGTAGATTCATTAAGTTATCATGTGTTGCATGTTTTAATTAATTCTGTAACACTCTTTTTCCTAATCTAGATTGATCTTTGTTCGGCCTTGCTTTACAAGTTTACTTGTATTCCAATAATTGCACGATCATGATGGCCGAATCAATTTCCAATCTAGATTGTTACATGTTGTGGGTTCATGCATTTTAATCATGTTTGAGCTTTGATGAAACTAGGTATCGTGCGGCAGATGCAGGTTTTAGATTGGTTTAATCGTGCTTGTTTGTATGTTCCTTCCTCATGGACCCCAACTCGGCTAGTTTGCCGATCTTGGTTAAGCTTACGCGAGTAACGAGTTTTTATAGATCTGTTTGGATATACGCATGCTTTTAGCTTCTTATCATTAGATTGTATCATGCGGTGGATTAATCTAATTATAAGAAGTGGTGTAGACTTGCACTTGGGTTTATGCTTGACGGGTTTATGAAGACTAGACGTGCGGCAGATTAGTTGGATTAGCCTATGCATGTGTTGTTTGAGTATATTTATATTTACATGTTACCTGTTTACAATTTACTATGTCTCAACGATATCTTTCATTT
This sequence comes from Coix lacryma-jobi var. lacryma-jobi, assembly GCA_009763385.1. Taxonomy (NCBI): domain Eukaryota; kingdom Viridiplantae; phylum Streptophyta; class Magnoliopsida; order Poales; family Poaceae; genus Coix; species Coix lacryma-jobi. Next base: position 135,585,317 of record CM019826.1, read on the forward strand.
GTTCGGGCATGCTTTTGCTTATACGTGCATTCGGCAATCAATATGCTTACATGCTTTCCTCTCATGTTAGCCGAATGACTCTATAAACATGCTTTGACAGACATCTTCTATAGCTGTGTGCCGTCGTGATTGGCTTTCAAAGCCGTAAATATGGAACTGTTTGGTCTCACCCGGCATGTTCCAGTGTTATTCTCACAGTTTATTCCCTTGTTGGTTTTTTGGTCAAACCGACTGGCACGTCTCCGGATTCCAAACCATTCGGGCACCCGATTGAAGCCACGCTTTCCGGCTTGCCGTGTGTTAGGCGTGGTGTACCACATTTTGCGCCAACACACTTTTTGGCACGCCCGGTGGGACAGAACAGCCGATCCAAGTAGTTGACTCTCAAAGCAATTCTTGGATGGATAACCCAATTGATGGAAACAAAGGAAAGTTGGGACAAGGCTTCATGTCGGCTGATAAGTTAGAAGAAGTAGATATTGGTAATGAAGCTGAAATAAGACCCATATATGTCAGTATAAATTTGGATCCAGAGTATAGGTTAAAATTAATAAATCTTTTAAAGGAATTCAAAGATTGTTTTGCATGAGATTACACAGAGATGCCCGGACTAGATCGCTCCATTGTTGAACATCGGCTACCGATCAAACCTGGGTATCGCCCTTTCAAGCAACCTCCTCGGAAGATTTTTAAGGAAGAAGTGCTAGCCGACGTGAAGAAGGAAATTGAGAGATTATTGAAGGCGAATTTCATTCAGCCGTGTAGATATGCAGATTGGATTTCGAGTATAGTTCCAGTATATAAAAAATGGAAAGATGAGAGTCTGCATTGATTTTAGAGATCTCAATAAAGCTACCCCAATGGATAGTTACCCGATGCCGGTTGCCGAATTACTTGTTGACGCAGCAGCTGGTTATGAAGTCATCAGCTTTATGGATGGTAATGCCGGATATAATCAAATCCACTTGGGTTCCGACCGGACTGTAGGGGCCAATAATGTCCCAGTAGAAGTCCATGCTGATCTGAATCAAGCTGCAAAAAGGAAAGAAAAATACATTCACTGATAGGTGAAGTGTATCCACTTAGTCCCCGAGCTTGAGAGTAGGTGCAGTTGTTAACACCAGATTTTCGCACGCACAAGGATATGACGAGTGGACCCAGCCAGCAGTGGGGAGGAGATTCGGCAAACGATCAGACGACCGGTTAGCTCTCAGAAATTCGGTGAATGCCTGTGCGGTCGGCTATTTTGCAAGACGGTGACTCTGTTCGGGGAGCAAATGTGGCAAATAAAGCCGGCTTGCATAAGAAGACACGTAACAACGGAGGGCACTGAGAAGAAATAGGAATAGGACTTATATTTTTCCAAATTTCATTATGTGAGTCGTGATCTTCTAGGACTCATGTTTTCGCCCAGGGTATAAATATAAACCCTCGGCCATTGTAAAATTGTTCACAACCATATCAATACAAACCGGCCCCGTGCCACCTTCGAGTCCTTAGTCGTGTCGTCGAGTTCTTCGAGAGGAATCATCGATCCGTCGACCTCCGTAAGTCCCGGCAACCTTGTTATCATGTCTAGTATCATGCGATGGATTTAGATATGATGCACGTAGTCTTGTTTGTTCTCAATGGTCGTGCGGCGGACCTTTGTTAACGATCAAGAAGTCTTTGCTTATGCTTTGCTTATGGGTAGATACCGTGCGGCAGGCGTTTATTCATATGTTTAGCAAAAGCGAGATAGTTATCGGCTCTATTAGATTTGGCAAGATCTAGTAGATTCATTAAGTTATCATGTGTTGCATGTTTTAATTAATTCTGTAACACTCTTTTGCCCAATCTAGATTGATCTTTGTTCGGCCTTGCTTTACAAGTTTACTTGTATTCCAATAATTGCATGATCATGATGGCCGAATCAATTTCCAATCTAGGCTGTTACATGTTGTGGGTTCATGCATTTTAATCATGTTTGAGCTTTGATGAAACTAGGTATCGTGCGGCAAATGCAAGTTTTAGATTGGTTTAATCGTGCTTGTTTGTATGTTCCTTCCTCATGGACCCCAACTCGGCTAGTTTGCTGATCTTGGTTAAGCTTACGCGAGTAATGAGTTTTTATAGATCTGTTTGGATATACGCATGCTTTTAGCTTCTTATCATTAGATTGTATCATGCGGTGGATTAATCTAATTATAAGAAGTGTTGTAGACATGCACTTGGGTTTATGCTTGACGGGTTTATGAAGACTAGACGTGCGGCAGATTAGTTGGATTAGCCTATGCATGTGTTGTTTGAGTAGATTTATATTTACAAGTTACCTGTTTACAATTTACTATGTCTCAACGATATCTTTCATTTGTTCGGGCATGCTTTTGCTTATACGTGCATTCGGCAATCGATATGCTTACATGCTTTCCTCTCATGTTAGCCGAATGACTCTATAAACATGCTTTGACAGACATCTTCTATAGCTGTGTGCCGTCGTGATTGGCTTTCAAAGCCGTAAATATGGAACTGTTTGGTCTCACCCGGCATGTTCCAGTGTTATTCTCACAGTTTATTCCCTTGTTGGTTTTCAGGTCAAACCGACTGGCACGTCTCCAGATTCCAAACCATCCGGGCACCCGATTGAAGCCACGCTTTCCGGCTTGCTGTGTGTTAGGCGTGGTGTACCACATTTTGCGCCAACAGCAGTAGGCACGTTGTGCCAAGCTTGTAAAATTCATGCATCAAAACAAAGTCATTTTACGAAAGAAAAATAACGTGTGTACACGTAGTCCCCGAGCCTGCTGTAAAAAGTAGCATGGTTCTTGTAGCAGGGTCAAAGAGGATGTGTTAATGCAGATATTGAAAATAAGGACGAAGTCCCCGAGGATGAGGTCGAAGATCTGCAGCCCTGGGTGTGATTGTAGCGCTGACCAGTAACTGTAGAGTTTACTGTCCACCTGAAATGATTTTCATAACTAGCCTGTGGAGTCAGTCCCCGTTATTTAGTGCAGGCATTAGTCAGAGCGGGGTATATTAAATAAAATTGAAGGACACAAAAGGTGAACGGGCAGGTCGTTTGTGCAAACCATGGCCCAGCGGCCCATTAAGGGGAGCGCAGGAGACGTGCGCGCATGCGGTTGCCGTAGGCGACGTGGCGGTCGTGGGGGAAATCGGCACGGGCTCCCAGAAACCCTGAAGATGAGGGGTCGGGCCCGGGCGTATAAATAGGCAGTCTTGACGGCGGCGGTTCCCCACTCTCTCATTTGCTCTTGCCTCGTTTCCTTCGTCTGCTCCGCTTCCTTTGCGCGCACGAGTGAGTCCAAGCGGTGAGTTCCTGTAGCCTCAGATCTGAAATCCAGATCCAAACGGCGGAGCAGGAGATGGCTGGCGGAAGGCGTTCCAATGAAGCGACAACGAAGGGGGAGAAAACGGCAAAGGCGAAGTCCGATGACCTGGTGGAGGTGCCGAGCTAGGTGCGCGGGTGGACCCAGAGTGTTCTTCGGAAAGAAAGCCTAGAGGATCTCGTCGTCGCTGGCTTGCTCCTGGACTAGGTGACTGGTGGATGGAGGGAGGCGTATCTGGAGGACTTCCCGACGCCGAACACCACGGAGCTCGTCATTTTCGAGGTGTTCTTCAGGTGCGGCCTCGACATTCCCGTCCATCCCTTCCTCCACGGGTTGCTAGAGTATTACCAGGTCGCACTGTGCAACTTCACGCCAAACACCATGTTGCACATTGCGGTCTTCATCCACCTCTGTGAGGCTTTTCTGGGCATCGAGCCCCACTTCGACCTCTTCCGGCTGAAGATCAACGTCACCGGGTTGTCGAACATCGTCGGGTCGGTGTACCTCCAGCTCCGAGACGGGATGACGGAGAAGTACATTGCAATGCTGCTGCCTTCGAAGGCGATGGAGTACAAGCCGAAGTGGTTCTACATCCACCAGGAAGCACCGAGGCCACCGTGTGACCCGGCCTTTACGCCGAAGGTGCTGCCGTCGTGGTCGGAGCATCCTAGGGTGTCACACCCCAATTTTAAGAACAAAATTGGAGCACAATATATATATGACAGGATCAATTTTCATACATATATCGACATCAAAGTAAATATCAAAACAATGCTTTATTAATATATCGAACTTTATTACAAAAATGGCCCTCGCGTCAGAAAGAAAAGTACAGACTCTCAATCTAACTCTAATGTAGACTCGCGGAAACTGGACGCCACTCCACAGGAAGGTCGACCAGGGGTTGCGCCATCCTAGTACAAGTCGTCTGGGTCGTATCCACCCTCTTCTCGGTACTCCTGCTCCGCGTCGTAGACTCCCGTGTCTGAGTGGGGTAGCAGGTGGTTCAAAGAGGAAGGGTGAGTACATCGAAATGTACTCCGCAAGTGTAGGAAATATATGCTTATGAGGCTATTAACAAAGGTAGGCTGACTCTGTTTGACTCAAGCGCCTAAAGCAACACATCCTATTAAAATCATATTTCCTATGCACCTATTTACTAGGTTATATCCACATTCTCCATCTGTAACAGTAACCACACTCGGAGTCGCACCGAGCAAACCACACTCGGAGTCACACCGAGCAACCAACACTTGGAGTCCACCAAGCAACCACACTTGGAGTCACACCAAGCAAAACCCACACCTGAAGTCCATCAGGCAAACCACACCTGAAGTCCATCAGGCCACCCACAAGGCTGACTCAAAGAGTCCCCCTATGTGTATTAGTTCCATATGTCACGACATAGAAAACTACCTTCCGTAATAACACCAGGTCTGTGCCCGAGCCTGGGAATCACTCCCGTACCAAGCAGTAACCCGCGTAGAAGAAGCCTCTATACCCATATCATATAGGACTAATGACCACATAAGGCTTCCCTAACGAACCAGACCCAACCCACCAACTAATCTCGAAGAAGTCCAAGCCGCTCGTGACCGTGAGAACGGCTGATATATCAGTTTATTACTCTGCAGAGTTTGCACATCGTTACCCATGAGTCATGCGTTCCCCATCACGCTAAACACTGCCAAGGTGCACAACGGGGTCGCACTACAAGGCCTTTACAAAGCCCCTCCAAGCCTGTGTTACACGTACTCTAAGGTTTCTCCCCTGTCCATAAGTCTACGACCCCAAGGGACCCCTCTTGAGCCACTAAACAAACCCCGTGTAGCATAACTTGGAGGAAACTAATTAATTAGCCAGGTTCGTCCCATTCCAAACCTCATGGTTGCGCTGTTAAGCCGGGTTATAGGCTTCGAGAACCGGGTCCTAGGGATCCAGGCAGGATATGTCTAGCACAAGCCCAGAACCAAAACCAAAAGCAGCTGCCGAGTCCCACGGCACAAAAACCACCACACGATCCATCCCGCCGGATTTACCTACTCACCATACTACTCATTACCAGTCCACATGTTTCATAGATCATTAATCAAGTTTATTATTAAACCACCATCCCATCCCAAGACAGTAGGGCTAAGCATGACTTCTACCCACATCACCCCAAACCAGGTGACAAGGAAAATATAACAAATTCTAGTAAACCTTATCATGGGATTCAATTTAAGATTGAATGCAACTACTGGATCTAACTACTCTAACTCAAAATAAAATAAATACAGGAGCAAGATGTTCAAGGACACTTGCCTTCGGGCTGGGTCGGATCGGCGAAGGCACAAGCTGGATCGGAAGGTTCCACGTAGCTCGCACTCGCTGGATCAAACATCATCACATGGCCCAAACAAAGGTATATAAGAAACAGTACATCATACAGTAAGAAAATAGTAAATAAATAGATCTACTGCGTAGAGCTCGATGAGACAAATCTAATGCAACTTGAACGGGTTAAATCAGAGTTAAAACGAGCAAGTTATGGGGTTTTGAATCTCAGTGGCAAAACTGTGAATAAGTTCAAGTCATTTTCATATTTTAAATAAAACAAAACTGAATAAAAAAGGGAGACTGGACTGGGCGTCATTCTGGCAAAAGCTCGGGGGCTAGGTTGGATATTTTCCCAAACTCAGGGAATAGGAGTAAGGTAGTGCGGGTTGGTTTTGGGGAACAACAGGGGGCTTTCTGCATTTTGGCCGAAGCCTGCCCACGCGTGCAGATGAGGCGCCAGGTGGCGGCACATGGTTGGTTGCAAGCGCCAGCGGGGCGGTGACATGTGCAGCGGTGCGGGGATCGCTCCTCAGTTTCGAGGAAACGCAGGGACTGGGATGCAAGATTTCTCTGACTCAGTGCACAGTAATAACCGGAGCGCGGGTTGAATACCAACAAATGCAGGGGCTATTTATAAAAAAGAGCGTTGACTCAGTGTTGTGGCTGACGCGGCCGATGACTAAGCGCCATGTGGCATCTCGTGATTGGTGCGGTGCACCACGCAGCCTATGCGCTGGCTGAGGTGGCATGCTGGACCGCGTCCATGGGACCATGGACCAGGTGTATACCGGTTCAACGCCAAGTTCTAATCTCGGTCGTTGGACTCGGATCTGATGGCTCCAGGAGGATTGGGAGGGGAAGACTGGCCATCGGTTGCTTAAAGGACGGTGACGTTTTGACCCAGCACGACGGCGCCATGCATCCGCGGGGCGAGCTCGCCGGCGCTTCCCGGATGCAGGCTAGAGGACGGTAGGGACCAAGCCAAGGGGTGCAGGAGGGAGAGGGTCACGCCGCGAACACACTGGTGCAGTTTTTGTCACCGGAGACGAGCCGGAGAGGGGCGGACCTGCGACGACGCCATGGGTGGCCTCGCCGGCGTGCTCGGGAAACGACCTAGGGTCCAGTAGAGACAACAGGGATGGGGGAAACGATCGAGGAGCTCACCGCGAACTTGGTGGTGTTGTTCTTTACGTCAGAGGCGGCTCGGTTGAGGCGAGTCGTCGGTGGAGGCGGATGGTGCTCTGACGGGCGCGCGGACGCATAGCAGGGGCACGAGCTTGAGTCGGCGAGCGGTGCAACGGGTTCGCCGCGCTTCTGCGATGTCGAGGGAGAGGGAATCTTTGATGGTGGAGGGGAGATCGAGACCGGCGCTGGCCTCTGCGGGGTGGAGTCGAGCTCGGATGCTGAGCAATGGCGGCGGCTCGGTGGAGGAGGGGAGAGGGCTTCTACGGGGTGGCGAAGGCGTACTTGTAGGCGGAAGGGAAGAGAGGGGCGACGACAGAACGCTCTCTGCAGATCGATCGGCAGAAGAGCGAGGCCGAGCCCTGCGTAGCGCGAAGGGCGGGGAGACGAGGATGAGCGCAGAGAGGAAATAGGGGGAGTTCGTTAGAGGTGGGGGATGGTGGATGGGCTCCACTCGTCAGGGAGTGGTGTCGCCTAGCCCGCTGGTCAGCGGAAGCGAGCGGGAGAGATGGTGCGGCGGCGGCAGTGGCTTCCCAGGCTAGCGGTGTGCTGGGTGAGCCGCATGGAGCGCGCGCAAAGTTGGTCGTCTTGGGCCGAGGGAGGGAAACAGGGAGGGAGAGCGAGGCAGGCCGGTGTGGAGGTGGGTGTGGGCCGGTGAAACGGCGGTGCGGGCCAGCGCGCTGGAGCTGGCCGGGCTGAGCGAGAACGGGCCGAAGGAGAGAGGGAGAGAGGAGAAGGAGTTGGGCCGACTGGAGAGAGAGGAGGTGGGATCCGGGCCAAAATGAAAAGAGAGGGGGATCTGGGCCGAAGGAGAGGATTTGGAGAGAGGAAACCCTTGCCATTTTTCTTTCCTTTTTGTTTTCTTTTGTTTTATTTTTTTCAAATCTTTTACGAATCCATTTAAAACCCAATTTGAAATTGGTTTTGAAATCAAACAACTTTTTAAAACTTTTAAAAATATTTTCCCTAGGTTTTGGAAATAAAACTTTGAGTTTGGTTTGATCAAACTTTTCCAAATAGAATAAATTCGGTTCGCCCTATTCGGGTCTAACAAAAATTCTTTTTCACCCAATAAAACTGTGCAACGACATGAATGCAACAAACATCTGGTTAGAATTTTTCCTCCATCTATGATTTTGACCATTTTCCTAATAAATTCTATTTTATTTTAATTAATTTAACACTCGGGGTGTTACATGGGGCGACGGCGATGGGGGAGGTGGAAGAGCTCCTGAAGCTGCTGGATAAGCGCTACGTCGATGGGGTGGCGGTGTCGACGAACTTCGTCAAGAGGCGCTGCCAGCCCTGCAAAGAGAGGGCGCACCCGGCGTACGAGTACACCGGGGATGAAGATGACCGGACGCAGGAGGCACCAGAGCCTCTGGAGTCGTCGGAGGTGTTCCTGCGGGTCGACACTTTGTTCGACCTGTAGAAGAGGAAAAATCTAGAGTACCTGAGGAGGCCGTACTGTCTGGAGTACCCTCCGCCGGAGGTATGCATCTTCGCCTTGTTGGTGTTTGCCGAAATGCGTGAGCGAATGCTAACTGTCGTTTGGTTGCGATGCAGGGCCGTGAAGCATTCGTTTCGCAGGCCCCGTTGAAGGCGTGGCCGAAGGGTGTCGACCCGCGGCGGGAGAATGTTGGCAGCGGTCGTGGCGAGGTCGACGAGGAGGAGATCAAGACCAGCGGGGAGGAGGGGAGCCGAGTCCCTGAGTCCCGGTCGAGAAGGCGGCGGGCGCGTGATGACCCAAAGGGGAAACGTCAGGCCGCCCCTATGAAGAGGAAGAAGAAGGTGTCGCTGGAGACCGGGGGCACCTTCACCATCGACGAAGAGGCGGCGAAGAGGAGCCATGTAGTCATCGACTGGTCAGACGACGGGTCTGACAGCGATGACGGAGTCCCGCTAAGTGCCCGATTCGGGCAGGGATCCTCGGCGGGGCGCAGTGGCAGGGCGACGAAGGCAAAGCCGAAGCCGAAGGTGGCGCAGGCACCGAAGCCGCGGCGGTCGGAGCGGGAGGCGGAGCCCCAAGTGTCATCTGGCGGGCGGCGGGTGCGCCAAGGCCACAGGAGGGGTCCGCGGGACGTGGTGCGCGTCCGCGCTCTCGGTGCTTCTCGCGGGAGAAGAAGGTGTCGGGCCTGTAAGTATCTCCCACTCATATTGTAGCTTAACTTTGGTCGGATGGGTGTGTCAACGACATGTTTATGACCTGCACAGGTCGGCGGACGCCAAGGAGGTGTCGGACACCCAGGGCGGTAGTCGAAGGGAGACGAGCCCTCCGGTAGATGCTGAGGCCGGCGGGTCGGCGAAGTCGGCCGCACCGGCGGCGACGTCGAAGGCCGAGGCGTCCGCAGTCCCCGAGCCTCGAGAGGCGGAGAGGCCGGAGTCCCCGACGCCTGGGGCCGGTTCTAGGAGGGGCAGTGCAGTGGAGCCAACCGATGCGCCGGTGATCGGCTCCTTGGGCCGTCGTGCCCGGGAGGAGAAGAGGAAGGCGCCGAAGCCTTCCTCGCCGGAGATTGAAGAGGTTGAGCGTCCAGAGGTGGGGTCGAGCAAGCGGCCTGTCCGTCGCTTCCACATTGAAGGTGACGTGGTCGTCGAGGTCGATGACGAGGCGGCGAGTGCGGCGATAGACGCCCTTCTTGGAGATGCGTCGAAGGTGTTGGAGAGATTCTAGGTGAGCGCGATCGCCCGTTGTGCTTATTCCTGAATGGTTCTTACTTATCTTCTGGTCGACTCTTGCCTGCAGTACCTGTTGAAGGTCAAGGAGGAGCGTAAGCTTGCCCTTGATAGGATGGCACCGCTGGCCGAGGAGAACGAGCGACTCTGAACGGAGGTGAAGCGCGTCGAGGGCCAGTTCGCTGGCCTGGAGGCGCGGCTAGAGGATGCCCATGCGCGTTATCGGGAGCTTGAGGGGGTCATCCAGCAGCAGGGACAGGAGAACTTCCAGCTTCTGCTACGGGCCGAGAAGGCCGACGAATTTGTCGCGCGTGAGTTGTTGATGCCATAGTCCTTTTTGTTCCTTGCGCCACCTGGTCGGAGCCTTTGACATGTGAAGGTACTTCTGCAGAGGCGATGCAGGCGGGCGAAGAGAAGCGTATTCTAGCCGCAGAAAAGGCAAAGTCCAACGAGGAAGTCCGGAAGTGGCAGGCGATGCACGCCGGTGAGTCCTCTCGATGAAGCGTGGTCGGAGGTGGTTATCTTCTTACTCTTTGCCTTGGCGTATGCAGCTTATCGGGAAAACGTGCAAATACAATTTGCAGATCTGGAGCGGACGATCGAGGGCTACCATGACCGCTTCTGGACGCTGGTAGAGGAGGTGGCTCCCTTGGTGCAGTGCATCGACGAGGAGCCGTTCTTCCCGGTGGAGAAGGAGCGGAGGGTCGGCGAGCACGTTGTGAAGAAGGCGCGGGGCCTGTGGGGGCACTTCCAGGCGTACACCAAGGCGGCGGCGCAGAGCGTGGAGGCTCATGGCCTCGCTGTTCTTCGTTCGCATTATCCGTGGATGGAGATGTCGATGCTAGGCGTCGGCTTTGCGGCGAACACATCTGAAGCGGAGATGGAGCGCCTGGAAGAAGAGGCGGAGACGGCCACCGAAGCCCTCGTCGGGGGCGTAGACTTGTTTGGTGCGGGGCGCCAGTAGTTTGTATTGTAGGAAGACTCTTGGGCGAATAGAATCAAAACATGAAGCGAGACAGCGTGTTTTGTTCATTCCCCGAAATCCGCAGACCCAATAGTCATGAGCCGTAGCGATGAACAGTTCGGCCTTGGGTTATCCCAAGATCCGTAGCGTAGAGCACGGAGCTCGTTTGCGCGTAGGAGGCAAGGGCGTCGCCCAAGGAACCACTGCTGGCATCCCATAGCGTAGAGGGTAGACGCTCATGCACGCGTTGGGAGGTACCACGACCAGGGTCTTTTCTGAGAGGCTCGATCGTGGCATGACCTGGGCGAATGGAGACCGTTCGTCAAACACGTGGGTAGCGCGAATGCGAGCACTGAGCGTGTAGCCTCAGAGTTCTCAGCCCAAGTTAGCCTTTCCTTCGTAGCGCAGAGGGCAGACACTCATGCACGCGTAGAGAGGTCGGGACGTCCCTTGGGAGAGCTGTTGGCCACCGTAGCGCAGAGGGCAGGCGCTCATGCACGTGTCCGATGGTGACAACAGCCCCGGCTCTGAGTTTTCGTTGGCATCAGTCAGGCTGCTTGGAGACCGTATGGAGAATGAGCGCATAAACGGCGCATACAGGCACTGGGCGTATAGCCTCTGGAAATCTCAGCCCAAGCTTAGCCTTCCCTTCGTAGCGCAGAGGGCAGGCGCTCATGCACGCGTGGAGAGGTCAGGACATCACTTGGGAGGGCTACTGGCCGCCATAGCGCAGAGGGCAGGCGCTCATGCACGCGTCCGACAGTGACAATAACCCCGACTTTGAAACTCCTTTAGCGTCAGCCAAGCTGTTTGGAGAGGTCGGCGAGTCATCTGGAGACAAATTGGAGAGGCCGGCGAGTCATCCGGAGACGAATTGGAGAGGTCGGCGAGTTGTCCGGAGACGATTTGGAGAGGTCGGCGAGTCGTCCGGAGATGAATTAGAGCGGTGAAGACATCTGCAAATCTTTATTCATCGTGGAGTGTAGGCAGTACTAGTCATTTATGTGTAGAATCTTCGAAGATGCTCAATGCTCCAGGAGTTGGGTACGTCGATGCCTTCGAGATTGGAGAGACGGTAGGCGCCTAGTCAGGTGACCTCTTTCACCATGTAGGGGCCATCCCAGTGCGAGGAGAGCTTGTGTAGGCCGTCAGTCTTGAGTTTCCGCTTGAGGACGAGGTCGCCGATGACGAACGATCGATCCTTGATGTTGCGGTTGTAGTAGCGGCGAACTCGTTCGAGGTACTTGGCAGTGCGGAGGCAGGATGCCAGCCGTTCTTCTTCGAGGCGGTCGAGGTTGTCGCAGCGTGCCTGGTCGGAGGCCTCTTCATCGTAGTTCTCGACGCACGGGGAATGGAAGACGACGTCGACAGGCATGACGGCTTCAGAGCCGAAGACCATGAAGTAGGGTGAAACGCTGGTGTTACGGCTGGGTTGAGTGCGGAGGCCCCAGAGTACGGAGGGGAGCTCGTGCATCCAGCGACCAGGGTGCTTCTCGTCCTTCTGGTAGAGGCGCTTCTTCAAGGCGTCGAGAATCATGTTGTTGGCACGTTCGGTTTGGCCATTGGCTCGGGGATGGGCGACGGAGACATACTTGATGAGCACGCCGCGTCCTTCGTAGAAGTCCCAGAAGACATTCCCCGTGAAGTTGGAGCCAAGGTCAGTGATGATGGAGTTCGGGAGACCAAAGCGTTGAATTATTTCGTCGATGAAGGAGACGGCGTTTTCGGCGATTGCCTTGGCGATTGGCTTCGCTTCGATCCACTTGGAGAACTTGTCGACGATGACGTAGATCCACTTGAAGCTACCCGAAGCTGGTTGGAAAGGGCCGATCATGTCGAGCCCCTAGCAGACGAAGGGCCATGAGGTCGGTATTGCTTGGAGCTCTTGCACAGGAACGTGGGTTTGCTTGGCGAAGAATTGGCACCCCCTCGCACGTGCGTACAAGCTGCTTGGCGTCGGCAACCGCTGATGGCTAGTAGAATCCTGCGTGGAAGGCCTTGTGTACCAACATCTTTGCAGCGGCGTGATTCCCGCATTCACCAGCGTGGATGTCGAAGAGGATCTCGAGGCTGTGTGCCCTAGAGACGCATTTTTGGAGCACTTCATCCCTGGAGTTTTTGTGCATGAGCGCACCATCGACCAATACGTAGTTGTTGATGCGACGAACGAGACGCTCAGCTTCGCTCTTGTCGTCAGGAACGAGGTTTTCGAAGAGATACTTGATGAAGTCCTCCGCCAGTCGGATGGTGGTGTAGGGATGACGCTAACCAACTGTCCTGCCGTCGAGGGTGGAGACGCGAAGTTTGTCGATGAAGCGGAGATTGCAACATCGTCGATGGAAGGGAAAGTTAGGTCGTGAACAAATACGCCAGCTGGTACCAGAGATCATGACGACTCCAATTTGGACAACTCATTGGTCGCCTGGTTCCGATCGCGCGGAACGTGATGGTATTCGACACCGAAGAACTTGTCTTCCAACTTTTGGATGGTCACGTAGTAAGTGCTCATCTTGTCGCTGGAGCAGCTTCAATCCTTATTGAGCTAGTTGATGATGAGGACGGAGTCATCGTAGACCATGAGGCGTTTGACGCCTATCTCGCTAGCGATTCGTAGGCCGTGGAGAGCAGCTTCGTATTTGGCAGCGTTGTTTGAGGCTGGGAACAGTAGTCGGAGCATGTAGCGTAGCTTTTCGCCGGTTGGAGATGTGAAGAGGAGACCAGCGTCGGCGCCGAGCAAGGTGAGGGAGCCGTCGAAGAAGAGGACCCAGTGTTCTGGCGTCTTTGTTTGCACTGGGGTCTGAATGTCCGTCCATTCCACGATGACGTCAGCAAGCGCTTGGGACTTGATGGTTTGGCGACCCTGGAAGGCGATGTCGTAGGAGCCGAGCTCGGTGGCCCACTTGATGATACGTCCCGTAGCGTCTTTGTTGCGGAGGATATCCCAAGGGGGAATTCGGTGACGACGGTGACCCGTTCGGAGCTTTGGAAGTAGTGGCCCAGTTTCTGGGCGGTGATAACGACCGCATAGAGTAGCTTCTGTACTTGGGGGTACTGGGTCTTGGAGTCATTTAACACCTCGCTGACGAAGTAGCACAGTCGCTGGATGTGGTAGGAGTGGCCGACTTCCTCGCGTTCAACAACGATGCTTTTCGGAGCTGACGACCCGATTTGTGGCGGCGATGTAGAGCAGCAAAGGCTCGTTCTCCTTAGGTGCGGTGAGCACAGGAGGCTGGGTGTGGTACTTCTTTAGGTCGGAGAAGGAGCGATCGGCTTCGGCGTCCCAGACGAACTTCTCGCCTGCCTTGAGGAGTTTGAAGAAGGGAAGCCCCTTTTCGCCGAGCTTGGAGATGAAGCGGCTGAGGGACGCCATGCACCCAGTGAGCTTCTAGATGTCCTTCACATTGGAGGGAGCTCGCATGTGGAGGACGATCAAAGTCTTGTCGGGGTTTGGGCGAATGCCGTCACGGCTGACGATGTTGCCGAGGAGGTTGTCGGATGATACGCCGAAGATGCACTTGTTGGGGTTGAGCTTCCACTTGAACGTATTGAGGGCCTTCAAGGTTGTCTCGAGGTCAGCGACGAGTGTATCGGCGGTGCGAGTTTTGACGACGATGTCGTCCACGTAGGCTTCAACCTTCTCGGGGATGAGGTCCTTCAAGCAATCCTAGATTGTGTGCTAGTACGTGGCTCTGGCGTTCTTCAGCTCGAACGACATGGTAGTGTAGCAGTAGGCGCCGAAGGGTGTGACCATTTTGATCTGGTCCTCCACCTTCAGGGCGATTTGATGGTAGCCGGAGTAGCAGTCGAGGAAGGAGAGGAGTTCACACCCGGCGGTGGAGTCGACAACCTCGTCGATGCGAGGGAGGAGGAAGGGGTCTTTAGGGCAATGGTTATTGAGGTCGGTGTAGTCAACGCACATACGCCATTCTTTATTCTTTTTAAGTACAAGGACCAGATTGGCCAACCAATTCGGATGATACACCTCTTTGATGAAACCGGCAACTAGGAGCCAGGTGAGTTCTACCCTAATTGCCTCCTTCCTGTCTGGCGCGAAGCGATGAAGCTTTTGGCGAACCGGCTTGGCAGTCGCGGAGACGTTCAAGGAGTGCTCGACGAACTTCCGTGGAACTCCGGGCATGTACGCAAGCTTCCAGGCGAACACGTCGACGTTTCTCCGTAGGAAGCTGACGAGCGCGTCTTCCTATTTGGGGTCGAGGTTGGTGCCGATGACGGCAGCCTTCTCCGAAGCTCTGTCCACCAGGGCCACCTGCTTCGTGTCCTTTGACTTCTTGTTGGAGCGCTGGTCAGAGGTCTCCGGGATCTCGAGATCATCGGGGCAGAGCTTGGCGGCGTTGGCGATGCAGTACTGGACGCCTTCGACTTGTTGGCGTGTCTCCGCAGAGTTGATGGTATCCTGCTCGCACTCGTACGCCACCTAGAGATTTGCACAGAGGCTGAGGATCCATTTCTTCGTCAGAATCTTGAGCACGAGGTAGGCGTAATGTGGAATGGCCATGAGCTTGGAGAGCGCCGGCCAATCGAGGATGGCGTGGTAGGCGGTGTCAAAGTCGGCGACGATGAAGGTGATGTACTCCTCGCGGAAGTGGTCGGGCGTGCCGAACTGCACTAGGAGGGTGATCTGCCCGACAAGCATGGAAGGCTTCCCCGGTACGATGCCCAGAACGGGAAGTTCGCCGAGAATAGGTCCAGCTTGGAGTAGTCGAGCTCGCGGAAGGCCGATGCGAAGATGATGTTGAGGGCGCTTCCACCGTCGACGAGAACCTTTCTGTAGCGGTAGTTGGAGATCACTAGGTCGATGACGAGGGGAAAATGCCCTGGGTACTTGTCGTCCGACCACTGGTCATCCCTAGTGAAGGTGATGGGGCGCTCCGACCAGTTGAGGTAGCGAACGTTGGTGGGGTCATCGGTGATGGCCGCCACAGAGGCGATATCGCGTCGTACTTGGCGTCGCTTCTACTCGGTCTCGATGACAACGTTGTTGTCAAAGATGGAAAGTGTCCTCGCGGGTGCTCGGAAGGCAGGCTCCTGAGGGTCGGTGTCCTTGTCCTTGTTGTTGTTGTTCCGCGGCCACTTCTCGTCGTTTCCACGTACGTTGCGGGCGATGATGTCGCACTCACGCAAGGAGTGCTTGGAGTTCTTGTGGAGAGGATAAGGACCGTTGAGGAGCTTCTCGTACTCGTTGTCGTAAGTGGACTTTGGGCGAGTATTGGTGTTGGCGATGTAGCGGTTGTCACGTCGACGGTGACCCGACCTTTGGCGAGAAGACTCCGGGCGGTCATGAGGGCGGTTCCGATCATCGCGACGTTCACGTTGTCTGGAGCGGTGGTCGCGTCCTTCATTGCGCCGTTCATCGCGGCGTTCATCATCGCGACGGTGTTCCTGGGATCGTGATCGGCGACGTGGGCGCTCGTGATGGCAATGGGCATCGCCGGCGTTAGTGTAGGAGTTGACAATCATCATCAGTTTGGTGACCATAGCCACCTTCTTGCAGATGATCTTGTCGCAGAGCTCCTTGTGGCACAGGCCATTGGAGAAAGTGGAGATGGCTTCTGTGTCGGCGATTTCTAGAATCGTCAGGTGCATGTTGGAGAATCGACGAATGTAGCTCCGGAGGCTTTTGTCGCGCTCTTGGTGAACGTTTTGGAGGTCGTAGCGCGTTCCCGGCTGTACGCAAGTGGCGATGTACGTCTTGACGAAGACTTCCTTCAGCTGCTCCCAGGTGTCAATGGAGTTCTCGGCGAGCTTGAGGAGCCAACTGTTGGCTGAAGAAGACAACATGACGGGGAGGTACTTGGCCATCACATCAGATCCTCCTCCGGCTGCTTGAATGGCGATCTCGTACGTGGTCAGCCACTGCTCCGGGTTGGCCTTCCCATCGTACTTGTCCACCGTGGTGACCTTGATGTCCTGAGGCCATTGGACAGCTCGGAGCCGGGAGGTGAAGGGACGAGGCCCTGTCGAAGTGTCGTGAGCCGGAGCTCCATTGTGGGCGCGGTTGCCTTGGGAGACTTTCTGGTCGCGATGCGGTGGTGACCGCCTCCTGCAGGAGGGATGCAGACTCGGTGGTGTCCTGTTGTATGACGAACTGGAGGGAGAAGGATGGCGCCCTTTCTCGTTGCACTTCACCGCGGCAGCCTTGACGTGGGCGATGACCTTTCGTAGCTTCGGGGTGACGGGAAACTTGGAGAGCTCGTTGACGACGACAGCGAGGTTGGCGCTCAGAGTCGGGTAGACAGGCTGATCGTCGACCCTGTTGAACTCGTAGATGAGGTCGCGGCCTCCGACGTTGTCTCGGTCTCAACGTTCTTGGTCACGTCGTTCGTCATCACGGCGCTCCCGGTCGCGGCACTCCTGGCCGCGTCGTTCGTCGTCACATCGGCGCTGACGGTCGATGTTGCGCTGCTCCCGGTTGGCGCGTTCAGCATCGGTCTCGTTTGGTGGAGGAGGACTGTCGGTGGAGACGTTGAAGATAACACCTCCACGATATGACGGGAAGTTGATGTCGGAGTTGCTGGAGACGACGGTAGTAGTCTGCGTGGAGATGGAGTCGTTCGTCCCAATAGATCCAGACGCCGAAGTCACCGAAATAGTGTCGCCGGAAATCTCGTGGAGAACCACCATGCCGACGAGTGGAGCTGGAGTCGCCTGGTCACGCATGCTGGTCGGAGCCACTTGATCGGAGCCAAAAGACTAGAGCTGCTCGGAGAGTTGTCGCAGCGCCTGATGCTGGAACGTAGAAGCCGCGCCGCGTAGCCCGAAGGGCATGGAGGTTGCTGACGAAGTGTGGCGACGAGCCAGATGCAGATCCGATCTGGAGAGACGGGCGGGTTGAGCGCTGGAGACTCCTGATGGTGTACCTGAAAATTGTTGGAGACGAAGGCGTACGGAGAGTTTCATGCGAGCTACCTCGATGGCGTCGATGCATTCCGCGATTCCTTGGTTGGCCCGGTCGATGGCTTCGATCAAATCGTCGCAGGGGACGATCCTTGGCGGGCGTCGTGCCGGCGTGGTGACGCGATGGGTGGACGGCGGGACGTCCGGCGCAAGAAGCTGCGCAGATTTCATAGTTTCAGGAGCAGGGACGTGGTCGCCGACGGTCCAGATCATAGATCCGATCTGGAAAGTGGTGTCGGCATCCGGAAGAACCATGGAGCGAGGGAAAGTGACCGCTTGGCAGATCATGGTGTCATAGCACACACACCCTACCTAGCGCGCCAACTGTCGACGAAATATGGTCGGCAGTCTACCGAGGGGTATGCCCAAGGTAGTAGATTAGATGGTCGAGACGTGCGAGACGTCTACACAAGCGTAAACACAGGGACGAGAGACGGCGATTTAGATAGGTTTGGGCCGGCAAGTCACCATAATACCCTATGTCCTGTGTTCTGGTGGTTGGTTGTATTGCTGGATTGGAAAAAGACATGAGTTTGGAGGGGATCCCTGCTCGCCTTATATAGCCGGGGAGCAGAGTTACAACTTGCTGAATCCTAATAGATTACAATCGGTTTCTTTTGGGAAGAAATTCAGGTCTATCTATCTGGATCTTCCTTGTCGAGCAAGTCATTGGGAGAGTCCTTGGCAGCTGCGACAGCCAAGGCCTTCTGGTTGGGCCGTATTTACAGAACAACCCAAATAGTGTCATGAGGGTATACGGATGTAATATCTCCGCGAGTACTCCATATATGTTTCCAAAGATTCTATGTGATAGGTGTAAATTTTTTTATTTTGGGTCTAAACATACCCTTAATTAGTCCACGATTTGATAATGTAATGCTATTAAGGGTGTAAATTAGTGACCGTTAGGTGAACCTTCAATTCTCTTTAGTTCAAATTTTAGTATAAATATTTGAACTAAAGATGGTCGGAGGTGCACCTAATGGTTACCCATTTGCACCCTTAAGTGCTATAGTAAACATTTGCTAATGATAAATTAATTTACATTAATAGATTTGCCTTGTTAATTACCATATGGCGATATAATTAGTTTTATGATTAATCTAATTTTAATAGACTAAATTAGTATCACAACATCCTATATGACACGACTAAAAATTTAGTTTGGAAAATGAATACAACCTTAGTTGCTGGGTCAAAAGTTTTTATGTGTCACATCGAATATTGCGGTACTAATTTAGTATATTAAAAATAGATTAATTATAAAACTAAATTACATATTCAGTTAGGAAACCGTGAGACGAATTTATTAAGATTAATTACTCTATAATTAACATATGTTTACGGTAGCATAACATTATCAAATCATGGACTAATTAGACTTAAAAAAGTGTCTTGCAAAGTTAATGCTATATGTGTAATTAGTTATTTTTACTCTGTATTTAATACTCCATGCATGTGTCTAACCATTCAATGTGATAGGTCAAAAGTTTTGGTGTGAGAGCTAAACACCCTCTTAATCGGTATAAATTAGAAAATAATATTTTTCTCTCATAACAAATTAGTCTGCTTACCAGCACAAGTCGGCTTATAGAATAGTCAAACAACATCTTCAATAGTATTAGCTTTTAACAATGACTTACAATATAATTAGGCCTATATAGCATTCTTATATGATCTTGGAATATGTATATAAGACTATTTTTTATCAAGAGCTAGCTTTTTTTCTCTTTTCTATTAAAATATAAAAGTAATGTTTAGATATAGCAAAAAAAAGTCAACTATTGTGGGTGCTCTAAGACCAATACCACCACTTCCATTCAATCAAAGTGAATACGGAGTAGATATCCATACAAAAAACGGTGTTGGCGGCAGAGGTGGACCAGCACTAGGGCAGCTAGGGCCACGGCCCTAGTTGTGGCCCAAATAAGTAGGGAGCAAATCTTTAATTTTTTTTTGGCCCATCAGCCCAACAACGATCCAGCCGAGTTGGGAAATAGGGCAGCGCGCAACGCTTCGTAATAGTACGCTCGCTCGCTGCTTCGCTCTTCCTTGGGTGCGGCACTGCCTTCCCCGCCGCTCTTGCTGTCGCCCAACCCTTGCCGTGTCGCCGCCCTCTCGCACATCCGGCCTGCACAGCTGCTGGCGCTGGCGCTGCCACGATGCGCTCTTGCGGCCCTCTGCTTCGCCATGTCTGCGCCCCTGGCCTTGGCGAGCGGTGGCTGCTCGCCCACGCTGGCGCGGCGTTGACCGCTGCCTAGCGGCCAGTGCCCAGCCGGCCATGCGTCCAGGCACTAGTGCCCCTGCCGACCAGCGCCCAGGCACTGCTAGCCAATTAGCCAAAGGCAGGCCGGCAATGCAGGTTTGATTTTGTTTTTTGAATTTAGCAATTTTAATTTTAAATCCTTCGCATTTTATAGATTTTTTATTCCTCCTAATTTGAGTTACATTCTAAAATTACAGTGTACAAGATGAAGAGGACCAGGACTTTAGCATCTTATTTTTCTCGAGTTTAAAGAGAAGGACAACATAGGGTTGTTCAAGGTGAATAATAACAAGACATTTGGTTTATTTCGCTTGCTTCTTTTCTTATCAAGAGTTGTTATTGAGAACATGGAAGTGGACGACGCGAATAGAACAAATCGTCATTAGGTATTTATTTTTTAATGATGAATTATATTTCTTAGCTATTATATCGTACTATTAATTATGGACATGGAAGAACCTTTTTGATTTGCAAACTTTCCTTGAGAATAATTATGGTCCTATAGACTATATTAGCTTTTGGTTTGGACTCTTGGCAGCCGGACGAGACAGGAACACAGGGGACTCATCAGGCGAGGGCGACACGGGCGGCGACGCCGTCGCCCCATCCCCGGGCTCCTCCCCCGTGTCCCTCCTGTTCTGGTCACTCCCGAGCTCGCCGCCGGGAGTCCGGTGGAGGGCAAGGACGGCAGCGGCCGGGCGTCCTCCTCCCACTCCATGTCCTCGTCGTTCTCTCCTCCACCACCCTCTCCTTTGGTGCCGGTGACCGCCGGGCGGCGTGGGGGTCAATCTGGCTCCTCCGTGGCCGGATCCGGCATCCCCACGGCTGGATCGGGCTTCCCCACGGTTGGGACGGCCGGATCGGCCAGCGGCGGACCAACCTAGGGTTGGTGCGGCCATTCGCCCGGCGGTGCTGAAGGACCGAAAGTGCAACCAGAAAGCGACCAGAGGGGGGTGAATGAGAGCTTCAAAATTTCTTCTTTGAAACTTGTCGCCACTGTCCCGAGAATCAACCCCAAGAGCAAACCTAGAGCTTGCAAGTGTCCACGACCCTAGATGTAGGGTGGATGCTTCCAAGAAGCACAGCGGGACACAACACAACCCTAGAAAACCAATGCAAAAGACGGAAACCAAATCCGACAAAGGACGAACAAACCACGGACGAAAATGTGCAAATTGCACTTGACCGGACTCTGGCCAGCGTCCGGTCAGTGGGGACCGGACGCGTCCGGCCAGATAAAAGCGCTTCTGGACCCTTACTGTGTTGGACCGGACTCTCTGTGGAGATGCGTCCGGTCAGGTGTCCAGCGTCCGGTCAGTGAGCAACCAAGCCGTGAACAGTGAGAGAGTCGCGTCCGGTCAGTGCTCAACTGAGCGTCCGGTCGAGTCAACAGAAAACAAACAGGTCAAACCTTCAACGACCGGACTCTGGACCAAGCGTCCGGTCACCCCGACCCTAGCGTCCGGTCACCCCGACCCTAGCACGCTTGAATTGGGAGATCATCATCCCAAGCTGCGGCTCACCACTAGACACCCATGACAAGATGGTCCGAAGGTATGTGTTTTCTTCCTCGGTTTGCATCTTGTCATGCTTCACATTAGCAATCTTCATCTCCAAACCTTCACACAAAGCGCACCTAGTCACACAAGTGCTACCCGAGCTGGCCTTCTCAAGAGACACAATCTTGGCATTCTTCTCTGCCAACTCGGATTGCAAGCCTGCACAAGACTTGCACGCACCAAGCACCGAAGATCTAGCTCTCAGCTCATCCACCTCTCCTACCAACACAGCATACTTACCTCTCAAAGTGAGAAGGTTAGTCGTGTGTGTGGTGCACATCTCGCACTCATCCTCCTCAGTCACGACAACGGTGGACTTGACAGACTCAAGTTCCTTCACCGTATCCTCCCACTTCTGCCTAAACTCCTTCCTCTCTCTAGCAGCGCGCCTAAGCAGCTTGTCTTGACTAAGGAGGGCGGCAGTAAATTTCTCAACCTCAGCAGAAAGCTCGTCGGGGGTCTGAGATACCTGGGAGGTGTCGTCGTCGTCCCGAGGGATCTCCTCCAGCTCGCCGTTGACCTCCTTGGCGAGGGCCATGGTGCAGAAACCCTCGTTGTCGGCGAAGAAGCAGAGGCCGTTCAGCTTGTCCTCGATCCTCTTCTTCTTCTCGGACTCATCGTCGCTTGAGGAAGCGGAGTCGTCATCCGAGTCGTCAACGTCGCTGAGCGTGGCGAAGAAAGCACGCTGCTCAGCCTGGGCCTTCTCCAAGTACTTCGTCTTGATGTACTCCTTGTTGAAGCCGCCCTTCCGCTTGTGCTTCGCGGGGACGTACTTCTACTTGCGCTTGCCGGAGTCGTACTTATGCCCATGATCCGCCTTGCCGAAGACTTGCTTGTTCTTCTTCGGGCAATTGGCGATGAAGTGGTTGGGGTCGCCGCACTCAAAACAACCCGAGCGTCCTCCTCCGCGGCGATGGTTCATGCGGTTGTTTTGGAACCGCGAGAACCGGTTGGCAAGCAAAGCCAACTCGTCATCCCCCATGAACTCCAGCTGTTCCTTTGTGACAGAAAGAAGAGAAGAAAG